>CAKLBY020000069.1:600000-940315 GCA_921007115.2 Peronospora matthiolae | reverse complement strand
CTAAACCCTAAACCCTAAACCCTAAACCCTAAACCCTAAACCCTAAACCCTAAACCCTAAACCCTAAACCCTAAACCCTAAACCCTAAACCCTAAACCCTAAACCCTAAACCCTAAACCCTAAACCCTAAACCCTAAACCCTAAACCCTAAACCCTAAACCCTAAACCCTAAACCCTAAACCCTAGGCCGGCCTAAACCCTAAACCTAGGCCTAGGCCCTAGGCCCTAAACCCTAAACCCTAAACCCTAAACCCTAAACCCTAAACCCTAAACCCTAAACCCTAAACCCTAAACCCTAAACCCTAAACCCTAAACCCTAAACCCTAAATTCTAAACCCTAAACCATACAATGTTCTGTACCTCCTGCGTCGGCTCTTGCTTGCAACTGCCTAATGGTCTGCTTCCAGTTAGTATATTTCTTCTTTTTGGCCCTGACAATCTCCAGTTTGGTCTGTTACGACAGCATTTGGCTCACAGTAATGGCTGCAAGCACGCAGCCTAGACGAGCCTTTTTTTTCTTTATTTTCTAAGCCAGCCTTGGTAATGGACGCAGAGCAGCGTGTTGGCCGCGGTGTGGATTCTCGAAATAGACACTGTTTAAACGCAGTGACTTGGATCGACCTGGAGGATCTTATTTTCGTCATTTATCACGCCGGGGTTAGCTAGGACGAGGTCATCCACTGTAGTATATATGTTACCGACGTGCTGGAGGCCCACGAGTGTATGAGAGTGGAGTACATACCTTTGACAAGAAGACCAGAGCAGGCACCACATGTAACGGTATTCACAAATGGTTGTGAGAAATAGGCACATCGGTGTGGTACACACATAAAGAGATCCGTATAACTGAAGGCACACTTTTGTATCACATACGCTGGGCACTAATATTGAACCCTATCGGTTATATTTATAGCACATCTATCGCAATAGGATCTTCACAGAAGCGGCGTCGTTCTAGGATTGTTCGAGTAGGTAGCATAGTCAAAAACGTTGGAAATGTTTATTATCGCTATGAATCAGTTCATATGCTCGGTAACCCTTATAATCCGTTTCGGACGCGTGTCATTCTAAGACGTCTCTGGTCGTACGATTAAGGTCCCTGAGCTTGTTGCAATATGTTCTCAGCTTGAAGCCATTGGAACGTCTAAAGAACGCTTACAGTCCGTCGGTTGAAACAAGGGATAAGGGAGACGACGGATATCAGAATAAGACGGGTCGACAGACTAAGGTAACGGTTAGCAGGTCAGCTGCAACCGCGTGCAGGAATAGATCAGTAAAAAAAGTGCAAAGTGCCAGGCAAGTCGTCTTTAGCCAGAAAAGCTGAGCTAAGTAATGTACATCATTGTGTGTCAAGGTGCATGCATCCGGTGTCACCAGGAACACACAACTAGCTGGAAGCTCAGCGCTAGAGAGATTGCAGCAGGGTTTTGTGCCCAACTCCGAACGAGACTTAAGCGTAATCAAGCAACTGTAACAAATTTACAAGCAACGACTGTGAGGATGTGTGCGAAGAAAGACTCCGTTTGTCTGTGAGAACGAATGTTTTTACGTTGAGTCGGCCTGTGACAGAATTCAAAAGGCGGGAATTCTACCTGAGTATTGTGACAGACAACATGTCCAACAAGGTGGAGTTGAACAAACATGGACGACCTATGGGTTGGCATTGCCAGTCCTGGGCGTACTTCAAGGGAATGATGAAAAAGACTTTTGAGGAGAAAATGTGTTGGATATGCCACTAGGGACAAGTTTCTCACAGTCAACGCAATTTTAAATGAAGTGAAAGCATTTCGAGAAGCTCAAGTAGCAATTAAGCAAATTATTATTGCTTCACTTTCGATGGAGATGTGCCAGCGAGTGATGACAAAAGCAACTGGGACCGAAATGTGGAAATACTTGGAGGACTTTAACGAGGAAAAGACCAATGAGGCAACTAGAACAAACCAAGATATTAGACTCTACAACAAGCTAAACGCAATGAAGTGCAAACGTGATCGGGATGTCGCGCAGCTCGTAAAACACGTTTATGATTAAAGATCAATTGACTGCTGTGAACGTAAGTGTACGGGACCCGTTTTTCACACAGATTTTAATTCGGTCGTTGGCGAATGCGCATTTCGATAGACTGAGAGGCACGGCAGAGAGCGGCGACGACAAGCTTGACACTCCATAAAAATTAAAAGATCAGACATTGCGAATATTTAGTTTTAACAAGTAAGATCGGGAGCTTGGCACTCCTGGTGTCATTGGGAATGTCCAGGACTATGTAGACAGTTAATCGTCCAAGAAAGAGCCTACTTTTAGCAGTATACGATCACAAATCGGTGGTAAAGGACTAAACTCGACTGATAAAACCCCCCAAAGGACTTCCGTAAAGACAAATAAGCAGCATGGAACCTGCTTCAATTGTCACAAGGCCGAACACCGCATGCGAGACTGTCCAGTGATGAGGAAACTAGGAGCAAGTGACCAGAAATGCGGCGTTCGCAAAGCATCCAAAGAATGAGTTCGTGACGGGCATCAAGAGAAGATGGATGCCGTGAAGTCAGATGTCGAGCAACCGCCAGGATCCGATGCTTCCGTGAGTACAGCATTATCAACGACTGTGCACACCGACAATGATGTCTTGACAATGCGTCAAATGTGCAGGTGGCTTCCGATTTGCGGTACTTCATTGGTGGTGAAGCATTTGACCACGATGCACAAGTCCAAAGTGTGCGAGGATTTCAAAACGATTTACGACCAAGCCAAAAGGCTAAGAAACTATTCAGATACTTGATCAAAATGGGTCAAATATCAACGAAATAATGCTGTATGACGTGTTGTAAGTTCCTGACAGTATGAATTTGATCTCGCATACGCAAGCCGAGGACCAAGGGATTTCAGTGACTTATTGCAGCCGAATGGGTAAAAAGGTCTATGAACTTTGGCAAAACAATCACAAGCTTCTGAAGATTAACAAAGACGAATGTGGTCTCTTTACCTTTCAAGCAATGAACACTTTTCACCCAACGATGAGTGCCGGGGGTGAGGCTTGACGCCAAGATAAGGGCCTCCTACATCAAGTGAATCATACGCGTGCAGAAGGGCACGCTGATATTCAGAGTTGGCACGAAAGGCTTGGTCATCTAAACCCTCAGTACGGGAAGATCATGGCATATCGCAAGCTAGTGGACGGAATTTCACTAATCACAAAACAATTTGATGACTGTAAAGCATGCCACTTTGGAAAAGACAGACAGAAGACGCGTATGAAGAATTTCGAGCGTGATATCACGATGAAGAATCAGGTGATATTCGTGGATTTACTTTTCCCAATTACTGCTCAAGTCCAAGAGCATACAAAGCGGTAGTTGTTATAGTGGATGATATTCATGTTATACCACAGTTTACCCACTCCACTCGAAAAACGCATCGGAAGTCAACGAAGCCATTGAGCGGTACATTCCTTGGACAGAGCGACATTTTCCCGACTGTAAAGTCAATAAAGTGATCCGACGGCGGCGGGGAATTTGTGAAGGTAGAGATGAAAGCATGGTACAGAACTCTTGGAATTGAGTTCTTACCAAACCCACCTCATGGATCACACTTAAATCTGTGTGAAAGGTCACACCAGACCCTAATTTACGTGATAAAGGCAATGATGGCTGCTGCACGGCTAACGAAATCATTTTGGATGCATGCTCTTGAGATGGCAACTTACTTGAGGAACAGGGCCTTTTGTCGATCGATCAAAGGCACACTATACAGAATAATGATGAACAAGAAACCAAACTTACATGGAATCAAGAAGTTTGGGTCAATCACTTACGTTCATTAAGCAATTGGACCGTTTTAAAATAAGTTGGATGATAACTGCAAAATTGGTTTTCTTTTGGGTTATATGGAAGGACAAGCAGGCTTTAAAAAGCTTATTTTCCAGCTGAACATGTGGTTCAACACGTGTTAAATGCTTAGATCTACGAGGATATTGTCGACAGTGGTCATTATAACGAAGGTTACGATGTAGTCGTCTAGGATTGGTTGTCACGTAATGAAGATGCTGATAACAGTATTGAGGTTGACAGCGATAACGCGAGTACGGCTTCAGACTGCGAGTCGATCCCACTTAAATATTACAGCGAGTCAGTACCGGATTTTGACCTCTTTGATGTGGATTCTGTGGACTGAACGCGGATGAAAGGGACTTTACTGATGTTGACAGTAATATGCTCGACACATACAGAGAATGATAATTGTACAAGGAAGACCTGCAGCATCGAGGAGGAAACGACACAAGAAGGTGATGACATTCAATCAGCTGGCGAACGTGGCGAAGATGATTTGGGAGATGTGGCTTATGTGTTAGGAGAACAGTCCGAGACATCCAAACATGGTAACAGCGAGGATGAAGAAAGAGGCTACCCCTATGACACATGTGCAGTTAAGTACGATCAGCAAGATACAATGCAGGATGACGAAAAGATTTCTAATACCGATGTGACTGATTGCCTAAACATGGATGTGATGACGCGTGAGTACACTCATGAATTGATGGACACATGCATGATTCCTGAAATTATGACTGAGAAATGTAGGAAAGGACTGGATGCGGAGCTTGAAGATGCACAAGAGATGAAAAGACGGCGAGATAATGACGGCAGGCGAGTGAAAATGGTCTTTCGCCAGTCGGCAGGCCGCCTATAGCCGTCATGGCTTTAAGGATACCTTGTAAACGCTATGATCCAAGATAACAGCAACAGCATAGCAGTTGAACATCGATGGCGAGCGAATGATACAAAGATTCTAAAGTGCTTCACTGAAGCGATGAAGACGCCCCAAAAGGACGAGTGGTATGCTGGTATAAAGAATGAGGTGAACGCCTTGTTTTTCAAGGGAGTACTTGTTCCAATTGATGCAGAACAGGCACCGAACAACACAAACAAATTGGGATTGATGTGGAGGTTTCAAGTAAAAACTGATGATCAAGAATACATCACACGTTTTCGTCCTAGGCTTGTGGAATTAGGGAACCACCAGCAGCCAGGAATTGACTACGTGGAATCTTTTTCGCCCGTGGCACGGATTGTTACCTTTTCGAGTGTTGGTGGCGCTGACTACAAAGCTTGAACTGGTGTAATATCAGGTAGATGTGGAAACCGCATACTTAAATGCAAATTTGAAGATCAATCAGTATGTTCGAAGTGTACCAGGACTTTCGCAACGTAAAGGAGCAATTTACTGCGTGGATAGAGCACTCTATGGATTGCATCAATCAGGAGCCAAATGGAATGAAGAAATTGATCAATTGTTGGTCACACAAGATTTTAAAAGAAGTGAGATCGAGCCGTGTCTTTACGTCTACTACAAGCATGGAGTGATAGCTCTTTTCACGATATAAATCGACGATGTGGTCTTGGCGACCGACTTAAAGGAATGTAAGACATCGCTTTTCGACGTGATCAATACAAAATTTGGATTTAAAGATGGAGGAAAGCTACACTACTTTCTAGGCATTAATGTCGAGCAAGGTAACATGGAGACTTACATTCACTAAAAAAATTGCAAAGAGGTGCTCGAGAAATATGGATTTGGCGAAGCGCACGAAAGTGCAAATCCTATGGATACCAACGCTAAATACAGTATGAAAATTGAGCCACCAGAAGGTGACTGCACTAAATTTAATTATCGAGGAACTACTGGATCATTAATATACTTGGCGACTAGTACAAGGCCCGATATATCGTATGCTGTGGGCTATTTAAGCCGTTTTGTAAGCAACCCGTCGCGAAAACACTGCGGAGCAGTCAAGCGAGTGTTGAGATACCTGTCTGGTACACGACAGGCCGTTATTACATACGCAAAAGCCATAAAAACAAACGATATTGTTGTAATCGCTGGATATTGCGATGCTGACTGGGGAAACGATCCCGACTCAAGATAAAATGTTACCAGATTTGTGCTTCTGATGGAGTCTGGTGCTGCAGCATGGACCGCCAGACGTCAAAC
This sequence comes from Peronospora matthiolae, assembly GCA_921007115.2. Taxonomy (NCBI): domain Eukaryota; phylum Oomycota; class Peronosporomycetes; order Peronosporales; family Peronosporaceae; genus Peronospora; species Peronospora matthiolae. The sequence continues at coordinate 934,330 of CAKLBY020000069.1, read as the reverse complement.
AATCGTCGCACAATCAACCGCATAGGCTGAATATGTTGAAGCCTGCGAAGCATCAATGGAAAACCCGTGGAATCGCGAACTTGATCAATGAAATTTTAGAAAGTCTGCAGGCACGTACTGTGATAACAATGGGAATTGAAAACTCGGCAGCTGTTTCGTTGGCCTGCAAACAAACAAATAGCCGCAAGACAAGACACATTGAGTTAACATGGCATTATGTGCGCGAACAGATTAAAGCTGGAAACATCATGATGAAGAAAGTTTCCGGAACAGATAACCCTGCCGCAATGTTTACGAAGGCTTACCAAAGCGCAGTCTTTCAAAGTATCGAGCCGCGATTGGCATGAGAGCTTCATATGAGTCAAGGTGTTTCTATGCAAGCGTCGGAAGGGGGGCGTGTTGTAATATGTTCTAAGCTTGAAGCCGTTGGAACGTCTAAAGAACGCTTACAGTCCGTCGGTTGAAACAAGGGATAAGGGAGACGACGGATATCAGAATAAGACGGGTCGACAGACTAAGGTAACGGTTAGCAGGTCAGCTGCAACCGCGTGCAGGAATAGCTCAGTAAAAAAAGTGCAAAGTGCCAGGCAAGTCGTCTTAAGCCAGAAAAGCTGAGCTAAGTAATGTATATCATTGTGTGTCAAGGTGTATACATCTGGTGTCATCAGGAACGCACAACTAGCTGAAAGCTCAGCGCTAGAGAGGTTGCAACAGAGCTAAGGTAAAGCTCTCTCGGGAATTAGGACCACGTGATTCCCTGAAGTCGTGGTCTTCTGAACCAGGACTAGAAGTTTAAGAACTAATATGTACACTTAAATTGAAGCCTCACAAAGACTACAATCCTGAAATTTTTAAGTTAATACCTGAAACTGGGTGTATTCGTTTTAAATGAGTATTTACATAAAGAAATTATCAAGTATGCTGTGAGGATAAACAAGATTCCTTTACCTTACAATTACATTTAAAGAATAAAATTGCTCTGCAAACGTAACACACTGCTTACTGGTGGATGCAGGATCGATTTGTCAACTAATATAGTCTAGCCACGACAAGGCTCGCAACGATTCCAGCTCAGATAATTACAATACACGTTGACCTTGAGACAGAGTTAAGTGAATTCGACTAGCGACCGTTGCCCAAGTACATTCACCCTACAAGCTTGCAACAATTGCGACCACCAAAATCTGGGGTTAAACAAAGGTAACAGGAGCTGTGAACAACTTGGTGAGCGCATAGTAACGCAGGATGCATATAATAAAACCCCGTAACGTCAAATACATATAAACCTACGTATTGTCGCTGGAGCAGTACAGCGCATTTTTTAATCCACAAAACTTGATAATGTAGTGCATGTGCCCTCATTGACGGTCAACGTTTGCGTCAAGGCACTTGTCGCTAGACGAATGCTGTTAACTAGTACTACTCGATTGCAACACTGTAATAAAGTCACTAATCAAATGTTGGGACGTGGATCGGTTTCCACCCAGTGAAGACGTCACCCACTGGCGGAAAATGATGCCTGGGACCAGGCGATGCGACATGATTTGAGACGGGGCGTAGAAAGGGGTGATTTCCGCGGTGCGATCTGGTGCGAGGAACTGGATTGGACCAAAAGACCGCTCTGAAGACTGATCAAAGGCAGGGATGTGGATGTTGAAGCAGAACCTTTCTGAGAAAGGCATCGAAGTACATACAGTGAACGGAAGAACAGATTTGGCCGGATTGTACTGTGTGGATCCTCAACAATCTCGAATTGGACATCAGAATAATCATGTTCCCCACTGGTAATGGATAAATCGTTGATGAGAATTTTGGATCATGACAAACATGCTTGTTGAAGGTCCATGAGTGATGTATCAAAAGTTCAGACCGAAAGAGCCAGTGGAAGCCGGTTAAATTGACGTCGCAACATGGATTTAGACACATTCGGCATTTGGGCACTATTTCGGGCTTTTGGGTACCAAAATGGATTTTTGGTACCACATTTGGGATTTGGTCTTCTTTTGGCGTTTTGGTACGATATCGAAGATATTGGCGCTATCTTTGGAGTTCAGGTCATGACTTTTCGACACGTGTTCAAGGGGGCGGTCAAGCTTAAAGGTAACATCAACTTGGAGAGTGACCTATAGTTGAGAATAGGCTCAAAGATAGGTTGACTATTAATTTGGTAGGTTAATAAACAGACTTGAACTCTACTTCTTCTGCTCACGACGCACGTTCTCCTCCCCACTTCTCCGGGCAAGATTGAGTTGGCTTCCCCAGCAAGTCAAGGCACGCTTGTTACAGGGACACAAAAGACCGATCTCGGATTGTTTGCCAAGATCGGGAAGAGCGATCTCGGGAAGTTTGGCCCGGATCGATCAAGTACTCAATCTCAACTCAACTGCTAGGGTAGCTGCAACAAAGGAAAAGGATTTTGGACACAAGATCGCGAGACGGCTCAAGTGGTCAGAAGATCTGGACAAGGCGTTCAAGACAAGACCGAGCAAGATCAAAGCGATCCACTGGACAGATCGGCGTGTTTCATTTTGGCGATACCAAGGACCGATCTGCCCAAATGCGCACTTCCAGCAAGATCGGACTATCCCAAGACCAGATCGGACCGATCCCAAGGCAAGATCGACGCAAGGCTATTATTTGCTGAGTGAAGATTTCCGCCCAACAAAGACCCCGATCCCGAAGACAAATCGATATCGGTGCGATTCAAGATCGAGATCACGACATCTTTAACTAGAGATTGCCGCGACTCGAGATCAAGATCGCAGAACCCCTGTTTGTGGTGTGAAGATTTCCGCACGGAAGCGAACTCTCAACCCAACCTCTCAGCGAGATTGACATCCTCCAAGGCCGTTACGAAGAGCTCAAGCCAGCCCAACCGACGGGTACACAAGGTGAGCACAAGGTTATACAGCAAGGCACGGATCGGAGTACTTCCTCCGTGAGTCGGCAATTCTGGGCAAGTGGAAGATCGACACTCACTAAAGTGATTTTGTGAGATCGGCTTCACCACAACACACTGGCACAGATACTCTATCGTTGAATGCAACATCATGCTCAAAATACTGTGCCCATCTATTTCAGTACCGGCCTTGCTTTGACTACAGACGACGCCCAGAGTGACTTCTGGTATCCCCAGCGTAGTTGTGCGAGTACGGTACAAATGCAAATTGGAGCGTGTACTCACAGGAATCGTAACTTTCGATGTCGCCTTCTAATGTCTCCGAACTTCCTTCTTAGGACACAAGCATCATCTCGACGTTGATTGTGTGATCGGGCGGAAATCTTGGCGCGATCACTGGGGTATCGGTAAGGTTTCTTAAATAAGTAACCCTGATCTCAACGAGATCGCCTTGACCACTGTGTGAGTTCTTGATACGCGAGACTTATGACCACTTGAGCCGTCTCGCGATCTTGTGCCTTTCCTTTACGTGTCTTGCTGCGTCCGATCGCAGTTGTAGTTTCCTGAGAATCCTTAAAGCACTTTAAAGCTAACCAATCAACCTAAAGCCTACCCCTATGCCTTATGTGTATACTAACTGGATGCCACGCGTCCCTGTTTTAGGATGATCGTCCTATTGTATTGGTGTGGTCCACATCATGTGTATTGGCAGTTGAATCTTCTAGTGGTCCACCCGACATATCACCACCAATTTACCTCGGATCGTGATCCCAGGTCCGGATCGTGATCCTAAGCTAGGTTCTTGATCCCTAGGTTAGGGATCACGAATCTTCCCTTGCCCTGTCTCACGATGAATCACGCAATCAAACTGGTCGAACTGTCATCTAGCCTTGTCCCAAGTGACAAGATCCTGCTTACTATAGTTATGTGCGCTATTTCTATCCACCCGTCCCAGTTTGTGTCCACCAATCAAAACGCTTCGTACCGAGCTGAGGTGTGCGATTCGCCCGACCCCCCACTCAAACTGAACCGTACATTTCCTTGTGACCGCTTTGCTACGAACGACACCGTTAGTCAACATATATAATGATGATCTGGCTGTGCAACCTTTTTGAATTGTTCCAACTTTTCACTTTCACGTCCGCCATCCCGATGGTTGATCGCGTCTCTTCGAATTATGCTCCTTCGCCAACCTCAGGATCAAGGTATCTCTATCACCACCTTTGATCCTCACTCCGGACGTAGCCTTGGTCAGCGATAGCGTCCCAATCTCGGACCTTAGTGATCCTATCTTGCTTGCAAGAATCCCGGATCGAATCGTCGAGCTTGGTTGATCGAGCGACGCTGGACGCCGCTGTCGACTCGGTCTTTCATCGTCTGGACCTCCAGCAAACTTTCGTGGATCAATAACAGAGTGTGAAGTTTGCCTTGGCGCATCAGATGGTCCAGAATTGTCAGCTGCAGGAGGATCCCCATGAGCTTCGTACTTTAGCGTCTCATTTCGTGAAGTTTGGACGATCCAAGTACGGTCGCATGCGAGTTCGATACGAAGAGGAGGTAAGGCGGTCTGACGCTTTCCGGGAGGCGTTGGCCGACCGGGTTATTCAGACTGCAGTGATCGCACATCAGAAAGCAGAGATTCTCCGTACTGAGTGGGCACGTCACGTCGCACCGGAGAAAGCCGATCGCGAGATTTCCGGGATCCGCAAGCAGATGAAGAACGCGGGTAAATCGGTTAGTGGCGGAATGTGATCAGCCATTTGACAGCCTTCGAAAGGGTAAGGACCGAAAATTGCAGTATAAGAAGATACGCCTTCACGTCAAAGAGAAACTGAGTAGGGCACTCAAGCAGGTGGCGCATGTAGGTAGAAATAAAGAGGCGCAGTACTCTCTATCTGCCCGATCCGCTGAATGTGAACAGTTGCATCGCACCGCTACAAGATCACGTAATCCTTCGGGATTGCAGTCGGACGTAATTTACCGACGCCCCGGAGTCGATCGATATCGAACATGGCTTATGAAAGCCTTTCACCGTTGCTTTTGCAATCAATAAGCCTGACTTGTACTCATGCTTCGTGACATTGCTCACGAAGCCACTTGGGGATAGGCCTGATTCTCTATCAACTCCCGGAGGTACAACAGAGCTTAAATCATCCCCAGCAGGACGCCCCGCGCCTACTGGGGCTCGAAGTTTTTCCTCGCCTTGCCAACTCGTTCGTTAGCAATGAGAGATCGGATCGAATGAGCCTGTCTGGTCCTTCACAAAGGAAAATTGCGGCGAAGGTGTTTAATGCTTCTGCACGTAAAAAATCTACGGGAGTTCGAAACCTGTTCGACAGCAAAGAGCTCAAATTCTTTGTCTCCTCAGCGAGATTAAAGGTCCATGGGCTCCGCCCTATCCACCAAATGAGTAGTTCTCGACGAGTTTGATCGGAACCCATGAGTCCCATAACAGGCAGCTTATAAGTTGAACTCTGCGTTCAACGCTTGTTCCACTGCACCCTCAAATGTCAAGGGTTGTGCATGGAACACTTCTGTTCTGGCAACATCAGTGCGCAGACCCTTTATGAAAGTGGTTATTAAAAACGGATCAGTTAATGGCGCAAGTTGCATAGAAGCATTGAGAGTTCGCAACTTTTGGACGTAATTGACTAAGTTCTTTTTTCCACGCGGGTAAACAGGAAGAGTGATCGCACGCGATATGATTTTTTAGGCGGGGCAAACACCCGATATATATGTTTTTTTAGCATTTTCCGGGTGGGAAAAGCCTCGGCTATCGAGGTGCCAAGAGTGAAAGTCCACCTCCTGGCTCGCCGACCTAACTTCATTAGAGCCAGGCCCACCTTTTGCTATTTTTTCCGCAGCAGGGACGAGCTGATAGCAACCTCCATCTCTTACAACTACAAAAGGAAATTTTAAATCTCTTTCCCTCAAAATTATAAAATAAAGACCATAGGTCAAGTCAAGTCCTTAACTCAGTGTACGGTAGTGGTACATACCGAATGGGCATTGCAGATGCCAAATAGTCATGAACTTGTCCGATCAAAGTGGATCCAAAGGTCGAGAAGGTCTCGAGACTTAAATAAAGTACTGCCGGGCCTTGCGACACTAAAAGATCCATTTGATCGGGTCCTATTAACGCCTTGAGCTTCTCAAGCGTGATTTGCTGGGCCTCAGAAAGGTTCATGACCGGTTTCATCGTCGCAGAGGATTCAGTCTGTGAAGACTCAGGTACAATTTGACAAAGTGCTGCTAAGTGAAGCAGATCTACTTGGCGCTCCTTAACTATGAATTATTAGACTTAAAGAGTTTCATAGTTGCAACAAACTAACAACGACGTTCAGTCGTTCAGGCGTACAAGCTCAACAATTACGGTTTTTAAGGAATAAAGATTCACAGAATAACACACTAACTATTCATTACTATTAAAACAAGAGTGAGCGCCTTTACAAGGCTTATGCTCTAACAGCACACAACGCTTTTACTATAGACTTTTGTCCAACGATTCAAAAGGAAGATTGAACTTTATTTATTCTTTAACTACAGTAATATAACCTAACACCTTGTCGGACTAATTTCTTTATTGCGATCCTATGACAGAAGTCTCAACCCTTATCTCTACCCGATTAGGTGCGATAACACCGTAAGTACGTGGTACCAATTTTGTACCACTAAGATCCACCGAACTTGGTTTGGTGTGGACACACAAAATAACCAGTTCAAAACCGCCGTCAAAGTCCACTGTTTCTAGTGTGGACTAGAAACAACCAATATTCTTGCAGTGGGAGTCATGGAAGCTGCTGGACCAGTAGTACAAATCCCGCTCTTCCTGCTTTTGGCTTCACACTGCAAGCAGAATCAAGAAAAGCTGTGACAAATTGTGTAGCATTATGAAGTCATCGAGGAGTACTCGCTCCGAGTTGTATGGTCTAGCTAGAAACGTAGCGATGTCAGATCGGACGACGACTTGCAAAGGGATGGAGTTGTAGAGGGTGCCAGTGAACGCTGGCATGAACCTACAATAACTTTCAGCTGACAGAACAAACCTCAGCACGACGCGTGCTACTGGAAATGGAATCATGGGATGGTGATTCACTCCTGCAGTGTCGTCCAACTATCGTCTTGGTGTCCCCGTAGCGGGGTGGCCCGTTACGTAATATTGACACCAAACGGTGTCAACAGGGAGATTGTCAAGCGTGACAATTTCCTACCAATATTATCCGAGATAGACAATATTGAAGGAAAAGTATTCCCTCATAGGATAGTATACATGCGCTTCTCAAAGATCGGTTGATAAAGACATATAACCAAGTTTACCACCAATCGCTGCTAGACGCGCTTAGTGAGTGGTGAGCAGTTGTCGTCATACGACAATACAGATCAATATAGCTAGATAAAGACTGAGGTGATATTGATAGCTTAACTACATCAAACACAGTTCTATTTTTACCCTTTACTCAGATTAGTCGTTGAGTAGATTAGCTTCCTCTGCACGTACTAGCGTACTTGAAGTTTCATGGCACCCAAACAAAGGGTGCCTTATTACGCCTGGTTGCACTTTGTAGTCCGTCTAACGACTACTTAGCGTCCGTCCAACATGAACATGTTGGACGTAGAAGATTTCAGCTTTCACTTCAAACGTGAAGGCTACTCCCATCTGAGTGACTCAGAATGGGAGGTAGTCGACCGCAAGAATGTGCCCATGGGCAAACCCACCCTCAGTGGCATATTGGGGTCTCTAAGCAGAGACCAGCACCATGCTGCTATTAAAAATCTCATACAAAGGGAACTTGCCGTCGGAAGATAGAAGACAGCCTTGGTACAACAGCAAGGCTCTCATCAGTCGATAAGCGGGCCGACGCACATGCGTCGACCCGAAACCTAAAAGATAGACATCTCAAGGTATAAGGGAACGGATGAAGATTCGTCGAGTTAGACGACGCCATCAGGGCCCGACACATCGAGGGGGACGAGATGCAAGCCAATTTCGCCCTGTCAAATTTGACAGGAAGAGCAAAGACTTGGGCCTTAGGGCTTAAGCTTCACGACTTAAACGTGTTTGAATCGTTAGGAATTTTGAAGTCTCGGCTCAAAGGCACGTTTGAGCCACCGAGAGCCGAGTCTAGAGCGCGCTATGCACGCTTGAGGGTCAACCAAGGTAAGCGTGATGTGCATGCTTACACTCAACACCTGCGCTACCTTGCGAGTAGCGTTTCGGAGAACCCTGTTGATGAGCACACGCTCAACAACGTGTTCATCTACGGCCTTGTGGATGGGCTGTTGAAGACCTACATGTTTCGAATGGGCTTCCATACGCTGGAAAAGGCGATAGCGTATGCGGAACCAGAAGACTTCAGCCTGAGACAGTCTCAGGCTAATTCGTCCAACTATCGTCCGACGAGACGACAGAAAACCGGAGGTCCCGAACCAATGGACCTCTGTTACATCTAGAGCGAGATAAATTGCTCTCTGAGTCACAAGCGAACGGCAAGATGCCATCGCTATCCGAAGATTGGACACTACGCTCATGAGTTTAGTGTCTCGAGCACCGCAACACGTCCAAAGAGAGGACGTGATGACCACCATTGGCCAATTAAAGGTCCAAGGCGTGGGTCTGACCATGTCGGTAAGCCGCGACAGCAAGTCGGACCGCCAAAAACGGTCGGGATCAGTAGGGGCGGAGCTCCCTGCTGATTCAGCAACGTCAAGAGAACTCGCAGGACTCTTGACGAAGATTGCTCCCAACACACAGGCGCTGTGTGTTACTGCCCCTAGTGATGAGGAGTCTCTCATCACTTCGAAGATCGAAGTGACACGTTGAATATCACTTCGTGCCCTAGTTGACTGTGGGGCGTCGAACAGTTTTATTAGACGCCAGTTGCTAGGGGATAGTAGGCTCGACTTTGTTGAGCGAGAGTTCCCTCCAACAAGGATGACGGTGTGCCTTTCTACAGGCGCATCTGTAAAAATGAGCAAACGTGTAGTAGAAATCCACTACACGCTGGAATGGAAGCAGTACGATGATGACTTTTTCGCATTAGCTTTGGATGACAAACTTGATGTCATCCTCTGTCTGCAATGAATTAGAAGGCACCGGCCATGAGTTAGCTGGCAGCATCGATTCGTGAAATGCCTGCCGTTTTCTCGTCAGATGGCCATATGATGAACGTCTTGGAGTGTCCACAAGCGTGTGGATGTACTACGAGTTAGTGAGATGGCCTCACTTGTAGTACGGTCGTTAGTACGATTGCACAAGATTACAGTGTAGAAGGCCACTACACTGTGGAACCAGCTTCCGGCACCTGTGTAGAGAAACAGGCTGCGCCGAAGGCTCACCACTCGAAGAGATCGTGTGGACTAGAACACGAATGCACACTAAGAAGGGTGCATCCAAGTAGAAAGATGAGTGTTGTTCAGGATAAACAACACGTTGAAGCGAGATCGACTCACAGAGAGTCGATCGTAGAGCAAGCCCGCTCGACTAAAAGAGAGTCGATCGAAGAGGATGTGACCGTGATAGTGCACGCAATGAAAGAAAATTTCAGCATTCCTGAGAAAGATAACTCCCGAGATGGTTATGTTGAGGGTGTGGATCCCCAACCATCTGCGGATGTGTTTCCCAGGAAATTACCGAGACAGTGAATGTCTTGGTGAATGACGGATCAAGTGTAGGCGCTTATACACTTGATCTGGTGATGCCCCCGAAGTCAGCTTCGGAGGTGGTCAAGTTGCCAACGCTAGAATCTAACAGATTCTTGCGAGAGATGCGTAGTGACAAGATCAAGCAGATTTGCTTACTCGTCACAGAGGACGAGTACGTCGCCGATATTCGGTCGGCACAAGTGTTTGATGAGAGCGAACGGGTTCTCAGTAGCTCATCGATGGATGAGAGTGTCCGCGAAAAGAAGACCCGGATTGAGCGATACACGTCTCAATCTTGGGAGTCTTTGAAGACGAATCCTTTGTATAAGGATTTGGTTGAGTTCAGGGATGTTTTCCCGGAATCCGTGCCACGCGAGCTGCCAAAGGATAAAGGCACTCTCGGCATGAGATCGAGCTGAAAACCGGTTAAAAATACTTTGTCATGAAGCAGAGGCCACTGCCTCGTGAACAGTTCACAGCGATCGACTAATTCTTTGCCGATCGCTTAGCTGCTAATAATGTGAGGGAAGTAACATTTACTCACAGCTCTCCGACTTTCTCTGTGCGAAAAGCCGCAGGAGGATGGCGGATATTGCACGCGCTCAACAAATTGTACGCTGCAACGGTACCGGCTCAGACGCCGATACCAAGGAAGGACGTCATCATACATATTATGGCAAAGAGTACCATCTTTTCATCCATGGATTTGATGGATGGATTCTATCAAATCCTCATGCGAGAACGGGACATCCCGCACACAGTAGTGAGCACCCCCAGTGGTATGCTCTGGTAGTGGCTAGTAATGCCACAGGGGCTAAGCAACGCCCCCGAAACGTTTAACAGATGTGTTAAAAATCTGTTGCAATCAGTGCGAGACTTTGCACCGAGTTACTTCGATGATGCCTTCGTCCATAGCCGGGCTATGGATGGAAAGTCGAACGTGAAAATCCAAAGAATCCACGTCCGGAAGGTTCTTTCACTTGTGCGAAAGCATAAGTTGTACGCGAACCTCAAGAAGTGTCTATTCGCAGCGAACGAGAAACCACATCTTAAGTGCATCGTGGGCAAATACGGCGTACGCCCTGATCCGGAAAAAAATATAGGTGACTATCGACTGGCCTGTGCCAGTCGATGTCAAGGGACTTCGAAAGGTCCTTGGCTTGGCGGCGTACTTGCACGAGCACTCACGCAACTATGCCGAGATGGCCGTACATCTCTCTCGTTTGTTAAAGAAAAACGAGAGGTGGTCATGGAGCGCTGAGTGTCAGCACTCTTCTGAAGGCGTCAAGAAAAGCTTGGTGCAATCGCCTGTGTTGGCGATTGCAGATCAGAATAGGCCATTTCATGTGGTCTGTAACGCCATCGATTTTGCAATCGGCTGCGCGTTAATGCAGTACGACTCAGAAGGCGTTAAGCGCGTCGTCTGTTATCAATCTCGTCAGCTGCAAGCAGCTGAGTAAAATTTCCCGGTGCATGAAAAGAAACTCCTTGCCATGAAATGTGCACTGGCTAAGTTTCGGGTATATCTCTTAGGAGATAGCCCTTCATCGTTCATACCGACCATGCGTCGTTACCCACGGCCATAAACAGTCCACACCTCTCGCAACGGATGGCGAGGTGGGTGTCTTTCTTCGCTAAGTACAACGAATCCGTCAATTACAAACCAGGACGACTTAATGTCGTCGCTGATGCTCTTTCGCGTCGGCCCGATTTCGAGCCGACTGCTCAACACAACAGTAGGGGTGATCCCACTGTAGCGACACTAACAGTGAGTGTTCCGTCGTCGAATCTGCTCGACGATGTGCGGAGAGCATACGCAAAAGATGATGTCTTCTGCGATTGACGGATTACGTATCCAATCCGTGAAATCAAGCTTTGAAAAGCTTGTCGTCTCAATACCGCTCTTCAATTTAAAGGTGTTCTGTTCGTGATGGACTGCTGTACTATGCTGCAGTAAACGGCGACACACCTCGTGTCGTCGTTCCCGCCCATGATGATTTGCGATTGCGCATTATGTGAGTGTCACGATGCCCCAACAAGTGGGCATCGCGGTAGAGAAAAGACTTACCTCACGGCAAGTCGTGACTTCTACTGGCCCCGCCAGTATTAGTTTGTGCGCAAATTTATTCGCGCATGCGAAGTTTGTCAACGGGTAAAGCCTAGTCCTTCATCCCGGGCACCCTTGCAGCCTCAACCGATTCCGGCAGAGTGTTGGCAGTCCGTATCGATGAACTTCGTCTTCGGGTTTCCCAAAGACGCTTATAAGAATACTGGTATTCTTGTGTTTGTTGATTGGTTTATTAAGATGGTGATCTTGTTGCTTTAACGGAGTCAATCAGAGCCCAGACTGTGCGCGTGGCTTCATCGATACTATCTTCCACCTTCCCGGGTTACCCCGTGAACTCTTGTCTGATAGGGACCCCCGCTTTACGGCATTGTTTTGGCAATCCGTGTTCCGTTCACTTGTAGCACGTTTGAAGATGTCAACGTCTGTCTATCCAGAAATAGATGGTCAGACGGAACGCGTCAACCGTGTCCTCGAAGAGATACTTCGAGGGTGTGTCCACGCGTTTACGAGTTAGAGTGATTTCTTGCCGATGGCGCAATTTGATATCAACAACTCGGTGCATGCGTCGACAACGCATACACCGTTCTTCGTAAATGGCCAACGCCATCCACGTTGACCCGCCTTCTTAGAGTGTGACTCTAGTTTAAGGGGGGAGTGGACTCGCTCGAACAAAAAACGATATGACTCTTTGCATATTACACGTCGACAATAGTGTAGACGTGATGGATGCCGATGCCGATGCGATCGATATCGATGATGATGATGACGACGATGCTGGCATATTCAGCATCGCCAACGACTGCCACAATGAGGACGATGAAACCCGCACTGGTGTAAGCGAAGTTCTTTCAGCAGTGGACACGAAGCGCACTGCTAATAACAAGGACGAAAAGGAATTTCTGCTGACTCACGAAGAGGTTGTCCACTTCGATCAAGATTGCATTGCAGATGTAATCGACAAGCGGAAAAGAAACACAGACGAACATGAAAGAGCAAATAATTTTTCATTGTTATGAGGGAGACCTAGTTTTACTGTCTACAGTAAACCTACCGAAACACGCAGTGACAAATGTGGGCAGCAGTAAATGACTGCCCAGGTACATCGATCCGTTTCTTGTGTTGCGCCGGATGGGCAACGCATACACAATTGAACTGCCCCGCAAGATGCATACGCATCCTACGTTTTACGTTGGACGTCTCCGCCGGTACTATCAGTACGAGCCCGTTTCGAGATGCGAGAACCACCTTTACATTTATCCGCCGAGACCACCTTCGAGTGGTCCCGTTTTATCGTGCCAGTCTGGTCTACTAGCGAAGCGACCTGCTCACACAGTTGGGCGATGTCCTAACGAGCTCCAGTCAGCTCGTCACGAAGAGAACGAGTCGAACTTTCATTTAAAAGTTGCGCGGACGTAAACTCGGCACGATCGTTTGAACGATCGTGCGCTAAGGAATTGTAATAATCCCTTACAAGGTCATGACGCTCATAACGCCGAGTACGTTCGTGAGCCAGGTCATTTTGCAACTGTTCCATTACACGGTTCATTTTCGAACATCAAGCTGAACTGACCCTCGGGCCGGATCAGGTGTTCCAGCCACCACCACATCCTTTGGTAAATTCTGGCGGTGGTCAACGCTATCTGTTGGAGCGCATTTTGGACTACCGCGACGTGAATGGCGTCCAAAAGAGTTGCCTCAACTGCTGGCGTGGCTATCCACCGGCCTGGGACAGCTGGGAGACTTGCGCCGAGCTGACCGTTGATGTTCAGGGTCTCGCCAAACAAAATGACGAGACCCACCCGCTGCGTTTAAAGAAGAGCCGTCGGAAAACGATTTCTCCGAACGCTAGCACAGGGATTGCAAGTGGAAAAATACCTTCCGCAATCTCAGAAGAGATGCGCGCCCTTCAGTAGGAAATATTAGGGAGGTAGGCCTCCCTAGGGGCTCGGTTCGAGATGTCCAGGCAACTTGGACATGAATCACCCGACGAGGGACTTAATAACCCTGTTTGTTCTGAAAGATGGTGCAACTTGTATCGAAAACCGACTGGGTTACGCTTCACAAACCTGATGCGAGCTGCATCAAGTTTACCGAGCCAGACTTAAGGGCAGTGCACTCGATTAAATGGATTAAGCATTGTAACCTTGCACCAAGGCCTTACCGTCTCGACCACGGTTGCCATTGTACCACCGATGTTTGCAAACGCATCGGTGAAGAACGCTTCCTCAGCACGAATTTCCTTTGTGCTAGAATTAGGAGGACAGATCCTCCAACAGTTAAAAAACGGGATTTGACCCCGTTGGGTGGTCATGTCGGTCACTCGATCTAAGTCTTTGGACGACGATTTTCAAGGATACTCCACTTAAGAGTCGTGGCGCAGGACATTTCGGTTCCCGGCCTCTTGATTGGTGTCAGCATGAGCACTGACACCAGTGGCAGCTCGATCTTTCGAGTCTCTTCTCTTGGGTGCGCTTGTGTGCATCACCACCATCACCATGCGTCCTTTTGTCAGATGGACTTTCTTGAGGCGAGGATTCGTCGGAATAATCGTTTGGTCCGAAGACCTCGGACATGATACCGCTACGTTCCCCAGGGCAAGTCAACTTGGCTCTTGCAGTGTCCACCCCGGATAGTCCGATGTGGTGAGGTGTCGCCTACGAGTCGCTTACATCATCCGACTCACCAGATAAGATGAGCTCTATTTCAAATTCATCTATATTGCGATTCGCAGTACCCGCTGCAGATGCAGCGGATGTGTCTGTTGCACGTGGTGACTCACCACATCGATTGTTCACAGTAGGCATCGCCTGTTGCTGAATCGCAACAGCAGGCGAAGAATTACCTACTGTTAAAGCAAGAGAAGAATTCTTTTCGGCTACACGCGTGCGTGCAACCGCCAGTCTTGCTGCTTAAGCAGCAGATCGCATGGACTTTGACATCATGCGATGTATTGGAAAATGAGCTGGAATTTGTCCAACAAGTGCTCCCCTTCCCAGAGTCATCCAACAGTGGTCACCCCTTCCTAATTGGTTCCATTCGATCAACAGGTGATTAATAGCTAGGAGGGGGTGAGGTAACGGGGAAGCCCGTTTCATCACATTGACAGCAAACGGTGTCAAGAGGGATATTGTCCAGCGTGACAATTTCCTACCAATATTATCCGTGTAACGGGGTGAACCGTTACATAACAATTTATAAGAAATTGTTAATAGAATTTAACTATAAGAGTTATATTCTCGGAATATTGTCATAAGGACAAATATTCTGCAGCACTTACGAGTAGTTTCTAATTGGTTGATATAGGCCATTATATCAACCATCGAAGACGCTCCACGACAGACGCACGCAATGAGTGGTGAGCAGATAATTGATTTACACATTTGTATTTAGACATAGTTCGATGAGGATAAATAGTGATTTATTGCAGACATTAACTATACTAACTACAGTTCTACTTTTACTTTAACCAAGTACTCGCTTCTCCTTACCGTCTTCCTCTGCACGTACCAGTGTACGTGAAGTTGCGCGGCACCGCCTTATTCTGTCATCAGAATAAGTAGCTTGTACTGTCACCAGTACAAGCTTCAGGGTGCCCCGTTACACCTGGTAGCACTTCGTAGTCCGTCCAAGGACCACGTTCACATCTAACATGAACATGTTGGATGATGAATATGACCAAAGCTTTCACGCTACGCGTGACGGCTACTCCCATTTGAGCGATGTCGAATGGGATGCGGTTGAACGGATGGGTTCAACCATGGTCATCCATGCTGTTAGCGTCCTGCTAGAGGCTCTCAATAGAGATGCCCAACATGCTACTATCGCCAAGTTCATTCAAAATGAACTTGACGCTGAACGCGAGAAAGTAGCCTTGCTTCACCAACAAGGTTCTCAACAATCAGAGTTGTTGAGAGAATAGGATGCTCAACAGTTTGAACTGTTGAGACAGCAGCAGGCTGCTGCTGGTGGGTCGATGCACTCGCGTCGACCCGAAACCTTGAAGATTGACATCTCCAAGTACAGGGGAGTCGAAGAGGACTCTCTCTTGAGATGGTTCGTCGAATTGGACGACGCCATAAGGGCGCGTCGCATCGACGATGGAGAAATGCAAGCTGCATTTGCCCAATCAAATCTGACAGGACGTGCCAAGACTTGGGCACTGGGGCTCAAGTTGCACGACCCATGTGCGTTTGGGTCGTTAAAAGTCTTTGAGTCACGGCTCAGACAAACGTTTGAACCGCCTAGAGCTGAGTTCAGAGCTCGAACCGAACTCTTGAAGCTCAAGCAGGGTAAGCGTGATGTGCACGCTTACGCACAGCATATACGACATCTCACGAGTTGTATAAGTTCCAATCCGGTGGATGAACACACGTTGGTTTCGGTGTTCATGCAGGGTCTTGCGGATGGTCCCGTCAAGACTCACCTGTTCCGGCTTGAACTAGATTCACTAGAACAAGCCATTTCCATTGTAGAACAGGAGGACTTCAGTTTGAGACAAGCTCGCGCCAGCTCGACATCATATCGTCAACCGAGACGATATGACAACGGGGGTCCAGAGCCGATGGAACTCTGCTATGTAGAGAGCGAGAAGGCTCGCTCTACAGACTACAAGAAGTTGCAGAAATGCAACAGATGTCAGAAGACAGGACACTACGCTTACGAGTGTAGTGCCCCTCGTCCAGTGTCTCGCAACACTGGGCGTAGTGACCGTCCACACATGAGAAAGGGGCAGGGACGCGGGTCCGCTGTTGGTGCAAAGACGCAACAACGGGATGGAACGTCAAAAAACGGACAAGATCAGTAGGTGCGGAGCACCCTACTGGTCCAGCAACGTCAATAGGATTTGCAGGCCTCTTGATGAAGGTTGCTCCCAACACACAAACGTTGTGCGTTGCTGCTCTAGGTAATGAGATCTCACTCATTACGTTGAAACTCGAAGTGACAAAAAAGTTGTCCCTTCGAGCTCTAGTCGATTGTGGGGCGTCCAACAATTTTGTGCGACGCCAATCGCTGGAAGATGTTCACTTTAAATTCAGTGAATGTGACACACCTCCTACGAGGATGACGGTACGTCTTGCGACAGGCGCATCCGTAACCTTCATGAAACGTATAGTGCAGATCCACTATACGCTAGGAGGTACCCAATATGATGATGACTTTATCGTATTGGATTTGGATGACAAATTTGATGTCATCCTTGGAATACCGTGGCTCAGAAGGTACGAACCACGGGTAAACTGGCAACATCGGACAGTAACGATGCCTGCCGCTTGTTCATCAGATGGCCATCTGATGAACGTTTTGGAGCGTCCACAAGCGTGTGGATGTACTACGAGTGAGTGCGATGGCCTCACTTGTGGTACGGTCGTTAGTACGACTGCACAAAACCTTAGTGTACCAAACGGTTACACTTCGGAGCAAAGTTCCGGCGGCTGTGAGGAAACACAGGCTGCGCCGAAGGTCCACCACTCGAATAAGTCGAGTGGACTGGGACAAAGATGTATCCCTAGTGGGGAACATCTAGAAGAGAAACAATCGATCGCTCAGGTTAAGCGAAACGATAATCCTAGATCGACTGGAGAGTCTTTCGTAGAGGATCTCGCTGTGGTTGCGCAACCCCAGCTAGAGGAAGTAAAGGAAATAAGTCCCAATATTACAAATACGGCGGAAATAAGTTCCCCGAAACCCGTGGGAATAAGTCCCCGGGAAGCCGAAGGAATAAGTCCTTCGAGGCCTGCGGGAATAAGTCCCCAGTAAATGACAGAGACATTGAATGTCCTAGTCAATAACGGATCACGTGTAGGCGCTTATACACTTGATCTGATTGCGTCTCCGAAGTTAGCTTCGGATACCACTCAGTTGCCAACGCTCGAACATAAAAGGTTCTTGCGTGATCTGCGTAGTGGCAAAGTCAAGCAGATCTGCGTACTCGTCGCTGACGACGAGTGTGTAACCGACATAAGATCAGCAACAGTGTTTACTGAGAACGAGAGAGTTCTCAGTAGTTCATCTATGGACGAGAGTGTCCTAGATGAAAAGACACGAATTGAGCGATATGACTCCCAATCGTGGGAATCGCTCAAGACAAATCCTCTCTATGAAGATTTGGTTGAATTCAAGGATGTATTCCCTGAAACTGTTCCGTGCGAATTACCGAAGGATAAAGGTATTCGACACGAGGTCGAGCTTAAACCAGGCTTGAAGTACTGTGTCATGAAGCAGTGGCCACTGCCTCGTGAAGCGATCGACAAGTTCTTTGCCGATCGTTTATCTGCGGGCCATGCAAGGGAATCAACTTCCCCACATAGCTCTCCGACCTTCTGTGTGCGAAAAGCAACAGGAGGGTGGCGGATAGTGCATGCATTTAACAAGTTGAATGCTGTAACGGTACCGGCTCAGACACCGATACCGAGGAAGGACGTAATCATTGATGGTATGTCGAAGAGTACCATCTTTTCGTCCATGGATTTAATGGATGGCTTCTATCAAATCCTTATGCGAGGACCGGACATAAAATACACCGCAGTGAGCACGCCTAGCGGCATGCTCTGGGAATGGCTAGTAATGCCACAAGGGCTTAGTAATGCCCCTGCCACGTTCAACAGATGTGTATCACATCTGTTGAGACCAGTACGAGAATTTGCGCCGAGTTATTTCGATGACGTATTCATCCATAGTCGGGCTGTGGATGGAAAGTCGGACGTTGAGGTTCACAGGTACCACGTCCGACAGGTTCTTACAATCATGCGAAAGCATCAATTGTATGCAAACCTCAAGAAGTGTATTTTTGCAGCAAGCGAAATACCACTTCTTGGGTGCATCGTTGGTAAGAACGGTGTACGTCCTGATCCCGAAAAGATCAAGGCGATCACCGACTGGCCTGTGCCGGTTGATGTCAAAGGTCTTCGAAAATTCCTTGGGCTAGCGGCGTATGTGCGCAAGTATTCACGCAATTACACCGAGATGACTGTGCACCTCTCTCGTTTGTTGAAAACGAACGAGAGGTGGTTATGGAACGCTTAATGTCAGCGCTCCTTCGATGGTATCAAGAAGAGCGTGATACAATCCCCAGTCCTAGCAATTGCCGATCAGGACAGGCCAGTTCATGTGGTCTGTGATGCTAGCGATTTAGCAATCGGCTGTGCATTGATGCAGTACGATCTTGAAGGCGTTAAACGCATCGTCTGCTATCAGTCGCGTCAGCTGCAACCAGCTTAGCGGAACTATCCAGTGCATGACAAGGAAATCCTTGCCGTGAAGTATGCACTAGCGAAGTTCAAAGTCTATCTATTAGGAGATAGACCCTTCATTGTTTACACTGACCATGCGTCATTACGCACGGCAGTGAACAGCCCGCACCTTTCACAACGAATGGCGCGGTGGTTGTCATTCTTTGCAGAATACAACTTTACGGTCGAGTACAAACCAGGACGACTTAATGTCGTCGCTGATGAACTCTCACGTCGTCCCGACTTTGAAACAGTCGCGAAACCCAACAGTGCTACAGCCAATGTTGCGGTTATGACGTCCTCAGTAACATCTTCAACGTTACATGATGATGTGAGGCGGGCATACGCCCAAGATGTTGAGATTGTGAAGTTGCTGACACATCTCTCCCAACCATCTCGAGAATCGTTGAAACGATTGTCGTCTGCGTATCGATCTGCATCAGATCGATACACTACTCGCAACGGGTTACTGTAGCATACAGCCGTTTCTGGTGACACACCACGTGTTGTCATTCCAGATGATACTGATCTGCGTTTGCGGATCATGTTCGAGTATCACGATGCTCCTATAGGAGGACATCGTGGCCGGGAGAAAACATATCTCACGGTAAGTCGAGACTTTTACTGGCCCCGCCAGTATCAGTTTGTGCGAAAGTATGTTCGCGCATGCGAAGTCCGTCAACGAGTGAAGTCAAGTCCTTCACTGCGTGCACCTTTACAGCCTCTACCGGTTCCGGCAGAGTGCTGGGAATCCATCTCAATGGATTTCGTCTTCGGGTTACCCAACGACGCACGCGGGAATACGGGTATTCTCGTATTTGTTGACAGGTTCAGCAAAATGGTACACCTTGTGGCTGTACCAGAGTCAATCACGGCAAGTGGCTGTGCTTGTGTCTTTATTGACACCATTTTCCGACTTCATGGGTTGCCCCGTGAACTCGTATCAGACAGAGATCCACGATTCACTGCTGATTTCTGGCTTTCCGTGTTCAAATCACTCGGAACGCGCTTGAAGATGTCAACATCTGATCATCCAGAGTCAGATGGTCAGACGGAACGTGCCAACCGTGTCCTTGAAGAGATACTTCGAGGATACGTACACTCCTTTAAGAGTTGGAGTGAGTTTTTGCCAATGGTAGAGTTTGCCATCAACAACTCCATGCATGCGTCCACGACACATACACCGTTTTACGTGAATGGCTTGCGCCATCCGCGTGTACCCACCTTACTCGAGTGTAACTCCGGTTTAAGGGGGGGAGGGACTCGCGCGAGCAAAAACCGAATTGGTTCACGCTCATCACGCTCTGACGATGAGGTCATTGCGTTTGATGCCGATATCGACAACATCAATATCAAAGAAGATGGTGCCAGTGAGAGCGAGGAAGCCCTCACTGAAGAAAAGGTTGATGTCGCTGCAGTGCACTCACAGCGCACTGAAGCTAACGAGTCAGCAGATGAGTTCATACTGGCTCGTGAAACGGTAGTCCGTTTTGAGCAAGACTCCATCGCCGAAGCGGTGGATAAGCAAAAACAAAACGCTGACAAGAATGGAAGGGCAAACAATCTTTTATTTAAAAAAGTTGACTTAGTCCTACTGTCTACGGTTAATCTGCCAAAGCATGTAGTGACTAACTTGGGTAGTAGTAAACTACTACCCAAGTACATCGGTCCATTTCGTGTATTGCATCGCCTAGGCAACGCATACACGATCGAACTGCCACGTAAGAGGCGAACGCATCCCACGTTTTACGTTGGTCGGAGTACGCCGTACCATCAGTACGCTGTTTCTTCCGATGAAGAACGCCCTTGCGCTCAAGTATCTCACAGAGAGCCTTGTGTTCCCGATGGTGGATATCAACAAGTGTCTGAAGAGCAGTTATCTCATCCCGAGACCGATCAACAATCCCACGAGCTACCCTTAGCTCGTCACGCAGAGATGTCAAAGCTCTCTCGTTCTCAAGCTGAGCAAAGGCAAACTCAGCTCGATGCTTCAAGACAGTGTCCGCCATTTGGAGACGCCTGTTCCGCTCATGTTCGAGATCGTTGCGTAACCCTTGCGTCACGCGATCAAAGAAGCTCTCGGAAACACACCGATCCACATGATCGTGTGGAGAGCGTCTTTCCTCCTCCTCCACCTCCATTAGAGGACTCTCGCGGTGGCCAGCGCTATCTAGTTGAGCAGCTGTTGAACCACCGCGACGTGAACGGACGTCGGACGAGTTATCTCGTCCGGTTGCGCGGTTATCTCCCGTCCTGGGACACTTGGGAGCCCCGCTCCCAACTGACGATCGACGTACTGGGTCTGGTTGAGCAGTACGACGCGGCACATCCTGTGCTGCAGAAGGACCGCCGGAGAAAGTCTTCCCGGTACGGTCGTAAAGGGATTTCAGGCTGTCAATCCCTTCGTACATCTCAGTAGAGATACGTACGCGCCACCACGGGCTAGTAAGGAGGTAAGCCTCCTTAGGTGCTCGTGCAGAGTTGTTCACACAACATGGGCACGAGTCTCCCCAAGAGAGGCAGGGTGACCCAATCTCCCTTGACAGACGATGCAGCTTGTAGCGTGCACCTGTCAAGGTTCTCTTTTCAAACTTATCACGAGCTTTGATAAGTTTGTCGTTCCAAGCGTCACGACCTACATCCTCGAGATTATGGATGTAGGCGTTCCACGCCTGAAGTAGTGAGGGACCATCACGTTTGTGATTCCCACTGTACCATCGATGTCTGAAGAAAGCATCGATGAAGAATTCATTATCAGCGCGATAGTCTTTCGCGCTGGGGTGTCAAGGTGATGGATCCTTGACGAATCGAACAATCGTGTTCGATAACGATCACTCGTCGTCGCCGACAAGTGATCCATGACGGATTTAGGAGGCATCCATGCCTTCTTTTCAGGAGCGAGACGCAAGACACTGCGGTTCAGCTCTTCCTGCGACGTGCCGACAGAAGGACTGGCACCTCGTTGCGAAGTGGTGTCCATAGGAGAACCGACACCACTGTGAGCGCCCGAGTCTCGCGACCTCGAGCGCCTTCGCTTTGGCGATGCTTCATTTGATTCGTCAGATGAGCCAAAGATGCTACGACGCGTAGCATCATCCATGCCACGCTTGGCAGGCGGCTTGGATTCGATCGCCGTCGATACGGATCCCTCTTCCGTATCAGGAGAGGATGAGACACCGAGCTCATACTCTGTGAAGACACGAGTGTCTTCATGACCAGCGCCTGCATCACCAAGTGACACAGGCTGAGTCGCTTCAGCAACCGATGAGACATCGGTTGCAGCGGTTTCTGCTTCGGCGTTTGTACGGAGACGTGCAGACGCGCTCTCGGCGGCCTTGCTCGCGCATCGCATGGGTTTGTTAACCATGCGATGAAATGTTGGGAAGTGGACTCGGACCAACAAGTGCAAACCCTGTCCCAAATGATTTGGGACGAGTATCCATTTAGTCAATCAGTCACTAAAGTGAATGATGGTTAAGGGGGGTGATGTAACGGGGTGAATCGTTACATAACAATTTATAAGAAATTGTTAATAGAATATAACTGTAAGAGTTATGTTCTCAGAATATTGTCATAAGGACAAATATTCTGCAGCACTTACGAGTAGTTCCTAATTGGTTGATATAGGCCATTATATCAACCAACGAAGATGCGCCACGACAGACGCACGCAATGAGTGGTGAGCAGATAGTTGGTATACACATTTGTATTTAGACATAGTTAGATGAGGATAAATAGTGATTTATTAACAGACATTAACTATGATAAATACAGTTCTACTTTTTACTTTAACCAAGTACTCGCTTCTTCTGACCGTCTTCCTCTGCACGTACGAGTGTACTGAAGCTCCGAGGCACCGCCTTATTCTGTCATCAGAATAAGTAGCTTGTACTGTCATCAGTACAAGCTTCAAGGTGCCCCGTTACGGGGCGAAAGCCTTACCTACTCTTGTTACGTAAATCCCGACATGGCAAGTCGTACAGCACACAGATAGACTCTGCGTCAGTTCCTCACCAAACCATGCACATAAATCATGTGACATACCACACATGTTCCTGGCGTCACCCATGTCTCGCTCACGCATCGCACTTTGCATCGAATCGCAAAGCGCATTCTCCAACTTTCCATCACTTCTCCATAAACGCGATAGTCACAGGCATACTACTAAAAGAATTTAAGGTGATCTGCACTAAATTTAGTATTGGCATGTGCTGATATTAGGATTGGTGCTGATAGTGAGATTTACTCAACCTACAATAACTGTCGTATGACAAAACAAACCTCAGCACGACGCGTGCTGCTGGAAATGGAATCATGGGATGGTGATTCCCTCCTGCAGTGTCGTCCAACTATCGTCTTGGTGTTTCCATCGTGTCGCACGTGAACTTTGATTGCGCATGCGGCGTTGTCGACCCTTGCGGTCTGCCATCGCAAACGCCACCCCAGTAAAAGTACTGGATTCTATGTCGTGTTTACGGCATGATCGGACTATCCACAGTAGAAACAACGGAAATTCTTGCAGTGGGAGACATGGCAGCTGATGGACCAGTAGTACAAATCCCGCTCTGCCTGCTTTTGGATTCACACTGCAAGCAGAATCAAGAAAAGCTGTGACAAATTGTGTAGCATTATGAAGTCATCGAGGAGTACTCGCTCCGAGTTGTATGGTCTAGCTAGAAACGTAGCGATGCCAGATCGGAGGACGACTTGCAAAGGGATGGAGTTGTAGAGGGTGTCAGTGAACGCTGGCATGAACCTACAATAACTGTCGGCTGACAAAACAAACCTCAGCACGACGCGTGCTGCTGGAAATGGAATCATGGGATGGTGATTCCCTCCTGCAGTGTCGTCCAACTATCGTCTTGGTGTTTCCATCGTGTCGCACGTGAACTTGGATTGCGCATGCGGCGTTATCGACCCTTGCGGTCTGCCATCGCAAACGCCACCCCAGTAAAAGTACTGGATTCTATGTCGTGTTTACGGCATGATCGGACTATCCACAGTAGAAACAACGGAAATTCTTGCAGTGGGAGACATGGCAGCTGATGGACCAGTAGTACAAATCCCGCTCTTCCTGCTTTTGGCTTCACACTGCAAGCAGAATCAAGAAAAGCTGTGACAAATTGTGTAGCATTATGAAGTCATCGAGGAGTACTCGCTCCGAGTTGTATGGTCTAGCTAGAAACGTAGCGATGCCAGATCGGAGGACGACTTGCAAAGGGATGGAGTTGTAGAGGGTGTCAGTGAACGCTGGCATGAACCTACAATAACTGTCAGCTGACAAAACAAACCTCAGCACGACGCGTGCTGCTGGAAATGGAATCATGGGATGGTGATTCCCTCCTGCAGTGTC
The DNA here is from genome assembly GCA_921007115.2 of Peronospora matthiolae. NCBI lineage: Eukaryota > Oomycota > Peronosporomycetes > Peronosporales > Peronosporaceae > Peronospora > Peronospora matthiolae. Next base: position 910,139 of record CAKLBY020000069.1, on the reverse strand, counting down.
GTCCAACTATCGTCTTGGTGTTTCCATCGTGTCGCGCGTGAACTTGGATTGCGCATGCGGCGTTGTCGACCCTTGCGGTCTGCCATCGCAAACGCCACCCCAGTAAAAGTACTGGATTCTATGTCGTGTTTACGGCATGATCGGACTATCCACAGTAGAAACAACGGAAATTCTTGCAGTGGGAGACATGGCAGCTGATGGACCAGTAGTACAAATCCCGCTCTGCCTGCTTTTGGATTCACACTGCAAGCAGAATCAAGAAAAGCTGTGACAAATTATGTAGCATTATGAAGTCATCGAGGAGTACTCGCTCCGAGTTGTATGGTCTAGCTAGAAACGTAGCGATGCCAGATCGGAGGACGACTTGCAAAGGGATGGAGTTGTAGAGGGTGTCAGTGAACGCTGGCATGAACCTACAATAACTGTCAGCTGACAAAACAAACCTCAGCACGACGCGTGCTGCTGGAAATGGAATCATGGGATGGTGATTCCCTCCTGCAGTGTCGTCCAACTATCGTCTTGGTGTTTCCATCGTGTCGCACGTGAACTTGGATTGCGCATACGGCGTTGTCGACCCTAGCGATTTTACTCTATCATCATTCCTTAATTTGCGTTGTTTGCCCTCTTTGAGTCATTTTAACTGAAATGAAGACCAAATTCATCGTTATTATGGCTATTGCCTCAGTTGTAATTCCATCCAGCTCGAGCCAATCGATTTCGTCGGTGTGCCCCCAAAAAACGTTGACAGATGATGTCATAAAGAGCATTCGAGATCACTGCCTGAAAGGTCAAAGAAACGAAGGTCGAGGGAACGGAGCTCGAGTCGGTACGTGCTGCGACGATTTGGTTCGTAATTTGAAATGCGACGAAAATACGGCCTGCGTAGTTCCTCGAACTCCGTCTGATGCTCAACAGATGTGCTTGACGGAAATCAAGAGCTACACGGATTTGGAGTCGTGCTGCAACCGAAAGTGCGACGGGTTGTAGTCACATGACTGTGGTGTGCCCGTCACCCGGCTTCTCCAGTGATCGATGGTTAGGGCCCTAATGAGTAGGGTTCAAATAAGCTGTCCTAGTCCATTGCTTACACTCTGAGAGTTGTAGATGACGATGCAATAAGATGAATGCAAATTTGGAATGTAAATGTTACTCCTTGACCTGTCTACCAAATGTCGTCCGTTCGTTTGCCTTTGTTGGCAAGGTCTTTTTCTTTTTGGACTATATCGCATGTTGTTTAAAAAACAGCCGTCGTTGTCATTGTTTGTTTGTTGCTTCTTATGTTCGCACTCTCTACAACGTATGTTCTGCGAGCAAGCTGAACTACATAGAAATGATCGCCATCATTTATATATGCTTCTGCTTGTTTGCATCCGTAAGCGCTTGTTTCATCGAGTCATCCAAGGACATGACGAAGAAGCCTCTATACATCTGCGGCAGGGTGTATGAATTTTTTCGCTGACATGTACCACAAAAACCTTGTCGAAGCCTGAGAGACTCTTGTCCACTGTCCTCTGACATTTATTCGAGGTAAAATTGTTGTGTCCGCTTGCGTAAAAGTCAAAGCAGCTATTTTTTGACTTGTTGGCGGTTGTAAAGAGTGCCCTTTCATCAAATCAAGCCCACTACTAAACGATAGGACTAATCGAGCTGCTGGAGACAGTATCAGCATTTAGTACATATTTAGCAGAGAAATAATATCAGTGACATGCATTTCGGGGCGCCGAAAATAGTGTAATAGACCTCCCCTTTTAAAGCGATCTAGCAAGGCACCCAACCCACTGACTTGAGGAAATTTGTAGCGGGGCACCCTTAGTTTGGGGTACCACGAAACTTCACGTAGACTAGTACGTGCAGAGGAAGCTAATCTACTCAAACGACTCGTTTAAGTGAAGGTTACAAGAGAACTGTATTTAATACAGTTAAGCTATCAATACAACTTTAATCTTTATCTAACTATTTAAACATCGTCGTTCTATGACAGAAACCTGCTCACCACTCATCACGCGCGTCTAGTAGCGACTGGTGGTATGTAACGGGGCACCATGAAGCTTGTACTGGTGACAGTACAAGCTACTTATTCGGATGACAGAATAAGGCGGTGCCTCGTAACTTCACGTACACTCGTACGTGCAGAGGAAGACGGTCAGAAGAAGCGAGTACTTGCTTAAAGTAAAAAGTAGAACTGTATTTATCATAGTTAATGTCTGTTAATAAATCACTATTTATCCTCATCTAACTATGTCTAAATACAAATGTGTATACCAACTATCTGCTCACCACTCATTGCGTGCGTCTGTCGTGGCGCGTCTCCGTTGGTTGATATAATGGCCTATATCAACCAATTAGGAACTACTCGTAAGTGCTGCAGAATATTTGTCCTTATGACAATATTCTGAGAACATAACTCTTACAGTTATATTCTATTAACAATTTCTTATAAATTGTTATGTAACGATTCACCCCGTTACATCACCCCCCCTTAACCATCATTCACTTTAGTGACTGATTGACTAAATGGATACTCGTCCCAAATCATTTGGGACAGGGTTTGCACTTGTTGGTCCGAGTCCACTTCCCAACATTTCATCGCATGGTTAACAAGCCCATGCGATGCGCGAGCAAGGCCGCCGAGAGCGCGTCTGCACGTCTCCGTACAAACGCCGAAGCAGAAACCGCTGCAACCGATGTCTCATCGGTTGCTGAAGCGACTCAGCCTGTGTCACTTGGTGATGCAGGCGCTGGTCATGAAGACACTCATGTCTTCACAGAGTATGAGCTCGGTGTCTCATCCTCTCCTGATACGGAAGAGGGATCCGTATCGACGGCGATCGAATCCAAGCCGCCTGCCAAGCGTGGCATGGATGATGCTACGCGTCGTAGCATCTTTGGCTCATCTGACGAATCAAATGAAGCATCGCCAAAGCGAAGGCGCTCGAGGTCGCGAGACTCGGGCGCTCACAGTGGTGTCGGTTCTCCTATTGACACCACTTCGCAACGAGGTGCCAGTCCTTCTGTCGGCACGTCGCAGGAAGAGCTGAACCGCAGTGTCTTGCGTCTCGCTCCCGAGAAGAAGGCATAAATGCCTCCCAAATCCGTCATGGATCACTTGTCGGCGACGACTAGTGATCGTTATCGAACACGGTTGTTCGATTCGTCAAGGATCCATCACCTTGACACCCCAGCACGGAAAACTATCGCGCTGAGAATGATTTCTTCATCGATGCTTTCTTTAGACATCGATAGTACAGTGGGAATCACAAGCGTGATGGTCCCTCACTACTTCAGGCGTGGAACGCCTACATCCATAACCTTGAGGATGTAGGTCGTGACGCTTGGAACGACAAACTTGTCAAAGCTCGTGATAAGTTTGAAAAGCGAACCCCGACAGGTGCACGCTACAAGCTGCATCGTCTTTCAAGGGAGAAGGGATTACCCTGCCTCTCCTGGACAGACCCGTGCCCTTGTTGTGTGAACAACTCTGCGCGCGCACCTAAGGAGGCTTACCTCCTTACTAGCCCGTGGTGGCGCGTACGTATCTCTACTGAGATGTACGAAGGGATTTACAACCTGAAATCCCTTTACGACCGTGCCGGGAAGACTTTCTCCGGCGGTCCTTCTGCGGCACAGGATGTGCCGCGTCGTACTGCTCAACCAGACCCAGTGTGTCGATCATCAGTTGGGAGTGGGGCTCCCAAGTATCCCAAGACGGGGCATAGCCGCTCCACCGGACGAGATAACTCGTCCGACGTCCGTTCACGTCGCGGTGGTTCAACAGCTGCTCAACTAGATAGCGCTGGCCACCGCGAGAGTCCTCTAATGGAGGTGGAGGAGGAGGAAAGACGCTCTCCACACGATCATGTGGATCGGTGTGTTTCCGAGAGCTTCTTTGATCGCGTGACGCAAGGGTTACGCAACGATCTCGAACATGAGCGGAACAGGCGTCTCCAAATGGCGGACACTGTCTTGAAGCATCGAGCTGAGTTTGCCTTTGCTCAGCTTGAGAACGAGAGAGCTTTGACATCTCTTCGTGACGAGCTAAGGGTAGCTCGTGGGATTGTTGATCGGTCTCGGGATGAGATAACTGCTCTTCAGACACTTGTTGATATCCACCATCGGGAACACAAGGCTCTCTGTGAGATACTTGAGCGCAAGGGCGTTCTTCATCGGAAGAAACAGCGTACTGATGGTACGGCGTACTCCGACCAACGTAAAACGTGGGATGCGTTCGCCTCTTACGTGGCAGTTCGATCGTGTATGCGTTGCCTAGGCGATGCAATACACGAAATGGACCGATGTACTTGGGTAGTAGTTTACTACTACCCAAGTTAGTCACTACATGCTTTGGCAGATTAACCGTAGACAGTAGGACTAAGTCAACTTTTTTAAATAAAAGAGTGTTTGCCCTTCCATTCTTGTCAGCGTTTTGCTTTTGCTTATCCACCGCTTCGGCGATGGAGTCTTGCTCAAAACGGACTACCGTTTCACGAGCCAGTATGAACTCATCTGCTGACTCGTTAGCTTCAGTGCGCTGTGAGTGCACTGCAGCAACATCAACCTTTTTTTCAGTGAGGGCTTCCTCGCTCTCACTGGCACCATCTTCTTTGATATTGATGTTGTCGATATCGGCATCAAACGCAATGACCTCATCGTCAGAGCGTGATGAGCGTGAACCAATTCGGTTTTTGCTCGCGCGAGTCCCTCCCCCCCTTAAACCGGAGTTACACTCGAGTAAAGTGGGTACACGCGGATGGCGCAAGCCATTCACGTAAAACGGTTTATGTGTCGCGGACGCATGCATGGAGTTGTTGATGGCAAACTCTACCATTGGCAAAAACTCACTCCAACTCTTAAAGGAGTGTACGTATCCTCGAAGTATCTCTTCAAGGACAAGGTTGGCTCGTTCCGTCTGACCATCTGACTCTGGATGATCAGATGTCGTCATCTTCAAGCGCGTTCCGAGTGATTTGAACACGGAAAGCCAGAAATCAGCAGTGAATCGTGGATCTCTGTCTGATACGAGTTCACGGGGCAACCCATGAAGTCGGAAAATGGTGTCAATAAAGACACAAGCACAGCCACTTGCCGTGATTGTCTCTGGTACAGCCACAAGGTGTACCATTTTGCTGAATCTGTCAACAAATACGAGAATACCCGTATTCTTGCGTGCGTCTTTGGGTAACCCGAAGACGAAATCCATTGAGATGGATTCTTAGCACTCTGACGAAACTGGTAAAGGCTGTAAAGGTGCACGCAGTGAAGGACTTGACTTCACTCGTTGGCAGACTTCGCATGCGCGAACATACTTTCGCACAAACTGATACTGGCGGGGCCAGTAAAAGTCTCGACTCACCGTGAGATATGTTTTCTCCCGGCCACGATGTCCTCCTATAGGAGCATCGTGATACTCGAACATGATCCGCAAACGCAGATCAGTATCATCTGGAATGACAACACGTGGTGTGTCACCAGAAACGGCTGTATAGTACAGTAAACCGTTACGAGTAGTGTATCGATCTGATGCAGATCGATACGCAGGCGACAATCGTTTCAACGATTCTCGAGATGGTTGGGAGAGATGTGTCAGCAACTTCACAATCTCAACATCTTGGGCGTATGCCCGCCTCACATCATCATACAACGTTGTAGATGGGACTGAGGACGTCATAACCGCAACATTGGCTGTAGCACTGTTGGGTTTCGCGACTGTTTCAAAGTCGGGACGACGTGAGAGTTCATCAGCGACGACATTAAGTCGTCCTGGTTTGTACTCGACCGTAAAGTTGTATTCTGCAAAGAATGACAGCCACCGCGCCATTCGTTGTGAAAGGTGCGGGCTGTTCACTGCCGTGCGTAATGACGCATGGTCAGTGTAAACAATGAAGGGTCTATCTCCTAATAGATAGACTTTGAACTTCGCTAGTGCATACTTCACGGCAAGGAGTTCCTTGTCATGCACTGGATAGTTCCGCTAAGCTGGTTGCAGCTGACGCGACTGATAGCAGACGATGCGTTTAACGCCTTCAAGATCGTACTGCATCAATGCACAGCCGATTGCTAAATCGCTAGCATCACAGACCACATGAAATGGCCTGTCCTGATCGGCAATTGCTAGGACTGGGGATTGTATCACGCTCTTCTTGATACCATCGAAGGAGCGCTGACATTCAGCGTTCCATAACCACCTCTCGTTCGTTTTCAACAAACGAGAGAGGTGCACAGTCATCTCGGTGTAATTGCGTGAATACTTGCGCACATACGCCGCTAGCCCAAGGAATTTTCGAAGACCTTTGACATCAACCGGCACAGGCCAGTCGGTGATCGCCTTGATCTTTTCGGGACCAGGACGTACACCGTTCTTACCAACGATGCACCCAAGAAGTGGTATTTCGCTTGCTGCAAATATACACTTCTTGAGATTTGCACTTCTTGAGATTTGCATACAATTGATGCTTTCGCATGATTGTAAGAACCTGTCGGACGTGGTACCTGTGAACCTCAACGTCCGACTTTCCATCCACAGCCCGACTATGGATGAATACGTCATCGAAATAACTCGGCGCGAATTCTCGTACTGGTCTCAACAGATGTGATACACATCTGTTGAACGTGGCAGGGGCATTACTAAGCCCTTGTGGCATTACTAGCCATTCCCAGAGCATGCCGCTAGGCGTGCTCACTGCGGTGTATTTTATGTCCGGTCCTCGCATAAGGATTTGATAGAAGCCATCCATTAAATCCATGGACGAAAAGATGGTACTCTTCGACATACCATCAATGATTACGTCCTTCCTCGGTATCGGCGTCTGAGCCGGTACCGTTACAGCATTCAACTTGTTAAATGCATGCACTATCCGCCACCCTCCTGTTGCTTTTCGCACACAGAAGGTCGGAGAGCTATGTGGGGAAGTTGATTCCCTTGCATGGCCCGCAGATAAACGATCGGCAAAGAACTTGTCGATCGCTTCACGAGGCAGTGGCCACTGCTTCATGACACAGTACTTCAAGCCTGGTTTAAGCTCGACCTCGTGTCGAATACCTTTATCCTTCGGTAATTCGCACGGAACAGTTTCAGGGAATACATCCTTGAATTCAACCAAATCTTCATAGAGAGGATTTGTCTTGAGCGATTCCCACGATTGGGAGTCATATCGCTCAATTCGTGTCTTTTCATCTAGGACACTCTCGTCCATAGATGAACTACTGAGAACTCTCTCGTTCTCAGTAAACACTGTTGCTGATCTTATGTCGGTTACACACTCGTCGTCAGCGACGAGTACGCAGATCTGCTTGACTTTGCCACTACGCAGATCACGCAAGAACCTTTTATGTTCGAGCGTTGGCAACTGAGTGGTATCCGAAGCTAACTTCGGAGACGCAATCAGATCAAGTGTATAAGCGCCTACACGTGATCCGTCATTGACTAGGACATTCAATGTCTCTGTCATTTACTGGGGACTTATTCCCGCAGGCCTCGAAGGACTTATTCCTTCGGCTTCCCGGGGACTTATTCCCACGGGTTTCGGGGAACTTATTTCCGCCGTATTTGTAATATTGGGACTTATTTCCTTTACTTCCTCTAGCTGGGGTTGCGCAACCACAGCGAGATCCTCTACGAAAGACTCTCCAGTCGATCTAGGATTATCGTTTCGCTTAACCTGAGCGATCGATTGTTTCTCTTCTAGATGTTCCCCACTAGGGATACATCTTTGTCCCAGTCCACTCGACTTATTCGAGTGGTGGACCTTCGGCGCAGCCTGTGTTTCCTCACAGCCGCCGGAACTTTGCTCCGAAGTGTAACCGTTTGGTACACTAAGGTTTTGTGCAGTCGTACTAACGACCGTACCACAAGTGAGGCCATCGCACTCACTCGTAGTACATCCACACGCTTGTGGACGCTCCAAAACGTTCATCAGATGGCCATCTGATGAACAAGCGGCAGGCATCGTTACTGTTCGATGTTGCCAGTTTACCCGTGGTTCGTACCTTCTGAGCCACGGTATTCCAAGGATGACATCAAATTTGTCATCCAAATCCAATACGATAAAGTCATCATCATATTGGGTACCTCCTAGCGTATAGTGGATCTGCACTATACGTTTCATGAAGGTTACGGATGCGCCTGTCGCAAGACGTACCTTCATCCTCGTAGGAGGTGTGTCACATTCACTGAACTTAAGGTGACCATCTTCTAGCGATTGGCGTCGCACAAAATTGTTGGACGCCCCACAATCGACTAGAGCTCGAAGGGACAACTTTTTTGTCACTTCGAGTTTCAACGTAATGAGTGAGATCTCATTACCTAGAGCAGCAACGCACAACGTTTGTATGTTGGGAGCAACCTTCATCAAGAGGCCTGCAAATCCTCTTGACGTTGCTGGACCAGTAGGGTGCTCCGCACCTACTGATCCTGTCCGTTTTTTGACGTTCCATCCCGTTGTTGCGTCTTTGCACCAACAGCGGACCCGCGTCCCTGCCCCTTTCTCATGTGTGGACGGTCACTACGCCCAGTGTTGCGAGACACTGGACGAGGGGCACTACACTCGTAAGCTTAGTGTCCTGTCTTCTGACATCTGTTGCATTTCTGCAACTTCTTGTAGTCTGTAGAGCGAGCCTTCTCGCTCTCTACATAACAGAGTTCCATCGGCTCTGGACCCCCGTTGTCATATCGTCTCGGTTGACGATATGATGTCGAGATGGCGCGAGCCTGTCTCAGACTGAAGTCCTCCTGTTCTACAATGGAAATGGCTTGTTCTAGTGAATCCAATTCAGGTCGGAACAGGTGATTCTTGACGGGACCATCCGCAAGACCCTGCATAAACACCGAAACCAACGTGTGTTCATCCACCGGGTTGGAACTTACACAACTCGTGAGATGTCGTATATGTTGTGCGTAAGCGTGTACATGACGCTTACCTTGTTTGAGCTTCAAAAGTTCAGTTCGAGCTCTGAACTCAGCTCTAGGCGGTTCAAACGTTTGTCTGAGCCGTGACTCAAAGACTTTTAACGACCCAAACGCACATGGGTCGTGCAACTTGAGCCCCAGTGCCCAAGTCTTGGCACGTCCTGTCAGATTTGATTGGGCAAATGCAGCTTGCATTTCTCCATCGTCGATGCGACGCGCCCTTATGGCGTCGTCCAATTCGACGAACCATCTCAAGAGAGAGTCCTCTTCGACTCCCCTGTACTTGGAGATGTCAATCTTCAAGGTTTCGGGTCGACGCGAGTGCATCGACCCACCAGCAGCAGCCTGCTGCTGTCTCAACAGTTCAAACTGTTGAGCACCCTATTCTCTCAACAACTCTGATTGTTGAGAACCTTGTTGGTGAAGCAAGGCTACTTTCTCGCGTTCAGCGTCAAGTTCATTTTGAATGAACTTGGCGATAGTAGCATGTTGGGCATCTCTATTGAGAGCCTCTAGCAGGACGCTAACAGCATGGATGACCATGGTTGAACCCATCCGTTCAACCGCATCCCATTCGACATCGCTCAAATGGGAGTAGCCGTCACGCGTAGCGTGAAAGCTTTGGTCATATTCATCATCCAACATGTTCATGTTAGATGTGAACGTGGTCCTTGGACGGACTACGAAGTGCTACCAGGTGTAACGGGGCACCCTGAAGCTTGTACTGGTGATAGTACAAGCTACTTATTCTGATGACAGAATAAGGCGGTGCCGCGCAACTTCACGTACACTGGTACGTGCAGAGGAAGACGGTAAGGAGAAGCGAGTACTTGGTTAAAGTAAAAGTAGAACTGTAGTTAGTATAGTTAATGTCTGCAATAAATCACTATTTATCCTCATCGAACTATGTCTAAATACAAATGTGTAAATCAATTATCTGCTCACCACTCATTGCGTGCGTCTGTCGTGGAGCGTCTTCGATGGTTGATATAATGGCCTATATCAACCAATTAGAAACTACTCGTAAGTGCTGCAGAATATTTGTCCTTATGACAATATTCCGAGAATATAACTCTTATAGTTAAATTCTATTAACAATTTCTTATAAATTGTTATGTAACGGTTCACCCCGTTACACGGATAATATTGGTAGGAAATTGTCACGCTGGACAATATCCCTCTTGACACCGTTTGCTGTCAATGTGATGAAACGGGCTTCCCCGTTACCTCACCCCCTCCTAGCTATTAATCACCTGTTGATCGAATGGAACCAATTAGGAAGGGGTGACCACTGTTGGATGACTCTGGGAAGGGGAGCACTTGTTGGACAAATTCCAGCTCATTTTCCAATACATCGCATGATGTCAAAGTCCATGCGATCTGCTGCTTAAGCAGCAAGACTGGCGGTTGCACGCACGCGTGTAGCCGAAAAGAATTCTTCTCTTGCTTTAACAGTAGGTAATTCTTCGCCTGCTGTTGCGATTCAGCAACAGGCGATGCCTACTGTGAACAATCGATGTGGTGAGTCACCACGTGCAACAGACACATCCGCTGCATCTGCAGCGGGTACTGCGAATCGCAATATAGATGAATTTGAAATAGAGCTCATCTTATCTGGTGAGTCGGATGATGTAAGCGACTCGTAGGCGACACCTCACCACATCGGACTATCCGGGGTGGACACTGCAAGAGCCAAGTTGACTTGCCCTGGGGAACGTAGCGGTATCATGTCCGAGGTCTTCGGACCAAACGATTATTCCGACGAATCCTCGCCTCAAGAAAGTCCATCTGACAAAAGGACGCATGGTGATGGTGGTGATGCACACAAGCGCACCCAAGAGAAGAGACTCGAAAGATCGAGCTGCCACTGGTGTCAGTGCTCATGCTGACACCAATCAAGAGGCCGGGAACCGAAATGTCCTGCGCCACGACTCTTAAGTGGAGTATCCTTGAAAATCGTCGTCCAAAGACTTAGATCGAGTGACCGACATGACCACCCAACGGGGTCAAATCCCGTTTTTTAACTGTTGGAGGATCTGTCCTCCTAATTCTAGCACAAAGGAAATTCGTGCTGAGGAAGCGTTCTTCACCGATGCGTTTGCAAACATCGGTGGTACAATGGCAACCGTGGTCGAGACGGTAAGGCCTTGGTGCAAGGTTACAATGCTTAATCCATTTAATCGAGTGCACTGCCCTTAAGTCTGGCTCGGTAAACTTGATGCAGCTCGCATCAGGTTTGTGAAGCGTAACCCAGTCGGTTTTCGATACAAGTTGCACCATCTTTCAGAACAAACAGGGTTATTAAGTCCCTCGTCGGGTGATTCATGTCCAAGTTGCCTGGACATCTCGAACCGAGCCCCTAGGGAGGCCTACCTCCCTAATATTTCCTACTGAAGGGCGCGCATCTCTTCTGAGATTGCGGAAGGGATTTTTCCACTTGCAATCCCTGTGCTAGCGTTCGGAGAAATCGTTTTCCGACGGCTCTTCTTTAAACGCAGCGGGTGGGTCTCGTCATTTTGTTTGGCGAGACCCTGAACATCAACGGTCAGCTCGGCGCAAGGCTCCCAGCTGTCCCAGGCCGGTGGATAGCCACGCCAGCAGTTGAGGCAACTCTTTTGGACGCCATTCACGTCGCGGTAGTCCAAAATGCGCTCCAACAGATAGCGTTGACCACCGCCAGAATTTACCAAAGGATGTGGTGGTGGCTGGAACACCTGATCCGGCCCGAGGGTCAGTTCAGCTTGATGTTCGAAAATGAACCGTGTAATGGAACAGTTGCAAAATGACCTGGCTCATGAACGTACTCGGCGTTATGAGCGTCATGACCTTGTAAGGGATTATTACAATTCCTTAGCGCACGATCGTTCAAACGATCGTGCCGAGTTTACGTCCGCGCAACTTTTAAATGAAAGTTCGACTCGTTCTCTTCGTGACGAGCTGACTGGAGCTCGTTAGGACATCGCCCAACTGTGTGAGCAGGTCGCTTCGCTAGTAGACCAGACTGGCACGATAAAACGGGACCACTCGAAGGTGGTCTCGGCGGATAAATGTAAAGGTGGTTCTCGCATCTCGAAACGGGCTCGTACTGATAGTACCGGCGGAGACGTCCAACGTAAAACGTAGGATGCGTATGCATCTTGCGGGGCAGTTCAATTGTGTATGCGTTGCCCATCCGGCGCAACACAAGAAACGGATCGATGTACCTGGGCAGTCATTTACTGCTGCCCACATTTGTCACTGCGTGTTTCGGTAGGTTTACTGTAGACAGTAAAACTAGGTCTCCCTCATAACAATGAAAAATTATTTGCTCTTTCATGTTCGTCTGTGTTTCTTTTCCGCTTGTCGATTACATCTGCAATGCAATCTTGATCGAAGTGGACAACCTCTTCGTGAGTCAGCAGAAATTCCTTTTCGTCCTTGTTATTAGCAGTGCGCTTCGTGTCCACTGCTGAAAGAACTTCGCTTACACCAGTGCGGGTTTCATCGTCCTCATTGTGGCAGTCGTTGGCGATGCTGAATATGCCAGCATCGTCGTCATCATCATCATCGATATCGATCGCATCGGCATCGGCATCCATCACGTCTACACTATTGTCGACGTGTAATATGCAAAGAGTCATATCGTTTTTTGTTCGAGCGAGTCCACTCCCCCTTAAACTAGAGTCACACTCTAAGAAGGCGGGTCAACGTGGATGGCGTTGGCCATTTACGAAGAACGGTGTATGCGTTGTCGACGCATGCACCGAGTTGTTGATATCAAATTGCGCCATCGGCAAGAAATCACTCTAACTCGTAAACGCGTGGACACACCCTCGAAGTATCTCTTCGAGGACACGGTTGACGCGTTCCGTCTGACCATCTGACTCTGGATGATCAGATGTCGACATCTTCAAGCGCGTTCCGAGTGATTTGAACACGGAAAGCCAGAAATCAGCAGTGAATCGTGGATCTCTGTCTGATACGAGTTCACGGGGCAACCCATGAAGTCGGAAGATGGTGTCAATAAAGACACAAGCACAGCCACTTGCCGTGATTGACTCTGGTACAGCCACAAGGTGTACCATTTTGCTGAACCTGTCAACAAATACGAGAATACCCGTATTCCCGCGTGCGTCGTTGGGTAACCCGAAGACGAAATCCATTGAGATGGATTCCCAGCACTCTGCCGGAACCGGTAGAGGCTGTAAAGGTGCACGCAGTGAAGGACTTGACTTCACTCGTTGACGGACTTCGCATGCGCGAACATACTCTCGCACAAACTGATACTGGCGGGGCCAGTAAAAGTCTCGACTCACCGTAAGATACGTTTTCTCACGGCGACGGTGTCCTCCTATAGGAGCATCGTGATACTCAAGCATGATCCGCAAACGCAGATCAGTATCATCTGGAATGACAACACGTGGTGTGTCACCAGAAACGGCTGTATAATACAGTAAACCGTTGTGAGTAGTGTATCGATCTGATGCAGATCGATACGCAGACGACAATCGTTTCAACGATTCTCGAGATGGTTGTGAGAGATGTGATCCACAACTTCACAATCTCACCATCTTGGGTATACGCCCGCCTCACATCATCATATAACGTTGAAGATGGTATGGTGGACGTCTTAACCGCAACATTGGCTGTAGCACTGTTGGGTTTCACGACTGTTTCAAAGCCGGGACGACGTGAGAGTGCATCAGCGACGACATTAAGTCGTCCTGGTTTGTACTCGACCGTAAAGTTGTATTCTGCAAAGAATGACAACCACCGCGCCATTCGTTGTGAAAGGTGCGGGCTGTTCACTGCCGTGCGTAATGACGCATGGTCAGTGTAAACAATGAAGGGTCTATCTCCTAATAGATAGACTCTGAACTTTGCGAGTGCATACTTCATGGCAAGGAGTTCCTTGTCATGCACTGGATAGTTCCGATCAGCTGGTTGCAGCTGACGCGACTGATAGCAGACGACGCGTTCAACGCCTTCAAGAGTCGTACTGCATTAATGCACAGCCGATTGCGAAATCGCTTGCATCATAGACCACATGAAATGGCCTGTCCTGATCGGCTATTGCTAGGACTGGGGATTGTATCAAGCTCTTCTTGATACCATCAAAGGAGCGCTGACATTAAGCGTTCCATAACCACCTCTCGTTCTTTTTCAACAAACGAGAGAGGTGAACAGTCACCTCGGCGTAATTGCGTGAATACTTGCGCACATACGCCGCTAGCCCAAGGAATTTTCGAAGACCTTTGACATCAACCGGCACAGGCCAGTCGGTGATCGCCTTGATCTTTTCGGGACCAGGACGTACACCGTTCTTACCAACGATGCACCCAAGAAGTGGTATTTCGCTTGCTGCAAATATACACTTCTTGAGATTTGCACTTCTTGAGATTTGCATACAATTGATGCTTTCGCATGATTGTAAGAACCTGTCGGACGTGGTACCTGTGAACCTCAACGTCCGACTTTCCATCCACAGCCCGACTATGGATGAATACGTCATCGAAATAACTCGGCGCGAATTCTCGTACTGGTCTCAACTGATGTGATACACATCTGTTGAACGTGGCAGGGGCATTACTAAGCCCTTGTGGCATTACTAGCCATTCCCAGAGCATGCCGCTAGGCGTGCTCACTGCGGTGTATTTTATGTCCGGTTCTCGCATAAGGATTTGATAGAAGCCCATCATTAAATCCATGGACGAAAAGATGGTACTCTTCGACATACCATCAATGATTACGTCCTTCCTCGGTATCGGCGTCTGAGCCGGTACCGTTACAGCATTCAACTTGTTAAATGCATGCACTATCCGCCACCCTCCTGTTGCTTTTCGCACACAGAAGGTCGGAGAGCTATGTGGGGAAGTTGATTCCCTTGCATGGCCCGCAGATAAACGATCGGCAAAGAACTTGTCGATCGCTTCACGAGGCAGTGGCCACTGCTTCATGACACAGTACTTCAAGGCCTGGTTTAAGCTCGACCTCGTGTCGAATACCTTTATCCTTCGGTAATTCGCACGGAACAGTTTCAGGGAATACATCCTTGAATTCAACCAAATCTTCATAGAGAGGATTTGTCTTGAGCGATTCCCACGATTGGGACTCATATCGCTCAATTCGTGTCTTTTCATCTAGGACACTCTCGTCCATAGATGAACTACTGAGAACTCTCTCGTTCTCAGTAAACACTGTTGCTGATCTTATGTCGGTTACACACTCGTCGTCAGCGACGAGTATGCAGATCTGCTTGACTTTGCCACTACGCAGATCACGCAAGAACCTTTTATGTTCGAGCGTTGGCAACTGAGTGGTATCCGAAGCTAACTTCGGAGACGCAATCAGATCAAGTGTATAAGCGCCTACACGTGATCCGTCATTGACTAGGACATTCAATGTCTCTGTCATTTACTGGGGACTTATTCCCGCAGGCCTCGAAGGACTTATTCCTTCGGCTTCCCGGGGACTTATTCCCACGGGTTTCGGGGAACTTATTTCCGCCGTATTTGTAATATTGGGACTTATTTCCTTTACTTCCTCTAGCTGGGGTTGCGCAACCACAGCGAGATCCTCTACGAAAGACTCTCCAGTCGATCTAGGATTATCGTTTCGCTTAACCTGAGCGATCGATTGTTTCTCTTCTAGATGTTCCCCACTAGGGATACATCTTTGTCCCGGTCCACTCGACTTATTCGAGTGGTGGACCTTCGGCGCAGCCTGTGTTTCCTCACAGCCGCCGGAACTTTGCTCCGAAGTGTAACCGTTTGGTACACTAAGGTTTTGTGCAGTCGTACTAACGACCGTACCACAAGTGAGGCCATCGCACTCACTCGTAGTACATCCACACGCTTGTGGACGCTCCAAAACGTTCATCAGATGGCCATCTGATGAACAAGCGGCAGGCATCGTTACTGTTCGATGTTGCCAGTTTACCCGTGGTTCGTACCTTCTGAGCCACGGTATTCCAAGGATGACATCAAATTTGTCATCCAAATCCAATACGATAAAGTCATCATCATATTGGGTACCTCCTAGCGTATAGTGGATCTGCACTATACGTTTCATGAAGGTTACGGATGCGCCTGTCGCAAGACGTACCTTCATCCTCGTAGGAGGTGTGTCACATTCAACAAACTTTAAGTGACCATCTTCTAGCGATTGGCGTCGCACAAAATTGTTGGACGCCCCACAATCGACTAGAGCTCGAAGGGACAACTTTTTTGTCACTTCGAGTTTCAACGTAATGAGTGAGATCTCATTACCTAGAGCAGCAACGCACAACGTTTGTGTGTTGGGAGCAACCTTCATCAAGAGGCCTGCAAATCCTATTGACGTTGCTGGACCAGTAGGGTGCTCCGCACCTACTGATCTTGTCCGTTTTTTGACGTTCCATCCCGTTGTTGCGTCTTTGCACCAACAGCGGACCCGCGTCCCTGCCCCTTTCTCATGTGTGGACGGTCACTACGCCCAGTGTTGCGAGACACTGGACGAGGGGCACTACACTCGTAAGCGTAGTGTCCTGTCTTCTGACATCTGTTGCATTTCTGCAACTTCTTGTAGTCTGTAGAGCGAGCCTTCTCGCTCTCTACATAACAGAGTTCCATCGGCTCTGGACCCCCGTTGTCATATCGTCTCGGTTGACGATATGATGTCGAGCTGGCGCGAGCTTGTCTCAAACTGAAGTCTTCCTGTTCCGCAATGGAAATGGCTTGTTCTAGTGAATCTAGTTCAAGTCGGAACAGGTGAGTCTGGATGGGACCATCCCCCCGCCCCCCCCCGCACGCCCCCCGAACCCCCGTGTGTGCACCCCCCGGGGGGAACTTATACAACTCGTGAGATGTCGTATATGTTGTGCGTAAGCGTGCACATCACGCTTACCCTGCTTGAGCTTCAAGAGTTCAATTCGAGCTTTGAACTCAGCTCTAGGCGGTTCAAACGTTTGTCTGAGCCGCGACTTAAGAAGACTTCCTAACGACCCAAACGCACATGGGTCGTGCAACTTGAGCCCCAGTGCCCAAGTCTTGGCACGTCCTGTTAGATTTGATTGGGCAAATGCAGACTTGCATTTCTCCATCGTCGATGCGACGCGCCCTTATGGCGTCGTCCAATTCGACGAACCATCTCAAGAGAGAGTCCTCTTCGACTCCCCTGTACTTGGAGATGTCAATCTTCAAGGTCTCGGGTCGACGCGAGTGCATCGACCCACCAGCAGCAGCCTGCTGCTGTCTCAACAGTTCAAACGGTTGAGCACCCTATTCTCTCAACAACTCTGATTGTTGAGAACCTTGTTGGTGAAGCAAGGCTACTTTCTCGCGTTCAGCGTCAAGTTCATTTTGAATGAACTTGGCGATAGTAGCATGTTGGGCATCTCTATTGAGAGCCTCTAGCAGGACGCTAACAGCATGGATGACCATGGTTGAACCCATCCGTTCAACCGCATCCCATTCGACATCGCTCAAATGGGAGTAGCCGTCACGCGTAGCGTGAAAGCTTTGGTCACCTTCATCATCCAACATATTCATGGTAGATGTGAACGTGGTCCTTGGACGGACTACGAAGTGCTACCAGGTGTAACGGGGCACCCTGAAGCTTGTACTGGTAACAGTACAAGCTACTTATTCTGATGACAGAATAAGGCGGTGCCTCGTAACTTCACGTACACTCGTACGTGCAGAGGAAGACGGTCAGAAGAAGCGAGTACTTGGTTAAAGTAAAAGTAGAACTGTAGTTAGTATAGTTAATGTCTGCAATAAATCACTATTTATCCTCATCGAACTATGTCTAAATACAAATGTGCATATCAACTATCTGCTCACCACTCATTGCGTGCGTCTGTCGTGGCGCGTCTTCGTTGGTTGCTATAATGGCCTATATCAACCAATTAGGAACTACTCGTAAGTGCTGCAGAATATTTGTACTTATGACAATATTCTGAGAATATAACTCTTATAGTTATATTCTATTAACAATTTCTTATAAATTGTTATGTAACGATTCACCCCGTTACATACTACGCTACCTAAAATAAACACGTCAGCACGAAATTATCAATAGAGGTGGAACGGATATTGTAACGCTAAAAAGCGTACTCAACGCAGATTGGTTTACGAACAATGACGACAGGCGTTACGTTTCTGGGGTCATGGCGATGATTGGACACGCGCCGGTTTGTGTTCAAGTTAAAATTCCAGAGGACGGTAGCGCTCAGGTCTGCGGGTATAAGCACATGGCTTTGAGCCTTTGCGTCCAAAAAGTACTGTGGACGCGTGCACATATAACAGGCATGGGGATGCTTCAGCAGAGAGCTACGACAATCTGGAAAGACAACCAGGGCGCTAATTGAAACGGGGTGAATCGTTACATAACAATTTATAAGAAATTGTTTGATAGAATACAACGATAAGAGTTATATTCTCAGAATATTGTCATAAGGACAAATATTCTGCAGCACTTACGAGTAGTTCCTAATTGGTTGATATAGGCCATTATAGCAACCAACGAAGACGCGCCACGACAGACGCACGCAATGAGTGGTGAGCAGATAGTTGATATGCACATTTGTATTTAGACATAGTTAGATGAAGATAAACAGTGGTTTATTGCAGACATTAACTATGATAAATACAGTTCTACTTTTTACTTTAAGCAAGTACTCGCTTCTTCTGACCGTCTTCCTCTGTACGTACGAGTGTACGTGAAGTTACGAGGCACCGCCTTATTCTGTCATCAGAATAAGTAGCTTGTACTGTCATCAGTACAAGCTTCAAGGTGCCCCGTTACACCTGGTAGCACTTCGTAGTCCGTCCAAGGACCACGTTCACATCTACCATGAATATGTTGGATGATGAAGGTGACCAAAGCTTTCACGCTACGCGTGACGGCTACTCCCATTTGAGCGATATCGAATGGGATGCGGTTGAACGGATGGGTTCAACCATGGTCATCCATGCTGTTAGCGTCCTGCTAGAGGCTCTCAATAGAGATGCCCAACATGCTACTATCGCCAAGTTCATTCAAAATGAACTTGACGCTGAACGCGAGAAAGTAGCCTTGCTTCACCAACAAGGTTCTCAACAATCAGAGTTGTTGAGAGAATAGGGTGCTCAACCGTTTGAACTGTTGAGACAGCAGCAGGCTGCTGCTGGTGGGTCGATGCACTCGCGTCGACCCGAAACCTTGAAGATTGACATCTCCAAGTACAGGGGAGTCGAAGAGGACTCTCTCTTGAGATGGTTCGTCGAATTGGACGACGCCATAAGGGCGCGTCGCATCGACGATGGAGAAATGCAAGCTGCATTTGCCCAATCAAATCTAACAGGACGTGCCAAGACTTGGGCACTGGGGCTCAAGTTGCACGACCCATGTGCGTTTGGGTCGTTAGAAGTCTTTGAGTCACGGCTCAGACAAACATTTGAACTGCCTAGAGCTGATTTCAAAGCTCGAACTGAACTCTTGAAGCTCAAGCAGGGTAAGCGTGATGTGCACGCTTACGCACAGCATATACGACATCTCACGAGTTGTATAAGTTCCAACCCGGTGGATGAACACACGTTGGTTTCGGTGTTCATGCAGGGTCTTGCGGATGGTCCCGTCAAGACTCACCTGTTCCGACTTGAACTAGATTCACTAGAACAAGCCATTTCCATTGCGGAACAGGAAGACTTCAGTTTGAGACAAGCTCGCGCCAGCTCGACATCATATCGTCAACCGAGACGATATGACAACGGGGGTCCAGAGCCGATGGAACTCTGTTATGTAGAGAGCGAGAAGGCTCGCTCTACAGACTACAAGAAGTTGCAGAAATGCAACAGATGTCAGAAGACAGGACACTACGCTTACGAGTGTAGTGCCCCTCGTCCAGTGTCTCGCAACACTGGGCGTAGTGACCGTCCACACATGAGAAAGGGGCAGGGACGCGGGTCCGCTGTTGGTGCAAAGACGCAACAACGGGATGGAACGTCAAAAAACGGACAAGATCAGTAGGTGCGGAGCACCCTACTGGTCCAGCAACGTCAATAGGATTTGCAGGCCTCTTGATGAAGGTTGCTCCCAACACACAAACGTTGTGCGTTGCTGCTCTAGGTAATGAGATCTCACTCATTACGTTGAAACTCGAAGTGACAAAAAAGTTGTCCCTTCGAGCTCTAGTCGATTGTGGGGCGTCCAACAATTTTGTGCGACGCCAATCGCTAGAAGATGGTCACTTAGAGTTTGTTGAATGTGACACACCTCCTACGAGGATAAAGGTACGTCTTGCGACAGGCGCATCCGTAACCGTCATGAAACGTATAGTGCAGATCCACTATACGCTAGGAGGTACCCAATATGACGATGACTTTATCGTATTGGATTTGGATGACAAATTTGATGTCATCCTTGGAATACCGTGGCTCAGAAGGTACGAACCACGGGTAAACTGGCAACATCGAACAGTAACGATGCCTGCCGCTTGTTCATCAGATGGCCATCTGATGAACGTTTTGGAGCGTCCACAAGCGTGTGGATGTACTACGAGTGAGTGCGATGGCCTCACTTGTGGTACGGTCGTTAGTACGACTGCACAAAACCTTAGTGTACCAAACGGTTACACTTCGGAGCAAAGTTCCGGCGGCTGTGAGGAAACACAGGCTGCGCCGAAGGTCCACCACTCGAATAAGTCGAGTGGACCGGGACAAAGATGTATCCCTAGTGGGGAACATCTAGAAGAGAAACAATCGATCGCTCAGGTTAAGCGAAACGATAATCCTAGATCGACTGGAGAGTCTTTCGTAGAGGATCTCGCTGTGGTTGCGCAACCCCAGCTAGAGGAAGTAAAGGAAATAAGTCCCAATATTACAAATACGGCGGAAATAAGTTCCCCGAAACCCGTGGGAATAAGTCCCCGGGAAGCCGAAGGAATAAGTCCTTCGAGGCCTGCGGGAATAAGTCCCCAGTAAATGACAGAGACATTGAATGTCCTAGTCAATGACGGATCACGTGTAGGCGCTTATACACTTGATCTGATTGCGCCTCCGAAGTTGACTTCGGAGATCACTCAGTTGCCAACGCTCGAATATAAAAGGTTCTTGCGTGATCTGCGTAGTGGCAAAGTCAAGCAGATCTGCATACTCGTCGCTGACGACGAGTGTGTAACCGACATAAGGTCAGCAACAGTGTTCACTGAGAACGAGAGAGTTCTCAGTAGTTCATCTATGGACGAGAGTGTCCTAGATGAAAAGACACGAATTGAGCGATATGAGTCCCAATCATGGGAATCGCTCAAGACAAATCCTCTCTATGAAGATTTGGTTGAATTCAAGGATGTATTCCCTGAAACTGTTCCGTGCGAATTACCGAAGGATAAAGGTATTCGACACGAGGTCGAGCTTAAACCAGGCTCGAAGTATTGTGTCATGAAGCAGTGACCACTGCCTCGTGAACAAGTACTTGCGATCGACAAGTTCTTTGCCGACCGTTCATCTGCGGGCCATGTGAGAGAAACAACTTCCCCACACATCTCTACGACCTTCTGTGTGCGAAAAGCAACAGGAGGGTGGCGGATTGTGCGTGCATTTAACAAGTTGAATGCTGCAACGGTACCGGCTCAGACGCCGGTACTCAGGAAGGACGTAATCATTGATGGCATGTCAAAGAGTACCATCTTTTCGTCCATGGATTTGATGGATGGCTTCTATCAAATCCTTATGCGGGAACGGATATACCCTATACCGCAGTTAGCACGCCTAGCGGCATGCTCTGGGAATGGCTAGTAATGCCACAAGGGCTTAGTAATGCCCCTGCCACGTTCAACAGATGTGTATCACATCTGTTGAGACCAGTACGAGAATTCGCGCCGAGTTATTTCGATGACGTATTCATCCATAGTCGGCCTTGGATGGAAAGTCGGACGTTGAGGTTCACAAGTACCACGTCCGACAGGTTCTTACAATCATGCGAAAACATAAATTGTATGCCAACCTCAAGAAGTGTATATTTGCAGCAAGCGAAATACCACTTCTTGGGTGCATCGTTGGTAAGAACGGTGTACGTCCTGATCCCGAAAAGATCAAGGCGATCACCGACTGGCCCGTGCCGGTCGATGTCAAAGGTCTTCGAAAATTCCTTGGGCTAGCGGCGTATTTGCATAAGTATTCACGCAATTACGCCGAGATGACTGTGCACCTCTCTCGTTTGTTGAAAAAGAACGAGAGGTGGTTATGGAACGCTTAATGTCAACGCTCCTTTGATGGTATCAAGAAGAGCTTGATAAGATCCCCAGTCCTAGCAATTGCCGATCAGGACAGGCCATTTCATGTGGTCTGTGATGCCAGCGGTTTCGCAATCGGCTGTGCATAAATGCAGTACGATCTTGAAGGCGTTGAACGCATCGTCTGCTATCAGTCGCGTCAGCTGCAACCAGCTGAGCGGAACTATCCAGTGCATGAAAAGGAACTCCTTGCCATGAAGTATGCACTCGCGAAGTTCAGAGTCTATCTATTAGGAGATAGACCCTTCGTTGTTTACACTGACCATGCGTCCTTACGCACGGCAGTGAACAGCCCGCACCTTTCACAACGAATGGCGCGGTGGTTGTCATTCTTTGCAGAATACAACTTTACGGTCGAGTACAAACCAGGACGACTTAATGTCGTCGCTGATGCACTCTCACGTCGTCCCGACTTTGAAACAGTCGTGAAACCCAACAGTGCTACAGTCACTGTTGCGGTTATGACGTCCTCAGTTCCATCTACAACGTTGTATGATGATGTGAGGCGGGCATACGCCCAAGATGGTGAGATAGTGAAGTTGTTGTCACATCTCTCCCAACCATCTCGAGAATCGTTGAAACAATTGTCGTCTGCGTATCGATCTGATGCAGATCGATACACTACTCGTAACGGTTTACTGTACTATACAGCCGTTTCTGGTGACACACCACGTGTTGTCATTCCAGATGATATTGATCTGCGTTTGCGGATCATGTTCGAGTATCACGATGCTCCTATAGGAGGACATCGTGGCCGAGAGAAAACATATCTCACGGTAAGTCGAGACTTTTACTGGCCCCGCCAGTATCAGTTTGTGCGAAAGTATGTTCGCGCATGCGAAGTCTGCCAACGAGTGAAGTCAAGTCCTTCACTGCGTGCACCTTTACAGCCTCTACCGGTTCCGGCTGAGTGCTGGGAATCCATCTCAATGGATTTCGTCTTCGGGTTACCCAAAGACGCACGCGGGAATACGGGTATTCTCGTATTTGTTGACAGATTCAGCAAAATGGTACACCTTGTGGCTGTACCAGAGACAATCACGGCAAGTGGCTGTGCTTGTGTCTTTATTGACACCATCTTCCGACTTCATGGGTTGCCCCGTGAACTCGTATCAGACAGAGATCCACGATTCACTGCTGATTTCTGGCGTTCCGTGTTCAAATCACTCGGAACGCGCTTGAAGATGTCAACATCTGATCATCCAGAGTCAGATGGTCAGACGGAACGTGCCAACCGTGTCCTTGAAGAGATACTTCGAGGATACGCACACTCCTTTAAGAGTTGGAGTGAGTTTTTGCCGATGGTAGAGTTTGCCATCAACAACTCCATGCATGCGTCCACGACACATACACCGTTTTACGTGAATGGCTTGCGCCATCCGCGTGTACCCACCTTACTCGAGTGTAACTCCGGTTTAAGGGGGGGAGGGACTCGCGCGAGCAAAAACCGAATTGGTTCACGCTCATCACGCTCTGAAAAAGAGGTCATTGCGTTTGATGCCAATATCGACAACATCGATATCGAAGAAGATGATGCCAGTGAGAGTGCGGAAGCCCTCACTGAAGAAAATGTTGATGTTGCTGCAGTGCACTCAAAGCGCACTGAAGTTAACGAGTCATCAGATGAGTTCATACTGGCTCGTGAAACGGTAGTCCGTTTTGTGCAAGACTCCATCGCCGAAGCGGTGGATAAGCAAAAGCAAAACGCTGACAAGAATGGAAGGGCAAACACTCTTTTATTTAATAAAGGTGACTTAGTCCTACTGTCTACGGTTAATCTACCAAAGCATGTAGTGACTAACTTGGGTAGCAGTAAACTACTACCCAAGTACATTGGCCCATTTCGTGTATTGCATCGCCTAGGCAACGCATACACGATCGAACTGCCACGTAAGAGGCGAACGCATCCCACGTTTTACGTTGGTCGGCTTAAGCCGTACCATCAGTACGCTGCTTCTTCCGATGAAGAACGCCCTTGCGCTCAAGCATCTCGCAGAGAGCCTTGTGCTCCCGATGGTGGGCATCAACAAGGGTCTGAAGAGCAGTTATCTCAGCCCGAGACCGATCAACAATGCCACGAGCTACCCTTAGCTCGTCACGAAGAGATGTCAGAGATCTCTCGTTCTCAAGCTGAGCAAAGGCAAACTCAGCTCGATGCTTCGAGGCAGTGTCCACCATCTGGAGACGCCTATTCCGCTCATGCTCGAGATCGTCGCGTAACCCTTGCGTTACGCGATCAAAGAAGCTCTCGGGAACACACCGATCCACATGATCGTGTGGAGAGCGTCTTTCCTCCTCCTCCACCTCCATTAGAGGACTCTCGCGGTGGCCAGCGCTATCTAGTTGAGCAGCTGTTGAACCACCGCGATGTGAACGGACGTCGGACGAGTTATCTCGTCCGGTGGCGCGGCTATCCCCCGTCCTGGGATTCTTGGGAGCCCCGCTCCCAACTGATGGTTGACGTACTGGGTCTGGTCGAGCAGTACGACGCGACACATCCTGTGCCGCAGAAGGACCGCCGGAGAAAGTCTTCCCGGCACGGTCGTAAAGGGATTTCAGGTTGTCAATCCCTTCGTACATCTCAGTAGAGACACGTACGCGCCACCACGGGCTGGTAAGGAGGTAAGCCTCCTTAGGTGCTCGTGCAGAGTTGTTCACACAACATGGGCACGAGTCTCCCCAAGAGAGGCAGGGTAATCCTTTCTCCCTTGACAGACGATGCAGCTTATAGCGTGTACCTGTCGGGGTTCGCTTTTCAAACTTATCACGAGCTTTGACAAGTTTGTCGTTCCAAGCGTCACGACCTACATCCTCGAGATTATGGATGTAGGCGTTCCACGCCTGAAGTAGTGAGGGACCATCACGTTTGTGATTCCCACTGTACCATCGATGTCTGAAGAAAGCATCGATGAAGAATTCATTATCAGCGCGATAGTTTTTCGCGCTGGGGTGTCAAGGTGATGGATCCTTGACGAATCGAACAATCGTGTTCGATAACGATCACTAGTCGTCGCCGACAAGTGATCCATGACGGATTTGGGAGGCATTTATGCCTTCTTCTCGGGAGCGAGACGCAAGACACTGCGGTTCAGCTCTTCCTGCGACGTGCCGACAGAAGGACTGGCACCTCGTTGCGAAGTGGTGTCAATAGGAGAACCGACACCACTGTGAGCGCCCGAGTCTCGCGACCTCGAGCGCCTTCGCTTTGGTGATGGTTCATCTGACTCATCAGATGAACCAAAGATGCTGCGACGCAAAGCATCGTCCATGCCACGCTTGGCAGGCGGCTTGGATTCAATCGCCGTCGATACGGATCCTTCATCCGTATCAGGAGAGTACGAGACACCGAGCTCGTACTCTGTGAAGACACGAGTGTCTTCATGACCAGCGCCTGCATCACCAGGTGATACAGGCTGAGTCGATTCAGCAACCGATGGGACATCAGTTGCTGTAGTTTCTGCTTCGGCGTCCGCACAGAGACGTGCAGACGCGCTCTCGGCGGCCTTGCTCGCGCATCGCATGGGCTTGTTTACCATGCGATGAGATGTTGGAAAGTGGACGCGGACCAACAAGTGCAAACCCCGTCCCAAATGATTTGGGACGAGTATCCATTTAGTCAATCAGTCACTAAAGTGAATGATGGTTAAGGGGGGGTGATGTAACGGGGTGAATCGTTACATAACAATTTATAAGAAATTGTTAATAGAATATAACTATAAGAGTTATGTTCTCAGAATATTGTCATAAGTACAAATATTCTGCAGCACTTACGAGTAGTTCCTAATTGGTTGATATAGGCCATTATAGCAACCAACGAAGACGCGCCACGACAGACGCACGCAATGAGTGGTGAGCAGATAACTGATTTACACATTTGTATTTAGACATAGTTAGATGAAGATAAATAGTGATTTATTGCAGACATTAACTATTATAAATACAGTTCTACTTTTTACTCTAACCAAGTACTCGCTTCTTCTTACCGTCTTCCTCTGCACGTACGAGTGTACGTGAAGTTACGAGGCACCGCCTTATTTTGTTATCAGAATAAGTAGCTTGTACTGTCACCAGTACAAGCTTCAGGGTGCCCCGTTACAAGTGGCCACTGCCTCGTGAAGCGATCGACAAGTTCTTTGCCGATCGTTTATCTGCGGGCCATGCAAGGGAATCAACTTCCCCACATAGCTCTCCGACCTTCTGTGTGCGAAAAGCAACAGGAGGGTGGCGGACAGTGCATGCATTTAACAAGTTGAATGCTGCAACGGCACCGGCTCGGACGCCGATACCGAGGAAGGACGTAATCATTGATGGTATGTCAAAGAGTACCATCTTTTCGTCCATGGATTTAATGGATGGCTTCTATCAAATCCTTATGCGAGGACCGGACATAAAATACACCGCAGTGAGCACGCCTAGCGGCATGCTCTGGGAATGGCTAGTAATGTCACAAGGGCTTAGTAATGCCCCTGCCACGTTCAACAGATGTGTATCACATCAGTTGAGACCAGTACGAGAATTCGCGCCGAGTTATTTCGATGACGTATTCATCCATAGTCGGGCTGTGGATGGAAAGTCGGACGTTGAGGTTCACAGGTACCACGTCCGACAGGTTCTTACAATCATGCGAAAGCATCAATTGTATGCAAATCTCAAGAAGTGCAAATCTCAAGAAGTGTATATTTGCAGCAAGCGAAATACCACTTCTTGGGTGCATCGTTGGTAAGAACGGTGTACGTCCTGATCCCGAAAAGATCAAGGCGATCACCGACTGGCCTGTGCCGGTTGATGTCAAAGGTCTTCGAAAATTCCTTGGGCTAGCTGCGTATTTGCATAAGTATTCACGCAATTACGCCGAGATGACTGTGCACCTCTCTCGTTTGTTAAAAAAGAACGAGAGGTGGTTATGGAACGCTAAATGTCAGAGCTCCTTTGATGGTATCAAGCAGAGCTTGATAAGATCCCCAGTCCTAGCAATTGCCGATCAGGACAGGCCATTTCATGTGGTCTGTGATGCCAGCGGTTTCGCAATCGGCTGTGCATAAATGCAGTACGATCTTAAAGGCGTTAAACGCATCGTCTGCTATCAGTCGCGTCAGCTGCAACCAGCTTAGCGGAACTATCCAGTGCATGACAAGGAACTCCTTGCCGTGAAGTATGCACTAGCGAAGTTCAAAGTCTATCTATTAGGAGATAGACCCTTCATTGTTTACACTGACCATGCGTCATTACGCACGGCAGTGAACAGCCCGCACCTTTCACAACGAATGGCGCGGTGGCTGTCATTCTTTGCAGAATACAACTTTACGGTCGAGTACAAACCAGGACGACTTAATGTCGTCGCTGATGAACTCTCACGTCGTCCCGACTTTGAAACAGTCGCGAAACCCAACAGTGATACAGCCAATGTTGCGGTTATGACGTCCTCAGTCCCATCTACAACGTTGTATGATGATGTGAGGCGGGCATACGCCCAAGATGGTGAGATTGTGAAGTTGTTGTCACATCTCTCCCAACCATCTCGAGAATCGTTGAAACAATTGTCGTCTGCGTATCGATCTGCATCAGATCGATACACTACTCGTAACGGTTTACTGTACTATACAGCCGTTTCTGGTGACACACCACGTGTTGTCATTCCAGATGATACTGATCTGCGTTTGCGGATCATGTTTGAGTATCACGATGCTCCTATAGGAGGACACCGTCGCCGTGAGAAAACGTATCTTACGGTGAGTCGAGACTTTTACTGGCCCCGCCAGTATCAGTTTGTGCGAGAGTATGTTCGCGCATGCGAAGTCCGTCAACGAGTGAAGTCAAGTCCTTCACTGCGTGCACCTTTACAGCCTCTACCGGTTCCGGCAGAGTGCTGGGAATCCATCTCAATGGATTTCGTCTTCGGGTTACCCAACGACGCACGCGGGAATACGGGTATTCTCGTATTTGTTGACAGGTTCAGCAAAATGGTACACCTTGTGGCTGTACCAGAGTCAATCACGGCAAGTGGCTGTGCTTGTGTCTTTATTGACACCATCTTCCGACTTCATGGGTTGCCCCGTGAACTCGTATCAGACAGAGATCCACGATTCACTGCTGATTTCTGGCTTTCCGTGTTCAAATCACTCGGAACGCGCTTGAAGATGTCGACATCTGATCATCCAGAGTCAGATGGTCAGACGGAACGTGCCAACCGTGTCCTTGAAGAGATACTTCGAGGATACGCACACTCCTTTAAGAGTTGGAGTGAGTTTTTGCCGATGGTAGAGTTTGCCATCAACAACTCCATGCATGCGTCCACGACACGTACACCGTTTTACGTGAATGGCTTACGCCATCCGCGTGTACCCACCTTACTAGAGTGTAACTCTGGTTTAAGGGGGGGAGGGACTCGCGCGAGCAAAAACCGATTCGGTTCACGCTCATCACGCTCTGAAAAAGAGGTCATTGCGTTTGATGCCAATATCGACAACATCGATATCGAAGAAGATGATGCCAGTGAGAGTGCGGAAGCCCTCACTGAAGAAAATGTTGATGTTGCTGCAGTGCACTCAAAGCGCACTGAAGCTAACGAGTCATCAGATGAGTTCATACTGGATCGTGAAACGGTAGTCCGTTTTGTGCAACACTCCATCGCCGAAGCGGTGGATAAGCAAAGGCAAAACGCTGACAAGAATGGAAGGGCAAACACTCTTTTATTTAAAAAAGGTGACTTAGTCCTACTGTCTACGGTTAATCTACCAAAGCATGTAGTGACTAACTTGGGTAGAAGTAAACTACTACCCAAGTAAATCGGCTCATTTCGTGTATTGCATCGCCTAGGCAACGCACACACGATCGAACTGCCACGTAAGAGGCGAACGCATCCCACGTTTTACGTCGGTCGGCTTAAGCCGTACCATCCGTACGCTGCTTCTTCCGATGAAGAACGCCCTTGCGCTCAAGCATCTCGCAGAGAGCCTTGTGCTCCCGATGGTGGTTATCAACAAGGGTCTGAAGAGCAGCTATCTCATCCCGAGACCGATCAACAATCCCACGAGTTACCCTTAGCTCGTCACGAAGAGATGTCAGAGCTCTCTCGTTCTCAAGCTGAGCAAAGGCAAACTTAGCTCGATGCTTCGAGACAGTGTCCGCCATTTGGAGACGCCTGTTCCGCTCATGTTCGAGATCGTTGCGTAACCCTTGCGTCACGCAATCAAAGAAGCTCTCGGAGACACATTGATCCCCACGATCGTGTGGAGAGCGTCTTTCCTCCTCTTCCACCTCCATTAGAGGACTCTCGCGGTGGCCAGCGCTATCTAGTTGAGCAGCTGTTGAACCACCGCGACGTGAACGAACGTCGGACGATTTATCTCGTCCGGTGGCGCGGCTATCTCCCGTCCTGGGATTCTTGGGAGCCCCGCTCCCAACTGATGGCTGACGTACTGGGTCTGGTTGAGCAGTACGACGCGGCACATCCTGTGCCGCAGAAGGAACGCCGGAGAAAGTCTTCCCGGCACGGTCGTAAAGGGATTTCAGGTTGTCAACCGCTTCGTACATCTCAGTAGAGATACGTACGCGCCACCACGTGCTAGTAAGGAGGTAAGCCTCCTTAGGTGCTCGTGCAGAGTTGTTCACACAACATGGGCACGGGTCTGGCCAGGAGAGGCAGGGTGACCCAATCTCCCTTGACAGACGATGCAGCTTGTAGCGTGCACCTGTCAAGGTTCTCTTTTCAAACTTATCACGAGCTTTGACAAGTTTGTCGTTCCAAGCGTCACGACCTACATCCTCAAGGTTATGGATGTGGGCGTTCCACGCCTGAAGCAGTGAGGGACCATCACGCTTGTGATTCCCACTGTACCATCAATGTCTAAAGAAAGCATCGATGAAGAATTCATTATCAGCGCGATAGTTTTTCGCGCTGGGGTCAAGGTGATGGATCCTTGACGAATCGAACAATCGTATTCGATAGCGATCACTCGTCGTCGCCGACAAGTGATCCATGACAGATTTAGGAGGCATCCATGCCTTCTTTTCAGGAGCGAGACGCAAGACACTGCGGTTCAGCTCTTCCTGCGACGTGCCGACAGAAGTACTGGTACCTCGTTGCGAAGTGGTGTCCATAGGAAAAGCGACACCACTGTGAGCGCCCGAGTCTCGCGACCTCGAGCGCCTTCGCTTTGGCGATGGTTCATTTGATTCATCAGATAAACCAAAGATGCTAAGACGACATAGCATCATCCATGCCACGCTTGGCAGGCGGCTTGGATTCGATCGCCGTCGATACGGATCCGTCTTCCGTATCAGGAGAGTATGAGACACCGAGCTCATACTCTGTGAAGACGTGAGTGTCTTCATGACCAGCGCCTGCATCACCAAGTGACACAGACTGAGACGCTTTAGCAACCGATGAGACATCGGTTGCAGCGGTTTCTACTTCGGCGTTTGTACGGAGACGTGCAGACGCGCTCTCGGCGGCCTTGTTCGCGCATCGCATGTGCTTGTTAACCATTCGATGAACTGTTGGGAAGTGGACTCGGACCAACGAGTGCAAACCCTGTCCCAAATGGTTTGGGACGAGTATCCATTTAGTCAATCAGTCACTAAAGTGAATGGTGGTTAAGGGGGGGGTGATGTAACGGGGTGAATCGTTACATAACAATTTATAAGAAATTGTTAATAGAATATAACTATAAGAGTTATGTTCTCAGAATATTTTCATAAGGACAAATATTCTGTAGCACTTCCAAGTAGTCCCTAATTGGTTGATATAGGCCATTATATCAACCAACGAAGACGCGCCACGACAGACGCACGCAATAAGTGGTGAGCAGATAGTTGGTATACACATTTGTATTTAGACATAGTTAGATGAAGATAAACAGTGGTTTATTGCAGACATTAACTATGATAAATACAGTTCTACTTTTTACTTCAACCAAGTACTCGCTTCTCCTTACCGTCTTCCTCTGCACGTACGAGTGTATGTGAAGTTACGAGGCACCGCCTTATTCTGTCATCAGAATAAGTAGCTTGTACTGTCACCAGTACAAGCTTCAGGGTGCCCCGTTACATAGTACGCACACTGCAGCGTTCTAGTGTTGCTGTCCGGGGTTCTCGTCAAAACGCGAGAGCTGAGTGACCACGAACGCAATGTCCGGACGAGCACATGTCGTAATGTACAGTAGGCACACGAGCAGAAAACGATTTTTTTTAATCGCACTGCGTCCCGCTCTGGTTACGTTCGTGGTGACAGCTAGTTCGACAATCTGAGCCCAGATGCACATGGTTTGTCGGCAGGCTTAGCATTCTCTTCGACGAAGCGTTTCACCACGTCGTCAATGTGCATGGAGAAAGCGTTTCGTGCCGGGAACGCTGAGAGGTTTAAACTAGGCCGAGGACACAGTCGATAGGTGGACGTACCACATGTAAAGGGTGGTGATTTCAAGGGCAAGTGCTTCGGATGTGACCAAGCCGGTCACATGAAGCGGGACTGTACGAGTCAGAGAGGCGGCAGTGGTAACGATGCTGTGTTTGCCGTCGGCAAGGAACGCTGGAACGGCTGATTGGTCGACTGTGGTGCTACAGCGCAAATAACCCCGCATCGTTCTGACCTATTTAAGTACGTTACCTTGAACGCTGGCGTCGAGGTGACTATTGCGGATTGCAAGAAGTTATGCGTTTATAGAAGAGGAACGGTCGAGTTGAAGGGTCTCGACGACAGACGCGTCAAGTTGATGGACGTCTCGTACACCCCAAGACTCGAAAGACGCCTCTTGTCGGCTGGGAGACTAGCTGAGTGTGGCTTGAGTGTTGATTTTCGATGTTTCTTGTGCTTAATCCGGGGCGCAAGCAGCGCAATTGCTCTGGGGAATGAGGTGGGCAAGGCTATCCTGCTCGACTTTCAGCAAGAGGAAGCACGGTTTGTGGGATTCTCAGGAGCCTACAGTAAGTGGGAGCTGTGGCACGCTCTTACAGAACACCCAAATAGGATACACTGATCAAGACCCAGCGTTCCACGAACGACATACCTGCGGTAAAACGAGGTATCGAGAAACTGGGTGGTGGCTGCATGAAAGACAACCATACCGTTACGTCGTTTCCGTTACGGTATGTGACGAAGGCATCGCATGTGTTGGAACTTGTCCACACGGATGTAATGGAACCGATGATAACGCTCTCAAAAGGTGGCGCAAAGCATGTGCTGACACTCGTGGACGACTACTTAATGTATGTAGTAGCGTACTTTCTGAAGAAGAAGAGTGAGGTGGTCGGCAAACTGAAGGAGTTTTAGGCGTTCTACGACAACCAATGGGGATAACGTTGGAGTGTCTGCGATCAGACAATGGAGTAGAGTTCTTGAACAAGATAGTAGATGAGATGTGCCGCCGGTACGATGTCGTGCACCAAACGAACCGTTCTGTAAAGCCCTCATTAGAATGGAGTGGCGGTGCGTATAAATCGTACTATCATGGGGATAAGACGGAGCATGTTACCCTACAAGGGCGTGTCGACAAAATTGTGGGTCAATTCTGTACGTTTATCAGTGCATCTCATCAAACGTTCCAGCAACACGGTACACGCGGACTTGACATCGTACGAGTCGAATTTCCAGGTAAAGTCTTATCTAAAACACTCGCGCGTGTTCACGACGCAGGGTTACGCCCACATTGACGATGCAAAGAGAACGAAGATCGAGTCAAGGGTTTTTTGCTGTATTCTTCTCGATTATGCTGAGAACGTTAAGGGGTTACATTAATTTGACTTGAAGGATGCCAAGGTCAAGACGTCAAGGTCGGTCAAGCTGGACGAGCGTGATGTGGGCGGTGTACATGATACGAAGTCATAGCATCTTGAAAAGGTCAACTTAAACAACTAAGAAGCGTGAGGACGGGACCATTCTTACGCGTGAGGAAGGTCAGCCGATTATGGATGAACCCATGGAACCTGCCAAGGAACCTGTTCCGGATGTTGAAACGGAGGACGTGAAACCTGAAGACGAGTCTCTTTTGCCCCAACTGCGGTCATCTACACCGGCTAACACTGGACTGCCCCGAGACCGATCATCAATCACACGAGTTACCCTTAGCTCGTCACGAAGAGATGTCAGAGCTCTCTCGTTCTCAAGCTGAGCAAAGGCAAACTCAGCTCGGTGCTTCAAGACAGTGTCCGCCAGTTGGAGACGTCTGTTCCGCTCATGTTCGAGATCGTTGCGTAACCCTTGCGTCACGCGATCAAAGAAGCTCTCGGAGACACATTGATCCCCACGATCGTGTGGAGAGCGTCTTTCCTCCTCCTCCACCTCCATTAGAGGACTCTCGCGGTGGCCAGCGCTATCTAGTTGAGCAGCTGTTGAACCACCGCGACGTGAACGGACGTCGGACGAGTTATCTCGTCCGGTGGCGCGGCTATCCCCCGTCCTGGGATTCTTGGGAGCCCCGCTCCCAACTGATGGCTGACGTACTGGGTCTGGTTGAGCAGTACGACGCGGCACATCCTGTGCCGCAGAAGGAACGCCGGAGAAAGTCTTCCCGGCACGGTCGTAAAGGGATTTCAGGTTGTCAACCGCTTCGTACATCTCAGTAGAGATACGTACGCGCCACCACGTGCTAGTAAGGAGGTAAGCCTCCTTAGGTGCTCGTGCAGAGTTGTTCACACAACATGGGCACGGGTCTGGCCAGGAGAGACAGGGTAATCCTTTCTCCCTTGACAGACGATGCAGCTTGTAGCGTGCACCTGTCGGGGTTCGCTTTTCAAACCGATCACGAGCTTTGATAAGTTTGTCGTTCCAAGCGTCACGACCTACATCCTCAAGGTTATGGATGTGGGCGTTCCACGCTTGG
Source organism: Peronospora matthiolae (assembly GCA_921007115.2). NCBI lineage: Eukaryota > Oomycota > Peronosporomycetes > Peronosporales > Peronosporaceae > Peronospora > Peronospora matthiolae. The sequence goes on along the minus strand of CAKLBY020000069.1, from coordinate 876,187 downwards.
AGCAGTGAGGGACCATCACGCTTGTGATTCCCACTGTACCATCGATGTCTAAAGAAAGCATCGATGAAGAATTCATTATCAGCGCGATAGTTTTTCGCACTGGGGTCAAGGGGATGGATCCTTGACGAATCGAACAATCGTGTTCGATAACGATCACTCGTCGTCGCCGAAAAGCGATCCATGACTGACTTTGGAGGCATCCATGCCTTCTTTTCAGGAGCGAGACGCAAGACACTGCGGTTCAGCTCTTCCTGCGACGTGCCGACAGAAGTACTGGTACCTCGTTGCGAAGTGGTGTCCATAGGAAAAGCGACACCACTGTGAGCGCCCGAGTCTCGCGACCTCGAGCGCCTTCGCTTTGGCGATGGTTCATTTGATTCATCAGATAAACCAAAGATGCTAAGAGACATAGCATCATCCATGCCACGCTTGGCAGGCGGCTTGGATTCGATCGCCGTCGATACGGATCCGTCTTCCGTATCAGGAGAGTATGAGACACCGAGCTCATACTCTGTGAAGACGTGAGTGTCTTCATGACCAGCGCCTGCATCACCAAGTGACACAGACTGAGACGCTTTAGCAACCGATGAGACATCGGTTGCAGCGGTTTCTACTTCGGCGTTTGTACGGAGACGTGCAGACGCGCTCTCGGCGGCCTTGTTCGCGCATCGCATGTGCTTGTTAACCATTCGATGAACTGTTGGGAAGTGGACTCGGACCAACGAGTGCAAACCCTGTCCCAAATGGTTTGGGACGAGTATCCATTTAGTCAATCAGTCACTAAAGTGAATGGTGGTTAAGGGGGGGGTGATGTAACGGGGTGAATCGTTACATAACAATTTATAAGAAATTGTTAATAGAATATAACTGTAAGAGTTATGTTCTCAGAATATTGTCATAAGGACAAATATTCTGCAGCACTTACGAGTAGTTCCTAATTGGTTGATATAGGCCATTATAGCAACCAACGAAGACGCGCCACGACAGACGCACGCAATGAGTGGTGAGCAGATAGTTGGTATACACATTTGTATTCAAACATAGTTGGATGAGGATAAGCAGTGGTTTATTACAGACATTAACTATGATAGATACTGCTCTACTTTTCACTTCAACCAAGTACTCGCTTCTCCTTACCGTCTTCCTCTGCACGTATCAGTGTACGTGAAGTTACGCGGCACCGCATTATTCTGTCATCAGAATAAGTAGCTTGTACTGTCATCAATCAAGCTTCAGGGTGCCCCGTTACACCCAGTGCTATCTTCAGATTCGGCCGCCACGCAGAATGATTTCGTGCGTGACGACAGTTTGCTGTCCAGAAACTCGAGATTGATGGATTCTGACTCACCTGTCTTTTGTGTGGACTGTCTGTAGCTGTCCATTGTGCAACCATGAAGGGTTCACTGTCCTGTACACGCCACTGACACCGACAGAGCTCACCTCGACCCATTCCGTGACAGTACGCGCAGCCCCTGATTCTCTTCTTTCTCTGTGCGATTATTTGCTAAGCCTCATGTTCTGTAATACATTGTAGAACGGAACGTCTCCGCGTCGAAGTAGCGCCATTGGTATCCCCAAAGCTACAGAAAAAGAGTGCACTATGACGTCAAGTCTGCAGAGTGTGCAGTACGCGTCAGTGGAAGACCGAGATCGGATTCGCGATTCGCGTTGCTTGCATCTTAGCATCAGCGACAAGCCTGTGACCAACAGTCCACACCCGAATCGTGTCGCAGCGCTGAATGATGCAGCGTCCCGCGTTGCGACAACACCCGCAGACGTTGCGCGGCTAGAGGAACTAATGCTCTTGGAAGCTATCCGGCGGTCGATGCAAGATGTTGGAGTAAAAAAACGACGAGAAACGAGGGAAATGGCAGAATGATCGGCTACCTAACAACGTGAGTGGAGGTGCCGATAAAGGGTTTGACTGTAACGTCGGCTGTGCTAACGGTGTGGTGCTAAACGCATCTCAACTCAGCATTAACGCCCGAGATGTGCTACACTATCCCTCAAAATTATTCACATCTCACTAACGCAACAATGCTGCGCCCCCAGTGCAATCGTCTAACACACCGAGTTGGTATTGCGGCAGCGATTGAAGTTAGGTGTCGTAAGGCTTGGTGCAGACAGAGATGCTTCAGGTAACGGTGGTGCCCACGGCTGTGGAAAGATGGGTGACGTGCTGGAAGTAGTAGTAATGGGCGTACGAACGAAGTGCGAGAAGTTAAAGGACGCGGACGAGTACGAAAACGGTATGCTCGTTCACTTATTTGAAGTCTCCATGCTCATTTTATCGTAGTCATTCATAAGTTTTACGATAGCAGAGTCATCACATCGGCTTTGGCGTGCACATTTTCAATACATCAGGCGTCTCTCTAGCTGTTGCTGTGCAAATTCGATAATGTAATTGACGGTTGGCTGAGAATACTCACGCCTGTAGTTACTGTGACCACAGGCGTAAGAAGTATATTAGGTATTTTTTACTTATCCTTGCCAAATAATGGCCTAGATTATCGAGTAATGCCTTTTTCAGAAAACAAATCATAAAATTAATAGGGATTTTATACATAGAATTTTGAAGGAAGGGTGTGAATCTAAGGATAGGGGTGATTTTAGCAATTCCCTAGTTATTTAAAAAAAACGAATGGGCAGTTTATCCTAAAAAAACCTAAGACATTACAATAAAGTTTCGAATTTATAGGAGCTCAATCTTGTTGTTTTAAGGAGCTTTGTTGACTACTGTTTTAAAAAATATCTGTTATGTTTTGTTGAACTGATGGTCGTATATTATAAATTGGCAGTAATGTATTTACTAGATAGAATCAAACATTTGCTTTTAAATTTCTCAATTTGTAACCTGAAGTGTATTTTAGTGAATTTTTAGTCATAGAATATTATCTCTTTTGGAATAAAGAAGTTTTTCCCGATTTTATATTCTTTTTTGCTAAAAAATAAATTGATTTTAGTTTTTTTGGTATTTTTATAAGTATTATAAGATCCTTTAATTACTTAAAATCCCATCTATCAGGACTAGAAGCTGCACAAGCTTGTAGACCACATGCGTCTATGTTGATCACTTTGAAAATCGCCTAGATCTTTTAAATTTATATTTACTAACTCTCTAGAAGTATATGACTTCGAGAGACGTGAGATTATCTCTGACTACTAAATGTGCAGCTCTATTTTGGCGGCGTGAGATATGCTAATTTTAGAGGCATTCTTTGATTCTCCACTGGTGCCCAGACTATAGACTGTCTAATAAGGTAATCCATTTCCGTGCTGTGTACTTCCTTTCTTATCTGAAGTACTGTCGGTAGAGCAAGCTGCACACTTCTGGGTGATACCGTGTCGATGGAAAGTTTGACGGTTGGGATAGAATTAGTGATTGTGCGGGTATCTTTACAAAATCGTGCTGGGTTAGGGTAGTTCTCGGTATGAGTTGCTTCATAATTTACACATAGTCTCACCCTACGGTGATATTATTGATCCTGCGACCCGTCTGACCATTTAAGGTAAATCGTGATCTTAATCCTGCGGCCCGTCTGACCACTTGAGGTAAAGCGTGATCTTGTACCTCTTGCAATTGCTTTTTTTGCTGCGCATAATTGCATTTGAATGAATGTCTTGAGAAGTCTAAAACTCACCTAGCCAAACGACCCAGGTGAGACTCTTAAGTAGGCTTGACGCGGCTCTTTTTTCTTCATGAGGCCAAAGATCCTGACCGTAGTTACAACGTGTATCCTTTACCGAACATAGGACTGTGACAAAGCGGTCACAAGTAAATTTACCGTTAAGTTAGAGTGGGGGATCGGGCTGATCGCACATTTCAGCTCGGTCCGAAGCGTTATGATTGGTGGACACAACCTGGGACGGGTGGCTTGCAATAGCGCACCTAACTATAGTAAGCTGGATCTTGTCACTTGGGATAAGGCTAGATGCCAGTTCGACCAGCTTGATTGCGTGATTCATCGTGAGACAGGGCAAGGGAAGATTCGAGATCACTCAACTAGAGATCACGAACCTAGCTTTGGATCATGATCCTGACTTAAGATCTCGATTCGAAACTAAGATCTAGATCTGGAACTAGGAACACGATCCGGACTCAAGATCACGATCCGGACCTGGGATCACGAGGTAAAGTGGTGTCGATATGTCGGGTGGACCACAATAAGATTCGGCTGTCGATACACATGATGCGTACCACACCAATACGAGAGGACGACCTTCTTGAAATAGGGACGCGTGGCATCCGGTTAGTGTACACGTAAGGCATTAGGCTTTAGGTTGATTTGTTAGCATCAAAGAGAATTCAATTTACTTCGAAAGACGCACGAAATCTCTTTCGGGCCTGATCTTTGGCCTCCTGGCGATAAAGAGTCGCGTTACCCATCCATAAAAGTGCCGCAACTGAATTATTTGGCCAGGTCTGATCAAGAATTATCCGACAACTTCAACTGCGATCGGACGCAGCAAGACACGTAAAGGAAAGGAACAAGATCGCGAGACGGCTCAAGCGGTCAAAAAACTCGCGTATCAAGAATCCACACAATGGGCAGCGCGATCTCGTTGAGATCAGGGTAACTTATTTAAGTACCCCCATTGATACGCCAGTGATCGCGCCAAGATTTTTGCCCGATCACACGAACCCATCTCCAGCACGTTCAAGTTTTCCCTCGACACGAGTCCACCTGGAAGAGTGCAACCCGCCCTTCCGGCGGGTACAAGGTGAGGAAAGAAATATACACGGAATCGGAGTACCCCCTCCATCAGTCGGTCGTCTGGGCGCCAGTGTAGAGTCAAGATCGTTTCGAAAAAGAAGCGATCACCACTCCACCACAACGGTGGCGTGCCCGGATCTTCTACTGACTCGGGATTGTACCGTGGGTCCCGAAGTGAAGAAGGTAAATTTAAGACTGAACTAAAATGAAAACGCCAAAGGCAAAGGGATTGCCGCAGACGCGTGAATTAGAAGGATCCCCAGATTATCAGAGTTTTAATAAGGGCTCGGATAACAAGAAAATGAAAGAAGAAGATCCAAATTTCGATCTAGAAGGATAACCTCGAACCCCTCCGAGGTTCCTTCGGGGACCACCATAGATCATGATGCAAGGTACGATCTGCTGGGTAAAAACCCTTCAGCGAAAATTGTAAAAAAAACTACACAAGACCACTCAGGAAATATACAAGAAGAAGATTGTGAGGGCATATCGAGTGAAGAAAGAAGCGTTTGGATCGGATAAACACGATCGCAGTGCGAAACCGATCGACAAACCGATTGAGTTTGCGGAAGATGCTATGGATATGAAGGTGGAAGGCTGGCAGCTGCATCAATTGGCGCAGGGATGCCACTGGAAGGAGCCTAAGAATCTGCTATCGGGCGACCCTGTGATGAAGATATTAAGCCCAAGCTACTTAAGAAATTGAAGGTCTAACATCTCTACCGGAGGCGGCAACTAACCCGCTCGAAAGGATAAAAAGTGACCATCCAGCTACAACAGGATGTGGGATACGTAGCTGGGATGTTAGATGCGGACAAACTGCTGAAGTGCGGACAAGATAAGTTGATCCACGCGTGTCGATCGCTATAGAACAAGTTGGTTCCCCTGACGGGTAAAGGTGAATCCACGGATCAAGCTGTTGCTAAGATCGCCGATGCCCCGAGAGTGTGTCATAATGGATCGTCGCATTACGCCTCGGCAGAATCCGAGATGGAGTTGAAGATTCGGTCAGTATTCAGCGGGTGTCTTTAGGTTCAAGTAGAGTAGCACATCTTCGCTATCAGATGAGACCGATCAAGATCAAACCGCGATCGATAATTACTTGCGCTGATGGACAAATAACGTCAACTAAGAAAGGAAACCTGCAGACATACATCGATGAGTCCATGAAACATTTTCATTAAGATCAGCGGGAACTGGTTTATTAAGCGATCTACCCGATCCAACGGATCAAGCCTGAAATAGTTCGAGAAACATTCACCCCAGGTGTGGAGATGGTATCGGTGCGATTGCACATCAGTCGATCGGAGTTCTTTGACCCTGACGACGGTTATCCCGACGACTCAGTGCAAAAGGAGGGTCGGCGTGCAATTGTGGCTGCCACAGAGATGCAGAAGAAAGGTGGTACAAATCCCCCGCGCATTCGAGTGTCGGCAATGACAGAGATGAAGGAATATAGTGGCAAAGATTGAGACGAAGATCGAGCTAGAAGCTGGATCAGCAAACTTGAGTCGGCGTTCCTGCACGATCAGGCTCCTGATGGAGAATGATGTTTGGCGTTCGGCGATATGTTGACGAGACCTGCGCGAATTGGTACAAATCTGAGCCGACTTACCCGGTACAAATGGAAGCGATTGCAAAATTGTCTAATGATCCATTATGGAGGGCAAGGTGAGTCTCTGGCCAGACAATGTTATCTCGCGCGGAAGCGGCCGGATAAAAACCGATGGAGTATCTGCATCGTCTCAATGTCGCAGCCAAGCACGCTAAGATTGCGATTAAAAAAGAGAATGTTTATACCGCGGCCACGCGTCGCAAACAAGAGGAATTTTTCATCGCTATGCTCGATGATCTCGATCTAGCGAAACAGATAACTCAATTGCGATTGAAGGACATTAATGAAATAGAAGAAACTCTCCTTGCATGCCAACGGATGGAGTCGTCAGGTGAAAGCGTTGACGGGATCGAACAGATTCCATTAGCGGACGAAGGTGCCTCCCAATCAAATGTCATCCAAGACAACCCGGGCAGTGAGGGCGGACCGCGAGAGAGTCGAAAGCAGCGAAGCGAGTCGGACTCAATTGGATCCGATGTCGGCAAGTATGGTTGCCGAGTCTCTGCGAATACTACGCCTGATCAATAAAAATCGGACAAGGATCATCACACTTGGCATAATAACATTGGTGAAAGAGATGGATGTGATCGAAATGGAACTGCAAAGGCGTGCAACCATTGTGTACCTACCAGACACGACGATCGGGGATGTTGGCAGAGACTGAAGTCCCAAATGTGACCGCAAAGGACATCCATCTAACAAGTGCTTCGATGTAGGTGCAGCTCGCGGAGAGGTGCAGGATTGGCAAGTGCCCCATAAAAAAATTATTAACTTGATCCGCAAGTGGTATGTGCCTACCAAACACCGTCGGGGATGTTTCTCCCCAAGGTGGAGGAGATGTTAAACTAGGACGCTCATCGGGTTGGAATCTGGCACGAGCCGAGCTTTCTTAGCTTTGCATACATGCATTTGTTGACGAACGGTGGAAGGATCAAGAAGCTAAGGATCGGCGTGATCTCATCACTAATATATGTGATCGTTCACCATTCGTTTCTTCTATATCAAGTGTGAATCGAGTAGACGGTTATGCACGATATCCTGTGAAGATGGAGCTCGATCTTGCCTTAGGAAAGTCAAGGGGGTACTGGAAGTATCATATTTCGAAAAAATAGTTCAAAGAGGTGAAATCAGGGGGCAACATCAACACTGAGAAGGCCACTATGCTGTTTGATTATGGAGCAGAAATCTCGATCATCGACACAACCTTTGCTCGTTAGGTAGAATGTGTGATCGACAAAAACCGAACGCAAGAATGTGCTGGGATTGGGGAGAGTGCCTAAATAACGATGGGTCAGACCACGATCAAGATTACACTGTACGGCACGATCAACATATTGCGATACCCACCGGTAAATCTACAGAATTCAGGATCGGCGTCAATTCTCCCAAGTCTAAGCTATGGGTGAGACGAGATGTAGCGTGGACTCCTACCGTAACGAATGGGCTCGGAAGGATTAAGTACTAGATCTTACGAGAATAAGTGATCACGACCTGATCTTAAATTACGAGGCCCCTATAGCGTTGTGGATGATAGAAGACATGACACCGCGATCTCAAGAATACGTATCTGTAGGATCGCGGCGGTATATGGAATGGCAGACGTTGGTCTTTATAGCCACTGCGGATCGAGAGGAAGAAGAAGTTGAATCATACACGGGCTCGTTAGTGGATTATCCTAAGTATGAGAAACCTACATGAATCTTAACACGACCAAACCGGGAATCAGACGACGTTAAGGATTCTGTGTAGATCGCTTCGCTGTCTGAATTTGATGATAACTCTAGTGATGGTTTGTAGGACGAGTATACGGGTGGAAAGATCAACGAAAACAAGGATGTAAATTCGACGGCGAGGTCGGGCGCGGTCAACGCAGTGCGGAAGATGCCGGAACAATCGGGTGAAGGAGACGTGGTTGCAGAGGAGGCGAAAACATAGGAAGACGACCATGAGATAACTGGTCTGCTACAAGTAAAGTCCAACTTTCATCCGGACGAGATTAAGGTCGAAGATCAAGGAGTGCATGGCCAGTCCACACGACTAGACGGCGACGCAGAAGCCATTATTATCGACAACGAAGTAACGAAAGGTAACAGACCGGATAAAATAATATATTATCATGAAGGAGGCGAACTATTTGAGAAGATGTGAAGAAATATGTGGCTATGCTGCCGGAGGTAACTAAATTCATGACCGAGATAACTTTAGACGATATCCAGGTTGGCGATCCTGGAAACCCTTGACAGAGGATCAAAAGGATTTGCGGCAATTAATATGGAAGATTCCTTATCTTTAACAGAGAAAGGAAACGCATTACCCCCGCGGCGCGCGGGGCCGTTTGTGATGTTGATGTGGTAGAGGCAAGACCGATCGCGCAGCGCGTACTACCTGTTGCACCAAAATTTCGTGAGAAGTAAGCCAATTCGATAAAAGGTCTATTTTCGGCCAAGATTACTCGACCTTCGACATCGCCTTGGGAATCACCAGTAGTCGTAATCGTTGAGAAGAATGTAGAAGATATCCGACTATGTATCAACTATTAACAAGTGAACCACTAAAACGGATCATAGCTTACCCTATGCCGCTTATTAGTAAATTCTTGTAGGATATGGACAAAGCAATGTGGTACTGTGCATTGGACATATCGAGTGGATTTTGGGTAGTAGAGTTGACCGAGCGAGCGAAGTTTATTTCTGCGTTTGTCACACCGTCAGGTCTATTTGAATAATTAAGGATGCCTTCCGGACTAGTTAATGCACCCAAATTTATCAGCGGTTAATTGATAACGCTCTAAACGGGTACCTTAAGATCGTTGCAGAACACAACAGATTTCTCTCAGTTAACCGATCGGACACCGAAGGAGAACCAGAAAATAATCGGACACCGTCAGTGCTAGGCAGACGATCCTATATTGATAATGTTTTGATCCCATTTACGTCATGGACTTCCTTGCACAACCAGGTTGAGAAGTTACTGACGGTATGCGATCGATGGACTTAATCTGATCAGCTTGACTAAACGTTTTTGGCGATGGCGTAAGACTACCTAGTTCATCAGGTATCTTTGGCCGGGTTGGAGGCAAACTTCAAGGATCTAGGATCACTAGTCAACATCCCTTTCCCGACAACGTTGCGTTCCATGCAATCATTTCTGGGTTTCCTGAACTATCGTAGTCGCTTCATAGAAGATTTTGCGGTGTACGCATCGCTGATGTACGAGCTGCGAGAGGCGGATTTATTGGAGATTAGTCATTTGAAGGATTGGGACGCAATGATAAGAGATCGCGATTGCGATTGCACCCTACGAGGAGATGATCTTGATTTGAAAGAACAATCTAGGTGACAAAGCCACTAACGCATTCACCCTGTTGAAGGCTAAGATTGCGGATACCCCGATCCTAAAGTACTTCGGTCCAGATCGAATGCCAGTGATCGTGATATATGCTAGTAAGTTGGCAGTGTCGGCCTCCCTGTTGCAGAATTATGATGGCGTACATTGGCCGGTGACATTCACGAGTCGCACACTGAAGCCTAACGAGATCAACTATGACATGGTAAAGAAAGAAGTATTTACCTACTTCGAATTTGGAGGTGTGTTATACTATGCTAGTATCCCGAGCTATTAGAATGCTGACTCGATATTCGACATAAGCCTGGCCAGTTTAATCGTCGGGCCTTAACGGGAGACTAGGAAGATAGGCCGCGCTACTATCGAATTGGACGCTAGAGGTCAGGAGATGTGAAAAAGTGGAAGATGAAATACTCGGCGCACTCGCAGCTAGCATAACTCTTCTAGAATAAATAGATGACTTGTTGATTGCGATCACTCCATAGAAACACCCTAAACAATTGGTTACCATGCCACCCCCAGTGTGGAACCGGATGAAATCCTCTTGGTTGTTAGATTCGACGTATAGGCCCAAACCAAACGGAAGAGTGGGTCATATAGTGCGATCGTATAGAAACTACCAGAATGGACGATGAGTGCGGCCGCTTCAGAATACGCAGCGGATCTGGCGGTGAATTCAGCCTAATATCGCGGCATGTTACTGGTTTCGATCTGCTAGATGGCCAGAATAGGGGACAAGTCATTCTATGTGGTGACTCGAGCTTAGTGATCCGGCAAATGTGGGGTGAGATGGAATGTAAAGAGCCCGTGTTACACTTGTTGCGTCACAAGGCAATGCAGAAACTTCTATCATGGTCGAAGCACAAATTTCTAAATATGAAGCGAGAGTGAAATCATAGTTCGGATAGGCTAGCCAGCACAGCCTTGCAGAATGAAAAAGAAATAAATGTGCTAACTGAAGAAGATCGGCGAGATCTGACTACGTTAAATAATTTAAGTGAACTGTTGGTGTCTAATCCAGACGACCCAATTGCACGAATAAACACGATCACAAGATCAGCCGGCAAGAGACACCCTCAGGATTAAGTATGGCAGGTGTAGAGGGTGCAGAAGATGACCATTCGGAAAATCGGTCCGGCTCAGGACGAAGAATGCTGGATCGTCAATCTGAAGAAGTATCTGAATGGCGATGTATTTGGTCTAGACGCAGGAGAAGTAAAGATGCAAAATTTGCGCCAGCGTATGAGATTGATCAGAGCGACCTGTTTTTTTTGCCCTATAGCGAAGAGAGAATCAGAAGATCGCGATGGTATAATGCTTCTGGTGATACGTTGCAACAAGACTTTCTGCACCATTATCGCGCTAGTCTGGAAAGTGGCCACCAAGGTTTTAGTAGGACGTATCAAAGGATCAGATCAAGATTTATTGGGAGAGGGTTGTACAGGAGTGTGCAACGAAATGCAGGCGAATGCGCCAATTGCGAAAAGGTAACGGGATGTCTGACGATCTAGGGAAGATCACCGGATAACCTACAGGCAACTTATTTATTCCAGGTTAGTGCTATGGACCATACATCATCATTGTCCATGTCCTTCAAAGGAAACACAGAGATGCTGGTTTAGGTGGATCTCTTTTCATGATATATGATCGCAAATGCTAGCTCGTCACGAACAGCACAAACGATTGCAGAAAATTACGAAGAATGTGTGTTCCAGCGTTTCGGCGCCAGTGAGGCGATCATGCATGATAGAGAACCCGGATTCGTGTCCAACTTTTTCCGAGCTTTCAGTCGGATCGTGGAACAGAGACAACGTAATACAATGGCATACAGGCCACAGGCAAATGGAACGGCTGAACGGATGGTACAAACTCTGTCGCGGTCGCTCAAGGTGTATGTCGCCGATGTCAACCAATAGGACTGGGATGAGTACGCTGAGCGGCTCATGTTTGCGATTAGTACTGCAAAAGATCGAATTCGGGGGGATAATCAATTCTATCTGATCCATGAGTGGGATCCGCGATCTACGTTGGTGGCTACGTTATCAGTACGGAATACGAGAACCTGAGATCGCGATCCTTAGTGATGGAGATATTGAATCCAGAGACAATGTCAGCGAGCTCGGGCTGTGGTGAATTATAGTTACGATCTGGAATCCAGGAAAGGAGGGTCAACATAACGAAGATCTAGAATTACACGAGATCGAAGTGGGTCCACAAGTTCGACTCTACTCAGACCGAGTCAAAGAAGGATATGCGAAGAAGCTGGCACGTATGTGGCATAATCCGTTTCGACTTGCGGACATGTGTGGAGATCAAGCTGTGAGACTGGAGATCACAGGCACTCCATATCGACCTTTTCTAATTGTATACCTTTCGAAGCTGAAAAGAGCAAAAATGTTCCCTGAGCGGCCGAAAGACCAGCTTACGACGATCGATGCAGATCGCTTGGATTTTGACGAGACTCTGCTACCAGAAGATAGATAGAAAGGCGATATGGAAGAGGGAGAATATAAAGTGGAGGAATTAATGACGTGTTATCCGGTCAGAAAACCCATTATGGGCGAGTAAATTGACATTTCTTGGTAAATCGGAAAGGTTATCCCGACCTGAGTAGAGTTTGAGCGACACCGAGTGAGTCAAAACCGTTTCGAAGCATTGCAGTCACACGAAGACAGATCAGACGACCCTAATGGTCTGGGTGAATATGCTGGGAGGCAGCATATGCCAATGAATGCAGCTGAACGATGTGCTAGGAGGTAACATGTGCGGGTGGATGGGTAGAAGTGCAAGGAAGTTGCACGAGATGGTAAAAATGGGGTTGTACGTAAAGTTGTGGCAAAAGATGATCGAAAAGGTCCGATCGCGGCCGACAAGCTGAAGAAAAGAAGTTAATTTTAAGATAAGGAATACTATGAAGGATCATAGGAAATTTTGATGAATTGTAACTCGAACCCTAGCGACCACGCGGGAAAGAACTTGCCAGGCAGACGTGCGATAGACGATTCGGGGTGGTCGGCGATAGAGGATCGAAACTGGATACGCCAAGGCTCAGCTACATCCAGCTGCGGCAGAGCCAACATCATGTTGGGAACGTTCTTCTATTTACGTCCCAAGCCGGGATACTATGGGGTCGCTTCCAGGTGAGACGGGAAGTGCGGGAGTATAGGTCTAACAAAATGTCTAGATCTTATTGACCTGCGATCATACCCTGCAAGATAAATTAGAGAATCGCCTTCCATCGGGGCCCAGATAGCGATCGACGTTGTTTCCTCTGTTTCCAGATAACGTCTAGCTCAGGATCGCCTTCCACCGGGGCCCAGCTCGCGATCGACGTTGCTTCCTCTGTTTCCAGATTCCTTCTAGCTCAGGATCGCTTGCAGCGCTGTTCGCCGAAAAGGGAGATGGCACGCGTTGATTCCTACAACGCCTGGCGATTTTAATCCTCGAATTTAAATACTAGGTGGTGAGTTGTTCGAACCACCCGGTACGAGGAAAATAGATCGGTGCCATCCGGCGTGCAGCAGTATCTAAAGATTTTTAAGTCGTATAAGACCGTGATCTGGGCCGGCGCTTCAGCCGAGGCGTCCACTCGGATGTTGGAAGAGGGTTATTAGGAGAAAGTACCGTCGAAAAAATATGTATTTTATAGGACGGGAGAAGTGCCGATACAAGAAATCAACGTCCAAATCCGCGACACTTGTCCAGATGACTCTGCGCGTTGACCAAGGAGAATTTGAGCCCAGGACCGTGGTACACGATCTCTACATCCGGGAATCCACTAATCGTGAGGGATTCTTGTGGGAGGCAGATCATCGTTTCCTTAAGAGTTAATAACAGGTTTACCGACGCACGAGGCATATCGGCGAGACTGATCGCACCGTCGGAATCACTCGAGGCCTCCCCGAAGAGATCCACGCAGGACAATTTAGGCACAGAGGCGCGGGTAGGGCCAGTCGGAGACGGGAAAACGCGCGGAGGACTAGGCGTATCCACAATAGGAGTTTAGGACGGCCCAGCCGAGAAGGGTGATGTCGGACCAGACGCTCAACGACGTGTTAAAACCGGGATCCCGACAAAGCCGCCAGCGTTGCATCCTCACTTGCCGATGTCTTTTCCTCCTCAAATGACGATAGGACCACGACGTTTCTGCTTGCCCAACTTCTGGGTAGCAGACCGCCGCCGAAAGTCGCAAGAAATCTTTGGATCGCGAGATCCCTTCGGATCGCGAGCGATTTCAGTAGCAGAAGACGCCTCATTAGCAGAACCCTTGAAACGGCCAATACTTTTGGAGCTAGAAGAATCTGTGGAAGCGCAACAACCCCTAGGTTTGCAACATGAGGAAGCCTTGGATTTAGACGTCACAGATCTATTTGCCTTTTGGAGAGCGGCAAGGCGGACGATGGTAGAGAATCGCGAAGTCGCTTGCGGCTTAGTCCGGAGGCATTCGATGTCGTGTAGGGTTTTGCGGAAGGGATGGGGTTAGACGAGCCTACCTTTGCAGGCGCGGCGGAAGTATCCCCGGTCACCAGAGAGACGTAGTTCCCTGGAATAAAGTCGGGAGTATGGTGAGGCGCTGAAAGCGCGAAAGAGTGAGACTATCACTGTTTGCTTGGCGACAGGTGCATTAGTCACTGTGCCTTAAATTTTATGTGAGCTCAAGCGTCAAGTTTTCGGGCTTTGACAATAACATACGCTGTATAGTACTTGTCTTGGTAAAGAGGTATGATCTCATCCTTGTAATGGCTTGGGTAGAACGCCATAAGCCATGCATTAACTGGAGGCCAAAGACCTTAGGCGCGCCGCGCACTGTTCCTAGTGGAGCTTTGGAGAGCTATGAGTTCAACTCTAGAAAACAGAAATGCGATCGCCGCGGGCCACGGACTGAGACATTTTGCTAGAAAGCAGAAACTTTATCGCCGCGGGTCACGGACTGAGACAGTCAGTGTGCTGGACATCGTTATGCCTGTACTCAATGAGTTGGACGATCTCAAAAACGTTAGTTGCAATCTAGGTTTTTCAAATTTTAGTGAAACGGCACGTACTTCGTCGAGTGATAATTTTTGTGATAACAAATCACTGAATTCAGTATTGTTGACCTAGAGCCAAGTCATCATGGGCTGAAAGCATTTGGTGAGCGTGAAGTGGCAAGTAAGTACCCACTGAGTGATATTGGCCGTGACTGCGACACACTAAATGTCACTCAAGGGATTGTTGGTGAAATACCAAGTCATCAAGGGCAACGGCCATTCGATGAGTGGAGTGGCACGTAAGTACCCACCAAGTAGTGATCTCACTGAAAGTGACTCATCATCAGATGTCGGTATTAACATCTGATCGGAAATAGATCAAATTAAGGTTGATGCAGTTCGTCACCTTGGAGACGGTGGCGTCCCAGATGTCAATAATGACATCCGCTCTGACATTGGGCGAATTAAGGTTGACGCACTCCGTAACCTTGGAGGCGGTATAATCCCGGATGTCAGTATTGATTTCGTCTCTGATAATAAGCGACTTAAAGCTGATGTGCATGTCAATCTTGGGAACATTGATGACCCGGGTGTCGGTAATGACATCGGATCTTGTACAGAGCAGGTTAAGAATGACAATACTATCTAATCCTGGTAATGAGATCATTCCAGTCTCTTTGAGACATCCTTTTCGTCACAGATACGATAGAGACACCAGATTGCTGTTATGTAACGCTAGGCGTCTGTTACGTCACTGGGTGCTGCTACAAGCGAGCAGCTATATACACTCGTAAATGAAGAGACCGGTGACGTAGATGGGTCAGTGAGTCTTATAACGCGACCCTCACTGACTCATATGTTAGTACTTAAAAGAAATATCTGTCAAAGGAGTTTGGCTTAATCTAAAAGTCAGGTGACTTATCTGAAGTGGCGGTCATTACATTTTATATTAAGTTGAACTCGTTGTCACTGCTTGATGAAGCAGTCTTGGAAGACAAAAAGGTAAAACTGAGTGCTCGAAGTGGATCATTGATCTAGTATTATACTAAAGATTCGTTAACCTTTTATTTTAAGGATTTTTAGGATGTGGTGTGTCACATTCCACCTTCCACTCCGCCTCCTGATTGAGGCGTGCGTCATGAAAATGAATTGGTTCCTGGAGCCAAATACTGTGTGACACGGCAATGGTCTGCACCAAAAGAGCACTGTGACGTCATTGATGAGTCATTTCGTGCAAATCACGTGGCTGGTATGGTGCGTCACCAGCAAGTCCCCGCACTCGACACCGACACTTTGTGTCAGAGATCCAAAAGTCGAGTGGCGCATTGTGCATGCTTACAATAAGATTAATGCAGCCACTTTACCGGCACATACACCTGTCCTTAGAGAGGATGTTTTTCAAAACGCCATGGTAGGTTGCACCATGTTCAGTGCAATAGATTTAGTCCATGGGTATTATCAATTGCTTATGCAAGCGAGTGATATTTAGCTTACAGAGGGTAGTACTCCAAGCAGAATGGTTTAGGAGTGGCTTGTCATGTCTCAAAGGCTGTATAATGCTCCTTAAACGTTTAATCGTCTCGTGACGCAATTGTTCCGACCTCACCGAAAATGCGCACAAAGCCATTCGAATGACATCTTTGTCAATAGCCGTGCAGACCATGGCAGACCAAATGTGAACAATCACATTGACCATTTACGAGCAGTGCTCGAGTGCAAGCGCACGATCAAGCTGCTTGCAAATGCATCGATTCACATTTTTGGTGCTGAAGAAATCCTCTTCCTAAGGAGCTTTATTGGAAAGCGTGGCCTTCGAGCGGCAACCGCTAAGGTTAAGTCAATTGTTGACTGGCCGGTTCGGTCGAACAAAAAGGACTTGCGTAAATGGCTCGGTCTTGCTAATTACTTGCACAAATACAGTGCAAATGACGCTGACATAGCAAGGCTGATAACCCTCCTTATAAGTAAAGATGCAGTTTGGTGTTGGGATGCAGTCCATGCTCAAGTTTTCGAAGCTATAAAGGACAGTATCCTTCATGCTCCAAATTTTGGCTCTACCTGAACCTGAGCGGTCTTTCAGGGTTGTCTGTACAGCCTCTGATTTTGCTATCGGTTGTGCATTATTGAAGACAGATGTAGATGGACATGAGCGCGTCACTGCGTATGAGTCTGGTCAGCTCAAGGCTCCAGAGAAGAAGAATCCGGTTCATGACAAAGAATTACTTGCAATGAAATATGCTCTTGTCAAGTTCAGATTCTACTTACTTGGCTCAAAGCCTTCCTTTATTTTCACAGATCATGCGTCGATACGCAATGCGACACAGTCGCCTCACCTCTCACAGCCTATGGCTTGTTTGCTTTCATTCTTTGCTAAATACAACTTTGAGATAAAATGTAAGCCGACCAAACAAAATGCTTTGACTGATACTTTGTCACACAGACCTAATTAAGAGCTTGCTCATGTTATGACTCTGTCATCATCCCTGGTGAATTATGTTCGTGCGGCATGTAAACGTGATGAGCGATGTGCATCATTACCACTGCTCTCGGAAGCAAGAAGTTTAACACTATCGAATATCAGATTTTTGGCAAGTTTATGTGACAAAGCTGATCGCGATAGGGTCCATAAGCCTAGGCAATTCAGCTAAGTACGATGTGGTATTGGCTGGATCGCTTGTCGAATGATAGCTAGACATATGGATGTTACCGTCGGGAGGACCCAACGGGCTCAACCATATCTAGTCCCCAGGTCCTAGACTGTTAATTATTAAAGAAAGGCGATCGGAAGACCGCGATCAGAGGACCGCAATCAAGAGACCGCGATCTGGCGTAGGCCACGTGACATAGAAGGGTTAAAAATCGATTCAGCATGCAGAAGACACGCGGTGGTCAATCCTGACATACAAAATAGGCGTACTTATAAAATCGAGTTTTGGTTAATTAACATCAGAGAGAGTTCAATTTGCTTTCAAACACATACGGGTCTGTGTCAAAGCGCTCGCGAAGAAATTAACCGTTCAGTTGAAGTGGAGGATCGAGCGGATTAAAAACCTCAGCTGGATCCAAAGCGTTATGATTGGTAGACACAATCTGGGACGGGTAACTAGCAATAGCGTACATAACCCCAGTAAGCAGGATCGATATCACTCGGGACAAGGCTAGATGACAGTGGGACCAGTTGGATTGCGTAGTTCTTCGTGAGAGAGGGCAAGGGGAGATTCGTGATCCCTCACCTAGGGATAACGATCCTAACTTAGGGTCATGAGCCGGACACAAGATCATGATCCGGACCTAGGATCGCGATCCGGACCTGGAATCATGATTTCAGTTAAAGTGGTGGTGATTTCTCGGGTGGACTACAAGAAGATTCGACTGCCGCTACACCTTAAATAGGTCACGCCAATACGAGAGGACGATCCTCCTGAAACAGGGACGCAAGGCATCCGGTTAGGATATACGGATAAGGAAGAGGGGTGGGTTACAGGTTGATTGGTTAGCAATAAAGAGAGTTCAATTTACTTCGTAAGACACACGCAATCTCTTCTGGGCAGGATCTTTGGCCTCCCGACAACCAAAAAGTCGCGCTGCCCGTCCATGTAAGTGTCGTACCTGGATCGTTTAGCCAAGTGCATTCAATAAGGCTCAGGTAGCTACAACTGCGGTCGGAAGCAGCAAGACACGTAAAGGCAAGGCAAAAGATCGCGATACGGCTCAAGTGGTCATAAGACTCGCGTATCAAGAACCCACACAGTGGGCAAGGCTATCTCGTTGAGACAAGGGTAACTTATACCAGTACCACACCGATACCCCAGTGATCGCGCCAGAATTTCCGCCCAATTTCACACAAACCCATCTCCAACGCGTTCAATTTTTTCCTCGACACGAGTCCACCTGAAAAGTGCAACCCGCCCTACCGGCGGGTACAAGGTGAGGAAAGATATATACAACGAATCGGAGTACCCCCTCCGTTAGTCGGTCGTCTGGGCGCAAGTGGAGAGTCGAGATTGTCTCAAGAAAGAAGCGATCACCATTCTACCATAGTATCGTGTAAGATCGCGGACTGAACCTAAGAGTGGACTCATTGTCCGATCAGACTAGGGTACGGATGATCATTTGTGGTGACTTATACTTGGTGATAAGGCAGATGCGAGGCGAAGTTGATGTTAAGAACCCGGTTAACAATTGCTAAAATAGAAGTCAATGAAGAAATCCGATCGTGGCCAAAGCATAAATTCCTACAAATAATACGGGACTGATACCAGAGTGCTGATCAAATGGCGAGAGAGGCTTTGCAGCAAGAGAATGGAGATGCAATGGTATTAGACCATGATCGAAACAAACTTATGACCCTAATCGGCTAAATAAGTTGCTGATGCCGAGACAAACCAACCGCCCAGTCAAAATGGCAGCGATCACTCGATCAGCGACGCGAATACGATTCCCCGACAGTTATGCGAGAAAAATTTGCACAACAGGTCAGAAATGAACGTATAAAACATTCGCAAGATGAGGAGAGTTAGATAATAGGCTCGAAGACATATCTGATCGAGGATATAGCCGCGCTGATTTTACGAGACGCAAAGATTTGCGCCCTAATTGAACCGGACTACGAGGTTGATCAAAGCGAGCTGTTATTCTTTTGTCCAAGGGCAGCAGGACTAAGCTAAGATCGAAGCAAGCCGGTTCGTCTGGTGATTCCCGAATTGTTGCCACAAGACATCTTACGTTACTGCCATACTAGTTTGGAAGGGGGACATCAAGGATTGTGCCGTACATGCTAGCGGATCAGGGCGAATTTTCAGCGATGAGGATTGGACAGGAGTGTGCAACACTATGTTGGCAAGTGTGTGGATTGTGAAACTGCCAAGGGTCGCCCGCAAGATTAATGTAGGTCGCCAGATAATGTACAAGAGACTAATTCTTTCCAAATTTTGGCAATGGACAATATTTCTTTCCTACCGCGATCGTTTAAGGGTAATACAGAATTACTATTGTGGGTCGATCTTTTATCGGGCTATGTGATCGCAAAGGCGAGCTCATCCCGAACGGCACAGGTAATTGCAGAATACTATGAAGAGTGTGCATTTTGAAGATTCGGCGCGAGTGAAATCATTCGTCACGAATGAGAGCCAGGATTTAAAACCAATTGTCTTCGGGCATTCAACAAGATCGCGGGACAGAGGCATCTAGTCACAATGGCTTATCGACCTTAATTTATCGGAACCGCGAAACGCATGTTTAAACTCTGAAGCGATCAATAAAATTGTATGTCACTGATGAAAACTAGAGAGATTGGGACGAATACAATGAACGATTGACCTACGCGATTAATACTGCGCAAGATCGAGTCCACGAAGAAACGCCGTTCAAAAAGATTTATGGTTGGTACCCTCGATTGACGTTCGGAGCAACTTTGCCGCTAGGGAGTGTTAAACCTCGTGATCACGACCCCAGAATATATAGGTATACTACACAGAGCCAATATCAACAAGCGAGGGCGATCGTGAACGATCGCATGAAGATCGCAATTTAAGACCGAGCGAATCTTCATAACGAAGACCGCGATCTGTTGGAGATTGACCAAGGATCACAAGCATGGTTGTATCTGGATCGACTGAAAGATGGGTTTGATCGAAAGTTAGCTCATATGTGGCATGGACCTTTTTGAGAAGTTAAAAAACAATTCTTAGACCATGCGGTAAAGTTGGCCCTAGCATGCACACCCTATCGGTTGTTCCCGTAGTTCATGTAGTTAAAATGAAGACAGTGAAGATATTCCCAGAACGACCTCAAAGTCAGGTGAGTTTAGACAAATCTTATCCAGTTAATTATAAAGAAACGCTAATACCGGAAGATAGTTGAGAAGGTCATATGGATGACGACGAATTCGAGGTAAAAAAAATTGTAGATGTGCGATCAGGTCGAAATTCACGCTATAAGCGAGTTCATCGTCAATTCCTAGTACGATAGAAAGGTTTTAGGGATCCTTCATGGGTGAATTTAAGAATGTGATCACGTTGGAATAAGTCAGAATCGGTATGAAGTTATGAAAGCAAGAAGGAGATCCAGGGGCCTAGACTAATCGGGGTGGTCGGAGTGCGTAAGTATGCAAGGAGGTTGCAAACGTGTGTAAAGAGGTGAAGAGTATACTGGGAGGCTGCATACGATAATGGAGTAATGGCGGAAATTCGCAAGGCGGGTGCATTTGTTGTAAGGTGGGAAAAATTGCATCAGCAGGTGATGCATAAAGAAGTATAGGCTGTTTTTGTTATTATTGTGGTGATCGATACACGACGCGGTACACGAGACTGATGAAAAAAGAATCGGACATTAGCAAGGGGTATCAAGATAAAAAACAGCATGAAGAAATGGAAATGGAACTTGGAAATGCATTAAATAAATAGACTAAAGAACGACGAACTTGCCGGCTAAACGAAGGATCGACATGCCTAAATGATCCGCGATTGCAGCTCGATACTGATTGCGCCACGGATCAGCAGAGTTCGCTAGAAATAAAGCAGAAGACATGCCGGGGATATTGATTTTCCGATTCCAAACCTAGGTTACTTTAACTGCTTCTCGGTCATACGAGGCAGATGCAAGAAAACCGGGTCCAGCAGAATGTTTAAGTCACAATGTCCTTCCATCATACCCTGGAGTATGAACTGCAGAACGGTTTTCCAGCGTGGTACAGCTCGAGAGAGCCAAAGGTTGCGCGGATCACAATACAACGCCAACCCAGGATTGCTAACACGGTCGGAGGGGGAAACCGGCAAAGTGTGGATCGACCCCCACAAGGTCTGGATTTGGCGATTCTCGAAGGAGAGGTAAAGATCCAGCTATCGATCGAAACACCCAGTAGACGGAAAAAAAACTATCACAATCTTCACTTTAGAGACTTCCAAGGCTCCTGGCAGTAACGTGTGGCAATCTGCGCCGAAGTAACCAGGCGAGAAAAATACTCCGACACAGGAGGTGTTGCCGACGTACTGGATGGATCTGGGAATGGGTAATGTTTTTGCCTGGTCAGATGGCGGCAGATGAAACTCCAAGTCCAGTTCAGATACGCTGATCTAGCTCACTTGACGTGCAGATCAAGGTAAAACTTTAACAGAAGATCTCGGAACGCGATAACGATACCCAGGTATCCATTGATCGCGGAACACCTTGGTCTGAGGATGAGTATCGTAATTGGCTGAAGACAACGGCGTGTTGACGGGAGTTCGGGATTCTTCCGCGACAATGATAGTGCCATCCAAACTGCTAGAGGCTTCGCCAAACAATTTAACCTTAAATCTTGGTTTTAAGCGCAGGAGAAGCAGCGATCGGGGAAGTAGGAGAACCCAATACAGTTATACGGGTGTACACAACGATTAATTC
Organism: Peronospora matthiolae; assembly: GCA_921007115.2. Taxonomy (NCBI): domain Eukaryota; phylum Oomycota; class Peronosporomycetes; order Peronosporales; family Peronosporaceae; genus Peronospora; species Peronospora matthiolae. Next base: position 854,165 of record CAKLBY020000069.1, on the reverse strand, counting down.
GGGCGAAGTGGATGTCGGAATTAGCGGGCTACAGGGCGGGACCTTACGCCGGGAAGAAGAGCGCGATCGTAAGAGTGCAGCTAAAGTTTGGGATTTCGCATCTGATGACTCATCAGTATGTGATTGGAGCGCAGCAGGTGCCGGGACGCGCAGTCTACGTTTCCCGTACGACCACCAGATTTAAACGGAACGGGTTGTTGAAGCGATGGCTTTGCCGTGGATCTCTTAGAACGGCGGGAGGGACGAAGAACGCTGTTCTTCATATTCCTGCCCGGGGAAGAAGGCGTGGTGGAGACATCGGGCAAGAAACGAAAGTTATTGATGTCGCCTGGACTAAAGACTGCAAAGAGGTTCGTGGAGTAGAGGAATCTCTTGTCTTGGACATTGTGTTCCGTGGAGGAAGAACTAGAGCGAAATATGGGGGACGTGTGCCACGGGTGGCCGTGGAATTATCTGGTCCTTTTGCGCATTATGGCTCAGAACGGGGTGGGCCCTTTACGAAAAACGGGTAAGCAAGAGGAACGGATACGCTGGCAGCTCATGAGGCGATGTTCGCCCGAAGAGCATCCCGATCGCACAATGCTAGATCGCGCCCTTACTCTAGATTCGAGATCGCAGTCTGGAGCCGACCCACTTGATCGTCTCGAACGGCAAGAAAAGAGCGTAATCGATCGCGGTCGACTTCAAGCCCAGCGAGAACGCACTGGCCCTGATCGCGCTGTATTACCAGTGCCGCAAGAGCATCGCGCAGACAGCAAAACTTGATCTGGAACTGAGAATAGCCAGCCTTTTATCGGGCTTTGTCCGACTGAACCTTTTAAAGTCTTGCGGTTTCTTGGGTGAGTGCAGCATGCATTCGAGCATTTCCCTCATCAATGTGCTGTAGCAAGGCTGCCAACTCCCGATCGTGACGTACCTGTGCAGCGTGAAGCGATCAAGTTGCCTTTAAAAGCTCCGACTTTAAGTTGTTTTTTTTCTGCCCCGGGCACTGAAACGCGTATACTTCCTCTTGTACTATGGCGGTCTCCGCGCGAGCATCTTCGAGGTCCAAGCGAAGACGATTGTAGCGGACTAAGACAAAATTCACAAAAGGAGAGGCCGACTCAGCAAGGGAAAGGTGATCTTGCTCTAGCCGATCACCTCGACAGTTATGTCTTTTAAGGCTTGCTCCAGATAGCCGTAGCTATCGACGCACTTTTGCCGAGATGCTATTCGCTAATAAAAACTAGCGAGCATCTCGATCGCAGTCGCTTTCTCGGGTATCAGCGGCGATTAAATAGGGCGGTCGGCAATAGAATCGCTCCGGTGGTGCTGGAGTCTATGTGGTCGATCTTCATCTGAGGCTGCACGGTTGTAACTAAAGGTATATACGCAGTCAAATTCCTCAAGGTGCCAGGCGATCTATTGAAAAATATCAATGTGGAGCCAACCGGGTCAGGTTCCGCGTCACTAGCGGAAGGCACGTCGGGCGTGTCACTACGGGCGTGGATGATGTGGACGACGTGGAAGCCATGGTTAACGTTAAAACGGAAAATGACGACAGAACACGTGCACAATCCATCCCGAGGTTGTGGATCGACTATTTGTGCAGGGGACAATTGAGGTTAAGCGATCGAGATCGAGTCCAAAGGCTTAGACAAATCCGGCTAAGTACGAGGTGGCATTGGCTGAATCGCTCGTGGAATGATAGCCAGTTGATTAAATGTTACCGTTGGAACGACTTAAAGGGTCAAACCCATCTAGTCTGCACGGTCCCAGAATGTAAAAAGATCAGAGGACCGCGATCAGAGGACCGCGATCTGGCGTGGGCCACGTGATGTAAAAGGATTTTAAATTCATTCAGCATGGAGAAGACACAAGGCGGTCAATCCTGACATACGGAGTAGGCGTGGTTATAGTGTTGGGTTTTGGATGGTTGACATTAAACACAGTTCAATTTGCTTCCAAACACATACGTGTCGTTCTTCTTCTGGGTTGGACAATTTGGCCTCCCGACGTCAGAGAAATTCGACACTAAGGGCAAAAAGATCACTCCTGGAGATATTTGGCCAGGAGTACAAGGCCTCTTAACACACCTCAATTGCGATCAGACGCAGGCAACCTTACTTTTAGAAGTACAAGATCGCGAGATGGCTCAAGTGTTCAGAAGGCTCGCGACTCAAGCACCCCATTTTTGGCACAAGACGATCATGGCTGACCGCGGCGACTCTAGGAGAGCGCCAACCAAGAACACGCGATTGGGTAAGGAATTTCCACTCGATCGACACCAATCTCTAAAAAGGTCAAATTCAGCATCGGGTCAAGTCCACCTATAAGAGTGCAACCCGCTCTACCAACGGGTACACAAGGTGAGGAGGAAATAAGTGCAAGCGGAATTGGAGTACCCCCTCCGTTAGTCGTTTGTCTGGTCGCCAGTAGAGAGTCGGGATCGCCTCATAAAATGAGCGAACCCCACTTCACCATACATAAGCACAGGTCGATCGCCTTGCTCAACCATACTGAACTGGTTGATACAAAAAATTAACAGGATTACACTCATTCTTCGGGGACAGCTGGTGTATAGTGTCTTCCAACTTAATTCAGTTCTCCGATTTGAACTACTTGTATCAAAGGTAGAGCTCCAAAGCTTTGTCCCCTATCTAATTTCATGTTTTGTTAATAATCTATTCTAAATTTTGTACTGAGTAAGTACGCCAACGTTCGTAGAATTACATAGGTTAACTAACTGTGTACGCATTAAACGGTGGGTGTGTAAGATAAATTTTCAATTTTCCAGACTGTGTAAAGGGTCTCTGTTCACTATAACTACTTCAGTTCTAGTGCACCTACACTGAAAACAGTGTAGGTAGTGCCGCGCGTCACTTTACCTACACTGTACGTGAAGAGATAGGCTAGCTATTGAACGACGCGTTTAACACGAGTAGAAGGTAAAACTGACATATATATAATTAAGTCCTGAACACATGTACCTATGTTTAGTCCTAACTTAATTATGTTTATCAAAAAAAGTATATGCTAAAGACTTGCTTACCACTAATCGCGCGCATCCATCGTTGATTAGACCGCTAGAGCTGGCTGATATCATGGCCCACCTCAGCAAATCGTGAGTGATTCGGAATATTACCCCTTATGGTGATACTCTCGACCATCATCAACCTTGATGATAATATTCTAATTACAATAACAAGCATCAAAGTTGATTACATGTAAAAGGCTCACCCCGATACAGTAGAGGAGTAAGCTCGGGAGCTCGCCCATTGATATAAGTAATACAGTTCGGAGAACTCTATCAAGTTACCAAACACTAAACAATATAGACATGCACCGAAGAAGAAATATGATGCCATTAATGTATGTATCATACAAGTACACTAGGCTTGGGCAACGCGATCAGCCTTTGCTAATGAGCGTCCATCATTTGCATATGTAATCTTGTTTATCTTGGATCCATTTTAAGCCAATCACAAGCGTGCACTACAACAGTGACCTTTCGAAAGGGTGATTTGAACATGCCTATGTACCTATGATGGAGACCGGCTAAATCGCACTTAGTACATGTGACATACACATAACCGCGTTATTAACAGGCACACAGACAGGTCGACACACACAGATTAGTAAGAATCAAAAGTTCGGCATTTACCCTTGCGCACACTCACTAATAGCTTCACCCCTCGGGCTCGCAATAATGTCGAGATTCGATTTATTTTCTACGATCGTTGATCTGTATGGGAATCAAGAGAGCGTAAAGCATCATTTCTAGTGTATGTAACTATCATCTCATACAATTTTCATTGCCATGATTTTACCTGTAACGGGCCACCCTGAATCTTGTACTGATGATAGTACAAGCTACTTATTCTGATGACAGAATAAGGCGGTGCCTCGGAACTTCACGTACACTCGTACGTGCAGAGGAAGACGGTCAGAAGAAGCGAGTACTTGGTTAAAGTAAAAAGTAGAACTGTATTTATCATAGTTAATGTCTGTTAATAAATCACTGTTTATCCGCATCTAACTATGTCTAAATACAAATGTGCATATCAACTATCTGCTCACCACTCATTGCGTGCGTCTGTCGTGGCGTGTCTTCGTTGGTTGATATAATGGCCTATATCAACCAATTAGGAACTACTTGTAAGTGCTGCAGAATATTTGTCCTTATGACAATATTCTGAGAATATAACTCTTATCGTTGTATTCTATTAACAATTTCTTACAAATTGTTATGAAACGATTCATCCCGTTACATCAGCCCCCCTTAACCATCAGTCACGTTAGTGACTGATCGACTTAATGGATACTCGTCCCAAACCATTTGGGACAGGGTTTGCACTTGTTGGTCCGAGTCCACTTTCCAACATTTCATCGCATGGTTAACATGTCCATGCGGTGCGCAAACAAGGCCGCTGAGAGCGCGTCTGAACGTCTCCGTACAAACGCCGAAGTAGAAACCGCTGCAACCGATGTCTCATCGGTTGCTAAAGCGTCTCAGTCTGTGTCACTTGGTGATGCAGGCGCTGGTCATGAAGACACTCACGTCTTCACAGAGTATGAGCTCGGTGTCTCATACTCTCCTGATACGGAAGACGGATCCGTATCGACGGCGATCGAATCCAAGCCGCCTGCCAAGCGTGGCATGGATGATGCTATGTCTCTTAGCATCTTTGGTTTATCTGATGAATCAAATGAACCATCGCCAAAGCGAAGGCGCTCGAGGTCGCGAGACTCGGGCGCTCACAGTGGTGTCGCTTTTCCTATGGACACCACTTCGCAACGAGGTGCCAGTCCTTCTGTCGGCACGTCGCAGAGAGAGCGGGACCGCAATGTCTTGCATCTCGCTCCTGAAAAGAAGGCATGGATGCCTCCAAAATCCGTCATGGATCACTTGTCGGCGACGACGAGTGATCGTTATCGAACACGATTGTTCGATTCGTCAAGGATCCATCACCTTGACCCCTGTGCGAAAAACTATCGCGCTGAGAATGAATTCTTCATCGATGCTTTCTTTAAACATCGATGGTACAGTGGGAATCACAAACGTGACAAACGTGATGGTCCCTCACTGCTTCAAACGTGGAACGATTACATCCATAACCTTGAGGATGTAGGTCGTGACGTTTGGAACGACAAACTTATCAAAGCTCGTGATAAGTTTGAAAAGAGAACCTCGACAGGTGCACGCTACAAGCTGCATCGTCTGTCAAGGGAGAAAGGATTACCCTGTCTCTCCTGGCCAGACCCGTGCCCATGTTGTGTGAACAACTCTGCACGCGCACCTAAGGAGGCTTACCTCCTTACTAGCCCGTGGTGGCGCGTACGTATCTCTACTGAGATGTACGAAGGGGTTGACAACCTGAAATCCCTTTACGACCGTGCCGGGAAGACTTTCTCCGGCGGTCCTTCTGCGGCACAGGATGTGCCGCGTCGTACTGCTCGACCAGACCCAGTACGTCAATCATCAGTTGGGAGCGGCGCTCCCAAGAATCCCAGGACGGGGGATAACCGCGCCACCGGACGAGATAACTCGTCCGACGTCCGTTCACATCGCGGTGGTTCAACAGCCGCTCAATCAGATAGCGCTGGCCACCGCGAGAGTCCTCCAAAGGAGGTGGAGGAGGAGGGAAAACGCTCTCCAAACTATCGTGGGGATACGTGTGTCCCCGAGAGCTTCTTTAATCGCTTAACTCTTGCGCTACGCGGCGATCTCGAACATGAGCGGGACATGCGTCTTCAACTGGCGGACGCTGTCTTGAAGCATCGAGCTGAGTTTGCCTTTGCTCAGCTTGAGAACGAGAGAGCTCTGACATCTCTTCGTGACGAGCTAAGGGTAGCTCGTTGGGGATATTGACCGGTCTCGGGATGAGATAACTGCTCTTCAGACCCTTGTCGATGCCCGCCATCGGGAGCACAAGGCTCTCTGCGAGATGCTTGAGCGCAAGGGCGTTCTTCAACGGAAGAAGCACCGTACTGATGGTACGGCTTAAGCCGACCGACGTAAAACATGGGATGCGTCCGCCTCTTACGTGGCAGTTCGATCGTGTATGCGTTGCCTAGGCGATGCAGTACACGTAATGGACCGATGTACTTGGGTAGTAGTTTACTTCTACCCAAGTTAGTCACTACATGCTTTGGTAGATTAACCGTAGACAGTAGGACTAAGTCACCTTTATTAAATAAAAGAGTGTTTGCCCTTCCATTCTTGTCAGCGTTTTGCTTTTGCTTATCCACCGATTCGGCGATGAAGTCTTGCACAAAACGGAATACCTTTTCACGAGCCAGTATGAATTTATCTGATGACTCGTTAGCTTCAGTGCGCTGTGAGTGCACTGCAGCAACATCAATCTTTTCTTCAGTGAGGGCTTCCTCGCTCTCACTGGCACCATCTTCTTCGATTTCGATGTTGTCGATATCGGCATCAAACGCAATGACCTCTTCGTCAGAGCGTGATGAGCGTGAACCAAATCGGTTTTTGCTCGCGCGAGTCTCTCCCCCCTTAAACCAGAGTTACACTCGAGTAAAGTGGGTACACGCGGATGGCGTAAGCCATTCACGTAAAACGGTGTATGTGTCGTGGACGCATGCACCGAGTTGTTGATGGCAAACTCTACCATTGGCAAAAACTCACTCCAACTCTTAAAGGAGTGTGCGTATCCTCGAAGTATCTCTTCAAGGACACGATTGGCACGTTCCGTCTGACCATCTGACTCTGGATGATCAGATGTTGACATCTTCAAGCGCGTTCCGAGTGATTTGAACACGGAACGCCAGAAATCAGCAGTGAATCGTGGATCTCTGTCTGATACGAGTTCACGGGGCAACCTATGAAGTCGGAAGATGGTGTCAATAAAGACACAAGTACAGCCACTTACTGTGATTGACTCTGGTACATCCACAAGGTGTACCGTTTTGCTGAATCTGTCAACAAATACGAGAATACCCGTATTCCCGCGTGCGTCTTTGGATAACCCGAAGACGAAATCCATTGTGATGGATTCCCAGCGCTCTGCCGGAACCGGTAGAGGCTGTAAAGGTGCACGCAGTGAAGGACTTGACTTCACTCGTTGACGGACTTCGCATGCGCGAACATACTGTCGCACAAACTGATACTGGCGGGGCCAGTAAAAGTCTCGACTCACCGTGAGATATGTTTTCTCCCGGCCACGATGTCCTCCTATAGGAGCATCGTGATACTCAAACATGATCCGCAAACGCAGATCAGTATCATCTGGAATGACAACACGTGGTGTGTCACCAGAAACGGCTGTATAATACAGTAAACCGTTGCGAGTAGTGTATCGATCTGATGCAGATAGATACGCAGACGATAATCGTTTCAACGATTCTCGAGATGGTTGTGAGAGATGTGTCCACAACTTCACAATCTCACCATCTTGGGCATACGCCCGCCTCACACCATCATGTAACGTTGAAGATGTTACTGAGGACGTCATAACCGCAACAGTGACTGTCTCACTGTTGGGTTTCATGACTGGTTCAAAGTCGGGCCGACGTGAGAGTGCATCAGCGACGACATTAAGTCGTCCTGGTTTGTACTCTACCTTAAAGATGTATTCCGCAAAGAATGACAACCACCGCGCCATTCGTTGTGAAAGGTGCGGGCTGTTCACTGCCGTGCGTAATGACGCATGGTCAGTATAAACAATGAAGGGTCTATCTCCTAATAGATAGACTCTAATCTTCGCGAGTGCATACTTCATGGCAAGGAGTTCCTTGTCATGCACTGGATAGTTCCGCTAAGCTGGTTGCAGCTGACGCGACTGATAGCAGACGACGCGTTCAACGCCTTCTAGGTCGTACTGCATTAATGCACAGCCGATTGAGAAATCGCTGGCATCACAGACCACATGAAATGGCCTGTCCTGATCGGCTATTGCTAGGACTGGGGATTGTATCAAGCTCTGCTTGATACCATCAAAGGAGCGCTGACATTCAGCGTTCCATAACCACCTCTCGTTCTTTTTCAACAAACGAGAGAGGTGCACAGTCATCTCGGCGTAATTGCGTGAATACTTGTGCAAATACGCCGCTAGCCCAAGGAATTTTCGAAGACCTTTGACATCAACCGGCACAGGCCAGTCGGTGATCGCCCTGATCTTTTCGGATCAGGACGTACACCGTTCTTACCAACGATGCACCCAAGAAGTGGTATTTCGCTTGCTGCAAATATACACTTCTTGAGGTTGGCATACAATTTATGTTTTCGCATGATTGTAAGAACCTGTCGGACGTGGTATCTTTGAACCTCAACATCCGACTTTCCATCCAAGGCCGACTATGGATGAATACGTCATCGAAATAACTCGGCGCGAATTCTCGTACTGGTCTCAACAGATGTGATACACATCTGTTGAACGTGGCAGGGGCATTACTAAGCCCTTGTGGCATTACTAGCCATTCCCAGAGCATGCCGCTAGGCGTGCTAACTGCGGTATAGGGTATATCCGTTCCCGCATAAGGATTTGATAGAAGCCACCCATCAAATCCATGGACGAAAAGATGGTACTCTTTGACATGCCATCAATGATTACGTCCTTCCTGAGTACCGGCGTCTGAGCCGGTACCGTTGCAGCATTCAACTTGTTAAATGCACGCACAATCCGCCACCCTCCTGTTGCTTTTCGCACACAGAAGGTCGTAGAGATGTGTGGGGAAGTTGTTTCTCTCACATGGCCCGCAGATGAACGGTCGGCAAAGAACTTGTCGATCGCAAGTACTTGTTCACGAGGCAGTGGTCACTGCTTCATGACACAATACTTCGAGCCTGGTTTAAGCTCGACCTCGTGTCGAATACCTTTATCCTTCGGTAATTCGCACGGAACAGTTTCAGGGAATACAGCCTTGAATTCAACCAAATCTTCATAGAGAGGATTTTTCTTGAGCGATTCCCACGATTGGGAGTCATATCGCTCAACTCGTGTCTTTTCATCCAGGACACTCTCGTCCATAGATGAACTACTGAGAACTCTCTCGTTCTCAGTGAACACTGTTGCTGACTTTATGTCGGCTACACACTCGTCTTCAGCGACGAGTACGCAGATCTGCTTGACTTTGCCACTACGCAGATCACGCAAGAACCTTTTATGTTCGAGCGTTGGCAACTGAGTGATTTCCGAAGTCAACTTCGGAGGCGCAATCAGATCAAGTGTATAAGCGCCTACACTTGATCCGTTATTGACTATGACATTCAGTGTCTCTGTCATTTCCTGGGGACTTATTCCCTCAGGCCTCGAAGGACTTATTCATTCGGCTTCCCGGGGACTTTTTCCCGCGGGTTTCGGGGAACTAATTTCCGCCGTATTTGTAATCTTGGGACTTATTCCCTTTACTTCCTCTAGCTGGGGTTGCGCAACCACAGCGAGATCCTCTACGAAAGACTCTCCAGTCGATCTAGGATCATCGTTTCGCTTAACCTGAGCGATCGATTGTTTCTCTTCTCGATGTTCCCCGCTAGGGATACATCTTTGTCCCGGTCCACTCGACTTATTCGAGTGGTGGACCTTCGGTGCAGCCTGTGTTTCCTCACAGCCGCCGGAATCTTGCTCCGAAATGTAACTGTCTGTTACAGTATGGTTTTGTGCAGTCGTACTAACGACCGTATCACAAGTGAGGCCATCGCACTCACTCGTAGTACATCCACACGCTTGTGGACGCTCCAAAACGTCGTTCATTAGATGGCCATCTGATGAACAAGCTGCAGGCATCGTTACTGTTCGATGTTGCCAGTTTACCCGTGGTTCGTACCTTCTGAGCCACGTTATTCCAAGGATGACTTCAAATTTGTCATCGAAATCCAATACGATAAAGTCATCGTCATATTGGGTATCTTCTAGCGTATAGTGGATCTTCACTATAACGCTTCATGACGGTTACGGATGCGCCTGTCGCAAGACGTACCGTCATCCTCGTAGGAGGTGTGTCACATTCACTGAACTAAAGTTACCATCTTCTAGCGATTGGCGTCGCACAAAATTGTTGGACGCCCCACAATCGACTAGAGCTTAAAGGGACAACTTATTTGTCACTTCGAGTTTCAAAATAATGAGTGAGATCTCATTACCTAGAGCAGCAACGCACAACATTTGTGTGTTGGGAGCAACCTTCATCAAGAGGCCTACAAATTCTCTTGACGTTGCTGGACCAGTAGGGTGCTTCGCACCTACTGATCCTGACCGTTTTTTGACGGTCCATCCCGTTGTTGCGTCTTTGCACCAACAGCGGACCCGCGTCCCTGCCCCTTTCTCATGGGTGGGTGGTCACTACGCCCAGTGTCGCGAGACACTAAACGAGGGGCACTACACTCATAAGCGTAGTGTCCTGTCTGTTGACATCTGTTGCATTTCTGCAACTTCTTGTAGACTGTAGAGCGAGCCTTCTCGCTCTCTACATAACAGAGTTCCATCGGCTCTGGACTTCCGCTGTCATATCGTCTTGGTTGACGATATGATGTCGAGCTGGCGCGAGCCTGTCTCAGACTGAAGTCTTCCTGTTGCGCAATGGAAATTGCTTATTCTAGTGAATCTAGTTCAATTCGGAAAAGGTGAGTCTCGACGGGACCATCCGCAAGACCTTGCATGAACACCGAAACCAACGTGTGTTCATCAACCGGGTTAGAGCTTATACAAATCGTGAGTTGTCGTATATGTCGTGCGTAAGAGTGCACATCACGCGTACCTTGCTTGAGCTTCAAGAGTTCGGTTCGAGCTCTGAACTCAGCTCTAGGCGGTTCAAACGTTTGTCTGAGCCGCGACTTGAAGACTTCCAACGACCCAAACACATATGGGTCGTGCAACTTGAGCCCCAAAGTCCAAGTCTTGGCACGTCCTGCCAGATTTGATTGGGCAAATGCAACTTGCATATCCCCATCGTCGATGCGACGCGCCTTTATGGCGTCGTCCAATTCGACGAACCATCTCAAGAAGAAGTCCTCTTCGACTCCCCTATACTTGGAGATGTCAATCTTCAAGGTCTCGGGTCGACGCGAGTGCATCGACCCACCAGCAGCAGCCTGCTGCTGTCTCAAAAGTTCAAACTGTTGAGCACCCTGTTCTCTCAAAAACTCTGCTTGTTGAGAACCTTGTTGGTGAAGCAAGGCTACTTTCTCGCGTTCAGCGTCAAGTTCATTTTGAATGAACTTGGCGATAGTAGCATGTTGGGCATCTCTATTAAGAGCCTCTAGCATGAAGCTAACAGCATGGATGCCCATGGTTGAACCCATCCGTTCAACCGCATCCCATTCGACATCGCTCAAATGGGAGTAGCCGTCACGCGTAGCGTGAAAGCTTTGGTCATCTTCATCATCCAACATATTCATGGTAGATGTGAACGCGGTCCTTGGACGGACTACAAAGTGCTACCAGGTGTAACGGGGCACCCTGAAGCTTGTACTGATGATAGTACAAGCTACTTATTCTGATGACAGAATAAGGCGGTGCCTTGGAACTTCACGTACACTCGTACGTGCAGAGGAAGACGGTCAGAAGAAGCGAGTACTTGGTTAAAGTAAAAAGTAGAACTGTATTTATCATAGTTAATGTCTGCAATAAATCACTGTTTATCCGCATCTAACTATGTCTGAATACAAATGTGCATATCAACTATCTGCTCACCACTCATTGCGTGCGTCTGTCGTGGCGTGTCTTCGTTGGTTGATATAATGGCCTATATCAACCAATTAGGAACTACTCGTAAGTGCTGCAGAATATGTGTCCTTATGACAATATTCTGAGAACATAACTCTTACAGTTATATTCTAATAACAATTTCTTACAAATTGTTATGTAACGATTCATTCCGTTACACCGCTGGTCGATGCTCCGGTAGATCTTGAAATCAAATACTTGAGGAACTTTTTATGATACACAACAATTTTTTGGGTGTTGAAACGAGAGAGGTTGAGGAATGTCTCAAGCAGTGCAACGGCCAAGTGCTGGTAGTGGTGAATGCTTTGATTGACGAGATGTAAGGCGCCGGGTGGAGAATAGTGTCTGTTTCATGTAGAAAGAGATGAAAGTGTATGGAATTTTACTGTAGTTCAGAGGTGCTATTTGCAATCAAGCGTTGAGGAAGCCCAGCTGACTTAGCAAAAACAACCGAAGCTATTCATTTGTGCTAGAAGGGCATGGGCAATACCCTCCTCCGTGCTGGTGTGGATCGGGCAATCACAACAATACGATGGAAGGAGTCCACGACGTTGTCATCGTCCGGATCTCTAACACACCCGACCCTGAGATTAACGACGACGTAAACCTCGCGTCTATAAAGAGCAGAAAAGGTCCCTGCGCCCGCCAGTGATGTGTAGAATGTCTATAAAGGCGTGCAAGCATGGTATGTTGTCTTTCTATCTAAGAATTATAGCGCGATATTCTGGTCACAAAATTTTTCTGATTAAATGTCGCAGTCCTGTTTATTTTGGGTAGACAGATATAATGCATTTACGTTATAACTTATGGCAAATTACTTTAAGACAGAGAAGTGAAGTTATATGTGCATGTGCACAAGGTTCTAAATACCGAACATTTAGTAGTACTCAAATTGTGTGTGCCGGTCTGTAAATAATGCGGAAAAGTGTGCCTCACCCGTACTTAGTGCTATCTGGCCTGGCCTCCCCAGACGTGAGGGTGTATCCAAATTCACTCTTTGGATAAGTCACTATTGTTGTGCAATAGTGACCTATCTAAAGAGTGGCTTTGGATGCTTGTGACTGGCATCAAGTCGATTAAAGGTGAATATGGTAACATGATCAAGTGTTAACGGCTTACCAGCGAAGGCCGATCGTGTTGCCCTAGCATGCTGTACTGGGTATATACGTACATATTATTATACACCTAATTTAGCTATTCAGAACGGATTACCTTGATTAAATAGCGAGCCTTAGAGCTTGCGCCCCCAATCTTAAATTCTTACCTTTCGACTGGGTATGTTCGTATTAAAAGGGAACGAAGATCACAGTGCTGTTTGGTTTGAAAGCATGTTTATGCGTACACATTACGATTTGTGGCAAATGATTAATTTATACAGTTTGGGTGAAGGCGTACGCATCAGAGGGTAGGTGTTTGCCTTAAAATTTCCGTATTGTAATCTGTGCTTTCAATGCTACAAACGCTAATCGATAATTTGTCTACATCGAATCAAGGGAGCCGCTTATAAGCCTTCTTTTTCGCAGATGAGCCTTTATTTCATCCCTACAATCAGAAATTTAATTTAGAAGTCCCTAAATTGCCGCATTGATTGAATTACTTTAATGCATCTAAATTTTATATCTTCTATGTCGAGACCACAAAGTCGGGACTCAGCCACATTCGCAGCTCGACATAGATGGGCCTCTCCGACGAGCACTTAAGGCATAGTCTACACTGGTTCATTTGAGGTGTACAACATTCCGCCCTACACCACGTCTCTCAAATTACTGAGAGGATTACCTCGAAAAGCTCCGACGACGGCACTTCATTAAAAAGACATACCTTGTAAGACCATCATTTACATCTACATGTAGAAAGAAGAGCGACTTAACACAATACACACACTGAGTAATGCTCACTGTCTAAGTATGCCCAAGTTTAAAATGTGTCTTCTTCATTATCGCCTGTTGTGGACAGGTTTGCATGAGCATTGCAGATTCACTGCTTTGATCCCACTTTTTTTCTGTGGTTCACCCTTCATTGCCGTTTCATTGTTGTATAATAGCCTTCCGGCAGTGTTAGACCGTCAAGCGCGTAAACAGCATCGCCAACAAATTAAAAAAAAACCTCTGTGATCTACTTTTATACTTTCCATGTTTCTTACAAAAAGGGAGGTCAAAAGTCCGATAGTGTAGGTGATATGAGATGCACCCAGCACTATTTCTATAATTTACAACAAAGCAAATAGGATTTCAGCTGGTTTTAAATCAATTTACTTCTTTAATCTATGAGGTGAAGGCTCATGAGTGAAAATGAAGGCTTATGAGCGGCTCCCCTGATAAGTAAGTGTCATTTAGTACGTTAAACTCAACAACGTATAAGCTTGTCCACACTTATAACTATTCATGTGAAAGGAAACGGTTGACTTGTCGCAATTTGAGGTGCTTAAAAAGCTTAAAGACCCACTAACACCATTGATCTACCGCAAGTCACAAGTGACCTTCGGAAGCAACGTAATCGACATTTTTTTTTACCTTCATCGCTCTATGTCGACACTGTATATTTGGTTTTTTTGTACCTTGGTGGATCTTTTTGATTGGCATATAAAGTTTTCAGACATCCACTAATGGGAAAATCCTTGATTTGCAGTTGACTTTGCGACTAAATGCTTACGCTAAAAAACTGGATGAGGCAATTGTCAAATAAAGTTTGACATCTGTTCCGATTACAATTCCTTTATTGAGAACTGTTTGAGATAATCATTTACTTGTTTAGTATCAGAATCAGAACGCTGTTTTCATCTGTCCCGACGAATGACTCGTAGCACTTAAAAAAAGACAGCTTTAGAAACTTCACGAGGGTTTGTTCTATGCAAATAGTGGTAGAGTGCACTTTCAAGCTTCCTAAGCCAAGGCGATATAAGAGCAGGATCCACCGTGGGCGCTATGTCAATCCTGATGATGGCTAGGTTGAACAAGTCAAAAAAAATTGGCCCAATTATATTTTTTTAAAAATCGGGTTGGTGATGTTTGTCCAGATACAAGTTGCTTCGTTAGGAAAAAATGCGTTGATCTCAGGTGCTTCTTGCTCAAGAGCGTCTTCTGAAATGAACGCTGTCTTGTGTGTATCACAATCATTCAGGGAAACCTCGAGATGAAGAAAGTGGACGGCCTTGTCGACGAGTGTCGGTTGCACAAACGGAAATATCAATTTGTGGAGGTACCTGACCATTGTGTTGGACCACTAGTCGTGACAGCGCTCCGTTACAATCGTGATTTTTTGTGCTACAGTCCATGAGTGTTATACGACACACTGTGTCACGCGTGAGCACTGGACCGCGTTAAGGAGGCGCCACGCGAGAGCTTTATCATGTGAGTATTTGCAGTAGGACCCAGATAACCGCTGCCGGTCGATATTATTGCTGTTCTAGCGCAACAATGGCTTCATTGTTGCGCATATTAGCGTACGCACGTGGTGGCGTCGTAAGGATATACAGTGCGCTTAATTACTGATAATACTTATAGCGGCTGTGTTGACTCAAGCTTATGAGCTCTCAATAATGTACCGTACTAGAGTAAGAAATATAGATGCAGCGTACACGTGGTGGTAATGGTATACGGCGGTTAACGGTTCACCTGCCGAGTAGAAAAACGGCGTAAAGAGAACACTCAAAACTAGCCACAAAGAATACGAACGAGAAGAAGCGTGCTATCATCACATGACGCATAAAGAAGCGAATATCAGCGAAACGATCCCACCCTTGCGGCCGGAGGGCAATAGCTCGACTGTTTGGTCGAGATAGAAAGCTGGAACAGATTTTATGCGACGGATGAAAAGAAGATGGGCAGCAAAGGTGATATAGAGCCAGCAAATGTGCGGAGTCATCGACTGAGGCCGACGGTGCTCTAATATGATATCGTTTCGCTGGGCATAAAGCTGACATAGCACTATTGCTCGAAGACATACCAAACCACGCGCAAGGTTTTAGGTCGAAAACACGGGCAGCATTTATCGAGAAGGAGGCCGGGTGAATATATGCGCCCACAAAAACGACATACCAATTAAAGGGAACCAAGCACGACTAAAAATGCTTTAAGTCGTGCAGCTGGGCACCCTCGAAGAATAGATGACGCTCCAACACGACTACATACTAGCAACCGTCATACCGGCCCACATGGCGCCCGTCTAAGTACTTTGCAGGAAGAAGAAACGCAACCTAACTGGCAACAGACGAAACTTATGTAAAAACTGGAGATCTTGCAGAACCTAGAGTAAGTTCACACAGCTCAAGGTTGACAGCCGTCGGCACCACATCTTAGACGCTCGAATTACGCATGCTTGAGATAGGGTGACGACGCCGATGTAGTAGAAAATCCACCTTGATAATAACATGCAAAGCTGCATTCAAATGAGAGAAGGCTAGAAAAAGGCGGGTGCCTTGACAAAGATAATCGAAAATGTTGATTCTCACCGCGGCGGGAACGCGTATAGTCCAGACATGCGGTAGGAGCAGTAACTTAGAAAAAAAATTGAGCTGATTCATCGTAAAGAGCTTCCAGCCACTTGCGCTGACAAGATACTGAAAGAGTCACACCAGCCTACTATTTTAAGCTGTCCTTAAAGGCGGTGAGTGAGTTAAACGAATCAAACAGGGATAAAGTCGGCTAAGCAGTGGAGGCCGTTTTACGTGATGCAGTGTTTCAAAGGAATACCAAATGAACTGGGACAAGACGCAGAAATACATGGTGAATGGAGGAAAGTCCGCTAGTATGACTGGCTACGAAGTAGTTTACTAAATCTTTCCGAGACGATCGTCCTTACATTCGGATTGATCGCAAATTTACAAAGGAATGGTGTTGATGAAATTTTTTTTTAAAATGTCTTTAGAAGAATAACATGTTGAAGCGGCAAAGCAACAGATAGAAGAACGGCCACAGGGGTTTAACTAATCCAGTGTAGTTGATGTCGTCATCGACGCGAAGTAAGTTGAGTAGAGAAACTGTAACGGGGTGAATCGTTACATAACAATTTATAAGAAATTGTTAATAGAGTATAACTGTAAGAGTTATGTTCTCAGAATATTGTCATAAGGACAAATATTCTGCAGCACTTACGAGTAGTTCCTAATTGGTTGATATAGACCATTATGTCAACCAACGAAGACGCGCCACGACACACGCACGCAATGAGTGGTGAGCAGATAGTTGGTATGCACATTTGTATTTAGACATAGTTAGATGCGGATAAATAGTGATTTATTAACAGACATTAACTTTTATAAATACAGTTCTGCTTTTTACTTTAACCAAGTACTCTCTTCTTCTGACCGTCTTCTTCTGCACGTACGAGTGTACGTGAAGTTCCAAGGCACCGCCTTATTCTGTCATCAGAATAAGTAGCTTGTACTATCATCAGTACAAGCTTCAGGGTGCCCCGTTACACCTGGTAGCACTTTGTAGTCCGTCCAAGGACCGCGTTCACATCCAACATGAATATGTTGGATGATGAAGATGACCAAAGCTTTCACGCTACGCGTGACGGCTACTCCCATTTGAGCGATGTCGAATGGGATGCGGTTGAACGGATGGGTTCAACCATGGGCATCCATGCTGTTAGCGTCCTGCTAGAGGCTCTTAATAGAGATGCCCAACATGCTACTATCGCCAAGTTCATTCAAAATGAACTTGACGCTGAACGCGAGAAAGTAGCCTTGCTTCACCAACAAGGTTCTCAACAATCAGAGTTGTTGAGAGAATAGGGTGCTCAACCGTTTGAACTGTTGAGACAGCAGCAGGCTGCTGCTGGTGGGTCGATGCACTCGCGTCGACCCGAGACCTTGAAGATTGACATCTCCAAGTATAGGGGAGTCGAAGAGGACTTCTTCTTGAGATGGCTCGTCGAATTAGACGACGCCATAAAGGCGCGTCGCATCGACGATGGGGATATGCAAGTTGCATTTGCCCAATCAAATCTGGCAGGACGTGCCAAGACTTGGACTTTGGGGCTCAAGTTGCACGACCCATATGTGTTTGGGTCGTTGGAAGTCTTCAAGTCGCGGCTCAGACAAACGTTTGAACCGCCTAGAGCTGAGTTCAGAGCTCGAACCGAACTCTTGAAGCTCAAGCAAGGTACGCGTGATGTGCACTCTTACGCACAACATATACGACAACTCACGATTTGTATAAGCTCTAACCCGGTTGATGAACACACGTTGGTTTCGGTGTTCATGCAAGGTCTTGCGGATGGTCCCGTCGAGACTCACCTGTTCCGGCTTGAACTAGATTCACTAGAATAAGCAATTTTCATTGCGGAACAGGAAGACTTCAGTCTGAGACAGGCTCGCGCCAGCTCGACATCATGTCGTCCACCGAGACGATATGACAGCGGAAGTCCAGAGCCGATGGAACTCTGTTATGTAGAGAGCGAGAAGGCTCGCTCTACAGACTACAAGAAGTTGCAGAAATGCAACAGATGTCAACAGACAGGACACTACGCTTATGAGTGTAGTGCCCCTCGTTTAGTGTCTCGCGACACTGGGCGTAGTGACCGCCCACCCATGAGAAAGGGGCAGGGACGCGGGTCCGCTGTTGGTGCAAAGACGCAACAACGGGATGGACCGTCAAAAAACGGTCAGGATCAGTAGGTGCGAAGCACCCTACTGGTCCAGCAACGTCAAGAGAATTTGTAGGCCTCTTGATGAAGGTTGCTCCCAACACACAAATGTTGTGCGTTGCTGCTCTAGGTAATGAGATCTCACTCATTATTTTGAAACTCGAAGTGACAAATAAGTTGTCCCTTTAAGCTCTAGTCGATTGTGGGGCGTCCAACAATTTTGTGCGACGCCAATCGCTAGAAGATGGTCACTTTAGTTCAGTGAATGTGACACACCTCCTACGAGGATGACGGTACGTCTTGCGACAGGCGCATCCGTAACCGTCATGAAGCGTATAGTGAAGATCCACTATACGCTAGAAGATACCCAATATGACGATGACTTTATCGTATCGGATTTGGATGACAAATTTGAAGTCATCCTTGGAATACCGTGGCTCAGAAGGTACGAACCACGGGTAAACTGGCAACATCGAACAGTAACGATGCCTGCAGCTTGTTCATCAGATGGCCATCTAATGAACGACGTTTTGGAGCGTCCACAAGCGTGTGGATGTACTACGAGTGAGTGCGATGGCCTCACTTGTGATACGGTCGTTAGTACGACTGCACAAAACCATACTGTAACAGACAGTTACATTTCGGAGCAAGATTCCGGCGGCTGTGAGGAAACACAGGCTGCACCGAAGGTCCACCACTCGAATAAGTCGAGTGGACCGGGACAAAGATGTATCCCTAGCGGGGAACATCGAGAAGAGAAACAATCGATCGCTCAGGTTAAGCGAAACGATGATCCTAGATCGACTGGAGAGTCTTTCGTAGAGGATCTCGCTGTGGTTGCGCAACCCCAGCTAGAGGAAGTAAAGGGAATAAGTTCCAATATTACAAATACGGCGGAAATTAGTTCCCCGAAACCCGCGGGAAAAAGTCCCCGGGAAGCCGAATGAATAAGTCCTTCGAGGCCTGAGGGAATAAGTCCCCAGGAAATGACAGAGACACTGAATGTCATAGTCAATAACGGATCAAGTGTAGGCGCTTATACACTTGATCTGATTGCGCCTCCGAAGTTGACTTCGGAAATCACTCAGTTGCCAACGCTCGAACATAAAAGGTTCTTGCGTGATCTGCGTAGTGGCAAAGTCAAGCAGATCTGCGTACTCGTCGCTGAAGACGAGTGTGTAGCCGACATAAGGTCAGCAACAGTGTTCACTGAGAACGAGAGAGTTCTCAGTAGTTCATCTATGGACGAGAGTGTCCTAGATGAAAAGACACGAATTGAGCGATATGACTCCCAATCGTGGGAATCGCTCAAGACAAATCCTCTCTATGAAGATTTGGTTGAATTCAAGTATTGTTCCCTGAAACTGTTCCTTGCGAATTACCGAAGGATAAAGGTATTCGACACGAGGTCGAGCTTAAACCAGGCTCGAAGTATTGTGTCATGAAGCAGTGACCACTGCCTCGTGAACAAGTACTTGCGATCGACAAGTTCTTTGCCGACCGTTCAGCTGCGGGCCATGTGAGAGAAACAACTTCCCCACACATCTCTACGACCTTCTGTGTGCGAAAAGCAACAGGAGGGTGGCGGATTGTGCGTGCATTTAACAAGTTGAATGCTGCAACGGTACCGGCTCAGACGCCGGTACTCAGGAAGGACGTAATCATTGATGGCATGTCAAAGAGTACCATCTTTTCGTCCATGGATTTGATGGATGGCTTCTATCAAATCCTTATGCGGGAACGGGATATACTCTATACCGCAGTTAGCACGCCTAGCGGCATGCTCTGGGAATGGCTAGTAATGCCACAAGGGCTTAGTAATGCCCCTGCCACGTTCAACAGATGTGGATCACATCTGTTGAGACCAGTACGAGAATTCGCGCCGAGTTATTTCGATGACGTATTCATCCATAGTCGGCCTTGGATGGAAAGTCGGATGTTGAGGTTCACAGGTACCACGTCCGACAAGTTCTTACAATCATGCGAAAGCATAAATTGTATGCTAACCTCAAGAAGTGTATATTTGCAGCAAGCGAAATACCACTTCTTGGGTGCATCGTTGGTAAGAACGGTGTACGTCCTGATCCCGAAAAGATCAAGGCGATCACCGACTGGCCTGTGCCGGTCGATGTCAAAGGTCTTCGAAAATTCCTTGGGCTAGCGGCGTATTTGCACAAGAATTCACGCAATTACGCCGAGATGACTGTGCACCTCTCTCGTTTGTTAAAAAGAACGAGAGGTGATTATGGAACGCTGAATGTCAGCGCTCCTTTAATGGTATCAAGCAGAGCTTGATACAATCCCCAGTCCTAGCAATAGCCGATCAGGACAGGCCATTTCATGTGGTCTGTGATGTCAGCGATTTCTCAATCGGCTGTGCATTAATGCAGTACGATCTTGAAGGCGTTGAACGCGTCGTCTGCTATCAGTCGCGTCAGCTGCAACCAGCTGAGCGGAACTATCCAGTGCATGACAAGGAACTCCTTGCCATGAAGTATGCACTCGCGAAGTTCAGAGTCTATCTATTAGGAGATAGACCCTTCGTTGTTTACACTGACCATGCGTAATTACGCACGGCAGTGAACAGCCCGCACCTTTCACAACGAATGGCGCGGTGGTTGCCATTCTTTGCAGAATACATCTTTAAGGTAGAGTACAAACCAGGACGACTTAATGTCGTCGCTGATGCACTCTCACGTCGGCCCGACTTTGAACCAGTCGTGAAACCCAACAGTGAGACAGTCACTGTTGCGGTTATGACGTCCTCAGTAACATCTTCAACGTTACATGATGATGTGAGGCGGCGTATGCCCAAGATGGTGAGATTGTGAAGTTGTGGACACATCTCTCACAACCATCTCGAGAATCGTTGAAACGATTATCGTCTGCGTATCTATCTGCATCAGATCGATACACTACTCGCAACGGTTTACTGTATTATACAGCCGTTTCTGGTGACACACCACGTGTTGTCATTCCAGATGATACTGATCTGCGTTTGCGGATCATGTTTGAGTATCACGATGCTCCTATAGGAGGACATCGTGGCCGGGAGAAAACATATCTCACGGTGAGTCGAGACTTTTACTGGCCCCGCCAGTATCAGTTTGTGCGACAGTATGTTCGCGCATGCGAAGTCCGTCAACGAGTGAAGTCAAGTCCTTCACTGCGTGCACCTTTACAGCCTCTACCGGTTCCGGCAGAGCGCTGGGAATCCATCACAATGGATTTCGTCTTCGGGTTATCCAAAGACGCACGCGGGAATACGGGTATTCTCGTATTTGTTGACAGATTCAGCAAAACGGTACACCTTGTGGATGTACCAGAGTCAATCACGGCAAGTGGCTGTGCTTGTGTCTTTATTGACACCATCTTCCGACTTCATAGGTTGCCCCGTGAACTCGTATCAGACAGAGATCCACGATTCACTGCTGATTTCTGGCGTTCCGTGTTCAAATCACTCGGAACGCGCTTGAAGATGTCGACATCTGATCATCCAGAGTCAGATGGTCAGACGGAACGTGCCAATCGTGTCCTTGAAGAGATACTTCGAGGATACGCACACTCCTTTAAGAGTTGGAGTGAGTTTTTGCCAATGGTAGAGTTTGCCATCAACAACTCGGTGCATGCGTCCACGACACATACACCGTTTTACGTGAATGGCTTACGCCATCCGCGTGTACCCACTTTACTCGAGTGTAACTCTGGTTTAAGGGGGGAGAGACTCGCGCGAGCAAAAACCGATTTGGTCCACGCTCATCACTCTCTGACGAAGAGGTCATTGCGTTTGATGCCGATATCGACAACATCGAAATCGAAGAATATGATGCCAGTGAGAGCGAGGAAGCCCTCACTGAAGAAAAGATTGATGTTGCTGCAGTGCGCTCACAGCGCACTGAAGCTAACGAGTCATCAGATGAGTTCATACTGGCTCGTGAAAAGGTAGTCCGTTTTGTGCAAGACTTCATCGCCGAAGCAGTGGATAAGCAAAGGCAAAACGCTGATAAGAATTGAAGGGCAAACACTCTTTTATTTAATAAAGGTGACTTAGTCCTACTGTCTACGGTTAATCTTACCAAAGCATGTAGTGACTAACTTGGGTAGAAGTAAACTACTACCCAAGTACATCGGTCCATTTCGTGTATTGCATCGCCTAGGCAACGCATACACGATCGAACTGCCACGTAAGAGGCGAACGCATCCCACGTTTTACGTCGGTCGGCTTAAGCCGTACCATCCGTACGCTGCTTCTTCCGATGAAGAACGCCCTTGCGCTCAAGCATCTCGCAGAGAGCCTTGTGCTCCCGATGGTGGACATCAACAAGGGTCTGAAGAGCAGTTATCTCAGCCCGAGACCGATCAACAATGCCACGAGCTACCCTTAGCTCGTCACGAAGAGATGTCAGAGATCTCTCGTTCTCAAGCTGAGCAAAGGCAAACTCAGCTCGATGCTTCGAGGCAGTGTCCACCATCTGGAGACGCCTATTCCGCTCATGCTCGAGATCGTCGCGTAACCCTTGCGTTACGCGATCAAAGAAGCTCTCGGGAACACACCGATCCACATGATCGTGTGGAGAGCGTCTTTCCTCCTCCTCCACCTCCATTAGAGGACTCTCGCGGTGGCCAGCGCTATCTAGTAGAGCAGCTGTTGAACCACCGCGATGTGAACGGACGTCGGACGAGTTATCTTGTCCGGTGGCGCGGTTATCCCCCGTCCTGGGATGCTTGGGAGCGCCGCTCCCAACTGATGATTGACGTACTGGGTCTGGTTGAGCAGTACGACGCGGCACATCCTGTGCCGCAGAAGGACCGCTGGAGAAAGTCTTCCCGGCACGGTCGTAAAGGGATTTCAGGTTGTCAATCCCTTCGTACATCTCAGTAGAGACACGTACGCGCCACCACGGGCTGGTAAGGAGGTAAGCCTCCTTAGGTGCTCGTGCAGAGTTGTTCACACAACATGGGCACGAGTCTCCCCAAGAGAGGCAGGGTAATCCTTTCTCCCTTGACAGACGATGCAGCTTGTAGCGTGCACCTGTCGGGGTTCGCTTTTCAAACTTATCACGAGCTTTGATAAGTTTGTCGTTCCAAGCGTCACGACCTACATCCTCGAGATTATGGATGTAGGCGTTCCACGCCTGAAGTAGTGAGGGACCATCACGTTTGTGATTCCCACTGTACCATCGATGTTTAAAGAAAGCATCGATGAAGAATTCATTCTCAGCGCGATGGTTTTTCGCACAGGGGTCAAGGTGATGGATCCTTGACGAATCGAACAACCGTGTTCGATAGCGATCACTCGTCGTCGCCGACAAGTGATCCATGACGGATTTTGGAGGCATCCATGCCTTCTTTTCAGGAGCGAAACGCAACACACTGCGGTCCTGCTCTTCCTGCGACGTGCCGACAGAAGGACTGGCACCTCGTTGCGAAGTGGTGTCAATAGGAAAAGCGACACCACTGTGAGCGCCCGAGTCTTGCGATCTCGAGCGCCTTCGCTTCGGCGATGGTTTATCTGATTCGTCAGATGAACCAAATATGCTACGACGCGTAGCATCATCCATGCCACGCTTGGCAGGCGGCTTGGTTTCGATCGCCTTCGATACAGATCCATCTGCCGTATCAGGATAGTATGAGACACCGAGCTCGTACTCTGTGAAGACATGAGTGTCTTCATGACGAGCGCCTGCATCACCAGCTGACACAGGCTGAGTCGCTTCAACAACCGATGACACATCTGTTGCAGCGGTTTCTGCTTCGTCGTCTGCACAGAGACGTTCAGACGCGCTCTCAGCGGCCTTGTTTGCGCACCGCATGGACATGTTAACCATGCGATGAAATGTTGGAAAGTGGACTCGGACCAACAAGTGCAAACCCTGTCCCAAATGATTTGGAACGAGTATCCATTAAGTCAATCAGTCACTAACGTGACTGATGGTTAAGGGGGGCTGATGTAACGGGGTGAATCTTTACAGAACAATTTATAAGAAATTGTTGATAGAATACAACGATAAGAGTTATATTCTCAGAATATTGTCATAAGGACAAATACTCTGCAGCACTTACGAGTAGTTCCTGATTGGTTGATATAGGCCATTATATCAACCAACGAAGACACGCCACGACAGACGCACGCAATGAGTGGTGAGCAGATAGTTGACATGCACATTTGTATTCAGACATAGTTAGATGCGGATAAACAGTGATTTATTGCAGACATTAACTATGATAAATACAGTTCTACTTTTTACTTTAACCAAGTACTCGCTTCTCCTTACCGTCTTCTTCTGCACGTAATCGGTCCAGCCAACACAGACGCCTCCTCCATTTGAGCCGGCGTCCGATCCTTCTCTGTCACCTAGGACCACTCGCAATTGCTTGAAGCCACCACCAATTTTTTAGGCACCTCTTCGACAGCCGCAGAAGATGTCGAGTGCCGTGGCGTCTCTTGATAAGGCGCTACTCTAGGCCAGACCAGTGCCACACTCTTAATCTTGACCAACACTTCCTTGGCAAACACGCCAATGCTCTCGACTGTACACTTCAGACCGTCCGTCTTCTCCGTCATGAGCTTGTCAAACGGCAGCATCAAAATGCTTGTGCGTGCTTCGTGCACCGCTCCTATGGCGCATTAAAACACTGTCTTGAGATAACTTATTTTCTATCGCATTTAAGCTAAAATGTCTTGCAAATAGTTAGTTTACACAATTTGGTTGGGTGTGTACGCATTAAAGGGTGTGTGTGCGTACCTATCATTTCCTGATAATAATTGTAATTGCATCAACCTTCACGAATTGTAAACGCATTAAAAATTGTAAATACAAGCTTATACAATAAATTGCACCACTGAGTTTGTTAATCCAATTTTTTCCGAATCATTGCGGTTCTGGTATCAGCAACTTAAGCTGGCAACACTAAAAGGAAGGGATTAGAACAAAATTTGGCTCACAAAGGTATCGTTTTTTTAAAGGCAGATCATCAGAATCGGTTAAGCTGTGTAGGTTTTTGTAGTTAGGAGCAATAGGCGCTGGAGCGTCCGGAAAAGTAGGTAGCTGGAATCGTGCGTGTAGAGTTTACACCGTAAATAACCTCGATGATGCTCCTTCTCTTACGAAGTATTTCATGCGTTTGCCAGAAGGTCGTCCACAAACCAGGCATCCAATGTAAGCTTGCTGATACTAAGAACGTATTGTTGGCTTTGCCAACGAGAGAGGTTGTTTTTAGGCTGTTCACATCGTTGAAGTGTAGTTTACCAAAAGTTTACAATTCAACGTTCGCAATACTGTAACATATTACATGCTGGCTAAGATTAATGTAAAGCCTAACGCTGATAATTGCGCGGAAACATCTCTACGAGCGTGCTCTATCTAGCTCCTTTGCATTTTGTGATACTATTTTTGGCTATCCTGTAGCCGTGGCAGTTTTATCAATTTTCAACTTTGTAGCGCAAGGAAATCTTTCAGGTCCACAGTCAATCTCTTTAGGCTCACGCTTTCATGTCGACCTTAACTTAACGCAAATGTAAGCACTGCACCTTTTCACATTACTGCGAGCGGACGCTGTTGGTCTGCTATCATTCGATGTGGCCGTACAAAGCTACTTACGTAGCACGCGTTGCGGTGGCGAACGCAACCACACGACAATTTACTGCAGCGTGGTGGCTCTGGACGTACAGCGAGGGATGTTCCACACCGACTTGAGTACTTGAAATCCATACGCTGCCTTCAGCACAGTCTGTATTTGGACACGGACCTCGTTGATTCCTTCTCGCGCAGTGTCGAGAATAGCTCCAAGTTTCATCCCATAAACAAGCAACATCAATACAGCTTAGGCCTGCAGAACATCACACACGCTAGTTTTAACGGGAGAGCAGCCGGTAGGAAGGCAATGAATGTTTAGAATTTGACTATCACACGTTTACGGACTGTCCTGGCGCTCTCTGTAACGGGAAAGCCCGCTACATGATATTGACACTAAACGGTGTCAATAGGGATATTGTCTAGCATGACAATATCTCACCAATATAATTCGAGGTGGATAATATTGAAGGAACATTATCCCCTTGTAAAATAATACTCATGCGCTGCTCAAAGATTGGTTGATAAAAGACAAATCAACCATAGACTGCCACCAATAGCCGCTAGACGCGCGCAATGAGTGATGAGCAGCTTTTCGTTATACGACGACTTACTTTAATATAGTTGGATGAAGATTAAAGTTACATTGATAGCTTAACTATATCAAATACAGTTCTATTTTTACCCTTTACTCAACATAGCTGTTGAGTAGATTAGATTCCTCTGCACTTACTAGTGCACGTGAAGTTTCGCGGCACCCCAAACAAAGGGTGCCCCGTTACAACTGGTAGCACTTCGTAGTCTGTCCAACGACTGCTCAGTGTCCGTCTAAGATGAACGTGTTGGACGTAGAAGACGACAGCTTTCACGTCACACATGAAGGCTACTCCCATCTGAGTGACTCAGAGTGGGAGGTAGTCGGCCACATGAGTGTGCTCATGGGAAAACCCGCCATCAGTGGCATGTTGGAGTGTCTAAGCAGAGACCAGCAATTTATTGCTATCAACAAGTTCCTACAATGGGAACTTGCCGTCGAAAGAGAGAAGATAGCCTTACTACAACAGCAAGGATCTCATCAGTCGATAAGCGGGCCGATGCACATACGTCGACCCGAAACCTTAAAGATTGACATCTCAAGGTATAAGTGAACCGATGAAGATTCCCTTTTGAGATAATTTGTTGAGTTAGACGACGCCATCAGGGCCCGTCACATCGAGGTTGACGAGATGCAAGTCACTTTCTCCCTGTCAAATTTGACGGGACGAACAAAGACTTGGGCCTTAGGGCTCAACCTTCACGACCCAAACGTGTTTTAGTCATTGGAGGTCTTGAAGTCTCGGCTCAAAGAGACGTTTGAGCCGCCGAGAGCCGAGTTCAGAGCACGCTCTGCACTCTTGAAGCTAATACAAGGTAAGCGTGAATGTGCACGATTACGCACAGCACCTGCGCTACCTTGCGAGTAGCGTTACGGAGAACCCTGTTGATGAGCACACGCTCATCAACGTGTTAATCTACGGTCTTGTAGATGGGCCGGTGAAGACCTGCATGTTTCGAGAGGACTTCCATACGCTGGAAAAGACGATAGCGTATGCGGTACAAGAAGACTTCAGCCTGAGACAGTCTCAGGCTAACTCGTCAAACTATCGTCCGGCGAGACGACAGGAAACAGGAGGTCCCGAACCAATGGAACTCTGTTACATCAAGAGCGAGATATATCGCTCTCTGAGTCACAAGCGAACGGCAATATGCCATTGCTGTCAGAAGATTGGACACTACGCTTATGAGTGTAGTGTCCCGGGCACTGCATCAGGTCCAAAGATAGGACGTGAAGACGACCGTTGGCAAAGGAAAGGTCCAAGGCGTGGGTTCGACCATGTCGCTAAGCCGCGACATCAAGTCGGACCGCCAAAGAACGGACAAGGCCAGTAGGGGCAGAGCTCCCTGCTGATTCAGCAACGTCAAGAGAACTCGCAGGACCCTTGACGAAGATTGCTCCCAACACACAGGCGCTGTGTGTTACTGCCCCTAGTGATGAGGTGTCCCTCATCACTTTGAAGATCGAAGTGACACGTGGAATATCACTTCGCGCCCTAAATGACTGTGGGGCGTCGAACAGTTTTATTCGACGCCAGTCGCTAGGGGATGGTATACTCAACTATGTTGAGCTAGAGTTCCCTCCAACGAGGATGACGGTGTGCCTTTCTACAGGCGCATCCGTAATAGTGAACAAACGTGTAGTAGAAATCCACTACACGCTGGAAGGGAAGCAGTACGATGATGACTTCATCGTACTGGATTTGGATGGAAATTTAATGTCACCCTCGGTCTGCAATGGCTTAAAAGGCATCGGCCATGAGTTAGCTGGCAGCATCGATCCGTAAAATGCCTGCCGTTTTCTCGTCAGATGGCCATACGATGAACGTCTTGGAGTGTCCACAAGCGTGTGGATGTACTACGATTGAGTGCGATGGCCTCACTTGTGGTACGATCGTTAGTACGATTGCACAAGGTCACAGTGTAGAAGTCCACTACACTGTGGAGCCAGCTTCCGGTACCTGTTTAGAGACACAGGCTGCGCCGAAGGTTCACCACTCGAAGAGATCGAGTGGACTGGAACACGGATGCTCACCAAGAAGGGTGCATCCAAGCAGAAATTATTCGCTCAGTCTGAGTCTTCTCATCGAGGACACTTTCGTCCATCGATGAACTACTGAGAACCCGTTCGCTCTCATCAAACACTTGTGCCGACCGAATATCGGCGACGTACTCGTCCTCTGTGACGAGTAAGCAAATCTGCTTGATCTTGTCACTACGCATCTCTCGCAAGAATCTGTTAGATTCTAGCGTTGGCAACTTGACCACCTCCGAAGCTGACTTCGGGGGCGTCACCAGATCAAGTGTATAAGCGCCTACACTTGATCCGTCATTTAACAAGACATTCACTGTCTCGGTAATTTCCTGGGAAACACATCCGCAGATGGTTGGGGATCCACACCCTCAACATAACCATCTCGGGAGGTATCTTTCTCAGGAATGCTGGAATTTTCTTCTATTAAGTGCACTATCACGGTCACGTCCTCTTCGACCGACTCTCTTTTAGTCGAGCGGGCTTGCTCTACGATCGACTCACTGTGAGTCGATCTCGCTTTAACGAGTTGTTCATCCTGAACGATACACGTCTCAATCCTGGGAGTCTTTGATGACGAATCCTATGTATTATAATCTGGTCGAATTTAGGGATGCTTTCCGGATCCGTTCCATGCGAGCTGCCAAAGCACAAAGGCACTCTCGGCATGAGATCGAACTGAAACCCGGTTTGATATACTTTGTCATGAAGCAGTGGCCACTGCCTCGTGAGCAGATCGCAGCGATCGACTAATTCTTTGCCGATCGCTTAGCGGCTGGTCATGTGAGGGAAGTAACATCCCCACATAGCTCTCCGACCTTCTGTGTGCGAAAGGCCACAGGAAGGTGGCGGATAGTGCACGCGTTCAACAAATTGAACGCTGCAACGGTACCGTCTCGGACGCCGATCCCAAGGAAGGAAGTCATCATAGATGGTATGGAAAAAGCACCATCTTTTCGTCCATGGATCTGATGTTTGGATTCTATCAGATCCTCATGCGTGAACGAGATATCCCGTACTCATCAGTGAGCACCCTCAGTGATATGCTCTGGGAGTGATTAGTGATGCCACAAGGGATAAGAAACGCCACTGCAATGTTTACCAGATGTGTTACGAATCTGTTGCGATCGGTGCGCAATTTTGCACCGAGTTACTTCGACGATGTCTTCGTCCATGGCCGGGCTACGGATGAGAAAGACGGACGTGGAGGTTCATAGAATCCACGTCCAAAAGGTTCTTACCTTAGTGCGAGAGCATAAGTTGTTTGCGCAACTCAAGAAGTGTATACTCGCAGCGAACGAAATACCACTTCTTGGCTGAATTGTGGGTAAAAAAAGGTGTACGCACTGATCCTGAAAAGGTCAAGGCGATTAGCGGCTGACCAGTGCCAGTCGACGTCAAAGGACTTCGAAAGTTCCTTGGTCTGGCAGCACACTTGCACAAGTACACGCGCAACTACGCCGATATGACCGTACATATCTCTCGTTTGTTGAAGGAAAACGAGAGGTTGTCATGGAGTGCTGAGTGTCAGCACTCCTTTGAAGGTATCAAGTAAAGCTTGATACTATCGCCTGTGTTGGCGATTGCAGACCAGGACAGACCATTCCATGCGGTCTGTGACGCCAGCGATTTTGCAATCGGCTGTGCGTTAATGCAGTACGACTCAGATGGCGTTGAGCGTGTCGTCTGTTACCGATCGAATCAGCTGCAAGCAGCTAAGCGTAACTACCTGGCGCATGACAAGGAACTCCTTGCCATGAAATATGCACTGGCCAAGTTTCGGGTATATCTATCAGGAGATAGGCTCTTCATTGTTTATACCGACCATGCGTCATTACGCACGACCGTAAACATCCCACAACTCTCGCAACGAATGGCGAGGTGGCTGTCTTTCTTCGCGGAGTACAACATCTCCGTCGAGTGCAAACCAGGACGAATTAATGTCGTTGCTGATGCTCTTTCGCGTCAGCCCGATTTCGCGCCTACTGCTCAACACAGCAGTAGAAGTGATCTCACTGTAGCAACACTAACAGTGAGTGTTCTGACGTCGAATCTGCTCGACGACGTGCGGAAAGCATACGCAGAAGATGAGTGTCTTCTGCGATTTATGGATTATGTATCCAATCCATGCGTTCAAGCTTTGAAAAACTTGTCGTCTTAATACCGCTCTCCAACTGAACGGTATTCGATTTGTGATGGACTGCTGCAGTATCCAGCAGTCAACGGCGACACACCTCGTGTCGTCGTTCCCACTCATAATGATTTGCGATTGCGCATCATTTACGAGTGTCACGATGCCCCGACAAGTGGGCATCGCGATAGAGAAAAGACTTACCTCACGGCAAGTCTTTAATTCTACTGGCATCGCCAGTATGAGTTTGTGCGTAAATACATTCGCGCTTGCGAAGTTTGTCAACGGGTGAAGCCTAGTCCTTTATCCCGTGCACCCTTGCAGCCTCTACCGATTCCGGCAGAGTGCTGGCAGTCCGTATTGATGTATTTCGTCTTCGGGTTTCCCAAAGAAGCTCACAAGAATACTGGTACTCTTCTAATTGTTGATCGGTTCAGCAAGATGGTACATCTTGTTGCTGTATCGGAGTCAACCACAGCCCGTGGTGGTGCTCGTGTCTTCATCGATACTATCTTCCGACTTCACGGTTACCCCGTGAACTCTTGTCTGATAGGGACCCCCGCTTCATAGCGGAGTTTTTGCAATCCGTGTTCCGTTCACTTGGAACACGTTTAAAGATGTCAACTT
Organism: Peronospora matthiolae; assembly: GCA_921007115.2. NCBI lineage: Eukaryota > Oomycota > Peronosporomycetes > Peronosporales > Peronosporaceae > Peronospora > Peronospora matthiolae. The sequence goes on along the minus strand of CAKLBY020000069.1, from coordinate 822,953 downwards.
CTGAACATCCAGAAACAGGTGGCCAGACGGAACGCGTCAACCGCGTCCTAGAAGAGATACTTCGAGGGTGTGTCCACTCGTTCACGAGTTGGAGTGAGTTCTTGCCGATGGCGGAATTCGCCGTCAACAACTCGGTGCAGGCGTCGACAACGCACACACCGTTCTTCGTGAATGGCCTACGCCACCCACGTTTGTCCAACTTCTTAGAGTGTGAATCTAGTGTAAGGGGGAAAGGTGGACTCGCTCGAACAAAAAAGATCTAGATCTTGCTCATCACCCGTCGACAATGGTGTCGGCGTGATGGATGCCGACGCCGATCACATCGACACCGATGATGATGGTGACGACGGTGATAATATATACAGCACCGCCAACGACTGCTACACTGAGGTAGATGACTCTTCCACTGGTACAGACAACGTTCTTTCAACAGTGTACGCAAAGCGCACTGCTGTTGACAAGTATGAATCAGCAGGAATATTTCTGCTGAATCGCGAAGAGGTTGTCCGCTTCGTTCAAGACTCGATTGCAGATGCAATGGACAGACAGAAAAGAAATGCAGACAAACATGGAAGAGCAAATGTTCTTTCATTTGATAAAGGAGACATAGTTTTACTATCTAAGTAAATGTTCCGATATACGCAGTGACAAACGTGGACAGCAGTAAATTACTGCCCAAGTGTTTTGGTCCATTTCGTGTGTTGCGCCGAATGGGCAACGCATACACGATTGAACTGCCCCGTAGGATGCGTACGCATCCTGCGTTGTACGCCGGACATCTTCGCCCGTACTATCAGTACGAGACTGTTCTGATATGCGAAGAACACCTCCGCGGTCGAGAGCCAATACCACCTTCGAGTAGTCCCGTTTCAACGAGCCAGTCTAGTCGACCAGCGAAGCGACCTGCGCACGCAGTTAAGCGATGTCTCGACGAGCTGCAGTCAGCTCGTCACGAAGAGAACAAACCGAACGTTCGTTCCCAAGTTGCGCGAACGCAAACGCGACGCGACCTTTCGCAGGATCGTGCGTTAAGGAATCGTAATTATCCCTTACAAGGTCATGAAGCTCATAACGCCAAGTCCGTTCATGAGCCAGGTCATCGTGTAAATGTTCCGTTACACGATTTAGTTCCTGAGCATCAAGCTGATCCGACCCTCGAGCCAAGTCAGGTGTTCCCGCCACCACCACATCCTTTTGTGGACTCTGGCGGTGGTCAACGCTATCTGTTGGAGCGCATTTTGAACCACCGCGATGGGAAAGGCGTCCGGACGAGTTACCTCGTCCGCTGGCGTGGCTATCCACCGGCCTTGGACAGCTGGGAGCCTCGTGCTCAGCTGATCGTTGATGTTCTGGGTCTCGTTGAGCAATATAACGAGACCCACCCGCTGCGTTCGAACCTGGGCCGTCGGAAAACGACCTCCCTAAACGCGAGTACGGGGATTGCAAAGTATCAATCTCTTCGGCCATCTCGGAAGAGATGCGCACCCTCCAGTAGGAATCATCAGGGAGGTAGGCCGATCTAGTGCACGGTTCGAGTTGTCCAGGCAACTTAGGCACGAGTCACCCCAAGATAAAGGGTAATCTTCCCTCTCTTGACAGTCGGTGCAACTTTTATCGTACACCGACTGGGTTGCTCTTCTCAAACCTGTTGTGAGCTTGCGAGCATCAATTTAGCGAGCCAGGCCTCACGGCCAATGCACTCGATGTTATGTATGAGGGCATTCCATCCTTGCACCAAGGCTTTACCTTCTCGAACACGGTGGCCGGTCTATTACCGATGTTTAAAAATTGCATGGGTGGTGAAGGAATCTTCCTCAGCACGGATAGTTTCCGTGCTGTGATTAGGAGGATAGCTCCTCCTACAGTCGAGAAACGAGATTTGACCCCATTCGGTGGTCATGCCGGCCACTCAATTTCACTCTTTGCATAATGGCACCCAAAGAGACTCTAACTGAGGAGCGTGGCGCAAGACAAATTTTTCCTGGCAATTTGAGTGGTGTCAGCGTGAGCATTGACACCAGTGAAAGCTCTATCCCTTAAGCTACTTCGCTCGTGGTGATGCTCAGAGGTATCACCGTCATTCCCACGCGTCCTATCGTCAGATGGTCTTGCGTGAGGCGAGTATTCGTCAGAAAAATCACTCGTACCGAAGATCTCGATCATGATGCCGCCACGTTCCCCGAAATCAGTCCATCCGGCTCTTGCAGTGTCCGCCCCGGGTTATCCGGAGGCGTGATGTGTCGCCTTCGAGGCGGATGCATCATCCGACTCGCCAGAATAGATGAGCTCTATATCAGGCTCATCTACATTGCGATTCTCAGTACCCGCTGTGGACGCAGCGGATGTACCTATCGCACATGGTGACTCACCACATAGACTGTTTACACAGGCACCGCCATTTGCTGAATCGCAACAAAAGGCGAAGGATCACCTGCTGCTAAAGCAAGATAATAACTCTTTTCGGCTGCACGCATGCGTGCAACCGCCTTTCTTGCTGCTGCAGTAGCTACTCGCTTGGTTTTTGACACCATGCGATGAACTGGAAAATGAATGGGATTTGACTAAAATGTACTCCCTTTCCTAGAGTGATCCAAAGGTGGTCACCCTGTCCCAATCAGCTAAATTCAATCAACGAATGATTGACAGCTAGGGGGGTGAGGTAACGGGGAAACCCGTTAAATCACATTGACACCAAACGGTATCAATAGGGATATTGTCTAGCATGACAATATCTCACCAATATAATTCGAGGTGGATAATATTGAAGGAAAATTATCCCCTTTTGGATGATATTCATACGCTGCTCAAAGATTGGTTGATATAAAAATGGTAACCATGGATTACCACCAATCGCTGCTATATGCGCGCAATGAGTGGTGAGCAGGTTGTCGTCATACGACGACGTAATTTAACATAGTTGGATAAAGATTAAAGTTACATTGATATCTAAACTATATCAAATACAGTTCTATTTCACCCTTTACTCAGCTTAGCAGTTGCGTATATTAGCTTTCCCTGCTCGTACTAGTATGCGTGAAGTTCGTGGCACCCCAAAGGGTACCCCGTTGCACACAGGGTGTATTGACCCGCGAAGCAGGAACTGGTCAGCCGCGTCGCCGTCGACTTTAATCTACCTGTACCCTAACGAGAGCAAAAAACTTTTTGCGTACTTGGCCCACCATAAAGCTGTGTCGCAAGTAGCACTCAGTTAAACACAGTATTAAGGCGATGCACCAATCGAAGGTAGGTGGTCAAAACAATTTCTCCGGTGCGACCGAATTATTAACAGAATCCAGCCAACATAGTGACACGTAAAGAGAGCATTAACCTCCTTTAAATAAAATCTGGTGCTTGAGATTCATCACCTGCACCACAGTCAAAGCTCATTGATGACCACCGATTCGGCACCAATTGATTCGAAACCGTGATACTTGCTATAAAGCATGATGGTCTAGCTTCTGTGATTCATCTTGCCAGCCTTCTCGTTTCTATGATCTCTTGAATAAGAAAGAAACCAGCTGGGCCTTACTCATTTTAGAAGATTTAAACCTTGTCTCTAATATGACAGAGAGCGAATATTCGGCGGCTTCCGGACTGACATCACAAGGCTTGCGTAACGTGCTTTCACGGTCGGCGCTACAATCGTAGATTTGGATCATTGACAGAAATTATTCATAGCTTGGCTTGTCAATGTAAAACGACACCGAAAATCTGGACTGCTATTTATGTAGGGAGACAAGCCTTAGAACATAGAAGGCCAGCAGACCTTGATGACTGAAGGGTGTAGCTTAATTAAAAGGGTAGCGGAGATACACAGCTCCATAAGTAAAACAAGACTTAGTGCTCAACGAGCAATATTAGTTATAAAGAACTAGACTTTATGAATCAACCAGAGTAAAGCCTAAGTTTTCTGTTCCAGAGGACCGAACGATTTAGTCAATATCGTATAATGCTCAAGAGTAGCTCGATTTAGTAAATAGCATATAATGCTCAAGAGTAGCTAGCTACCTCAGGTAGGTGTTGCTAACTCTTAACGACCTACGATTAGAGACGCCTCTCAAGACACATGTCTAGACAAGATCAAAAGGGGAACTGAAATCATCTTCGTTTCGCTGTATAGAATATCTCATTCCTAACATTACCTAATCTAGGTACTCATGCCCTCAATAAAGATATTTAAGATTTTATGTATCTTGTGGCTGACACCCGTCAAACCCTATAAACCGATTAGATTTTTAATTTCTTTCAGTGGGATACCATCCCGTGTGTCTAAGAAACAGGGCATCGAGTATCTTACGATGTGTAATCCCTTCACACCCTCTCCACCAGACAACGTTTACTCAAACGTCAATCGAACTTGTTTTTTCAAAGAGGTCAGTGCGCTTGAGGTTATCTTTAAGGTAACGTAAAGCTTAAGCGCCATGTACTCATCGTCAAACGAGTCTCAGACTACTTGTGTATACCTCGAGATGGAGGAGGCAGTAAACTACGGTAGCAATACCAGTGTCCCGGGTGATACAGTCGCAATGTCAATACACCCATGACATATTAATACAACCTCCTACTGCCTTAATTCCTTTCTCTGAAGTGATAATGCGAATGTGCCAGTGGCGCCGCATTTAACACCCAGTTTGGATCACGCTTTCATTACAACCCGCTCAATAAGCAGCAAAGTTGGCTGTTCGAAGAGAATTGCGCTCGGTGTTATGCACAAATGGTTACGACCCTTGCAAAATTAGCGTGAATATGTGTTTACTTCGCTCAGTGTGAGAAACGTTACGACCAACAACTATCCGAACGTTGGCATCGTGGACCAGTGATTCTGGATCTGCTTTTTTGAGAAAGGAGCGAACGATCGGGCACTTCGTGAGAAGTACCTGGAGCCATATCTGACAACGCAAAGTCAGTACAATGCACACCTTATTATGCAGCTTTAGATTTAAACTAGGTTGCGGAGCTGATACTAAGAAGAAGATGACTTACGACTGGGGATGTCTACCGAAAAATTAAGTTTTGTATAAATTGTTCCTAGCTCCAAAAACAGATGGCTAGTAGTAGCCGGTGACTCTTAGCCACCTATTTCGCACCCTGTCTCCACCGCTTTCTCGTTTACCTATCGCTGGGTATTTACGTCTTGTAAAATACCTTTCGTAAAAATTCTGCTGTGTCATATGCAGAATGTAAAGGTTTGCGTGGCTGTGGGGGGCAGACTGCGAGTGGGTCACAGTTCTGGTGAACCCCAAACACCAGGTCGTGAGTGTCAGTCACAATTAACTTGTACACGGCGGGGTTTTAATCCCGCACTCACCCACGTTATATCCCCCTTCCCTAACGATTGAACCGATCTCATGCTTTGTCGCATCGCGAACACCCCACAACATAACCCTTTTTAAAGAACAATGCATTTGAGCTAATATGCAAAATACATCCTGCATTTGTCGCCGCATCATCACTCGCTAACAGCGATCACATAGTGTACCTGCTCCACCGATTATAAGTATTCTCATTATCTCGTTCGAAGGCGAAACAACGGACAAAGATGACAATGACTTCATTTGCTGGATGCACCGCACTCGTCGCCTCAGCAGAACGTACGCTCTGAGAGCTAGTGTCATTATGGCCGATGTGCGTCACGAACGCAAGCTTCGGAAAATTTTTAACTAGCTTAAGACCAGTGTCCGATTGCGCAAACGCATGCGCTTTTCTTCGGCTACTACGGTAGCCGCGACGGCTGGTGAGACTGTGACCATCAACCCTCCCACCCGCACCACTAGTGGTGGAAAACAGCCTCGGTATCGAGATGACACTGGCTACGATGGTTAAATAAAATCACGTCGTAGGTGCCATCTTTCCGAAGAGGATATATTAGAATCTGATGATTACTCCGACTCCAAATTTACGATTCTTCACCAGAGACTGGTGTAGGCCATGACCACGACGTCGTTCTAGGAGTCTCTTTACTTGAGACTGGCGGTTTTATTGATCATCGATCAGCGTCGGCGGTGGTCGGTGTACCGAAGAAGGAGCTTGAGAAGGTGCCAATCGAGCTGAGTGGTCTCTGTGAGACATTAGGAAAGACCCAGAGTGCATTAGACGCAACACAAACTCGCATTCAGGCGTTGGAGTCGGGTAGCATCCGGATTAAGGCCCAGATTGTACTCCTGATTCGGATTCAGCAACCGATGGCAAGACCCACCTTTGCGGCTCAAGCGCCTCCAGGTTCACGTGGGAAGGATCTCGAGACGGTTTAAGCAATTAACCCAGGATGTTTGCACAATTTGCGTGAAGGTTATATGTATTCGCAATTCCCTCATTAAAAAAGCAACGTGAATGGTTTAATGAAGCGCGGACGTATCTTTGTCTTGGAGACAGCGGACACTACGTTAGTCTGTAGATTTTTTAAAATTGAGTAATCTTTGGTCTCCGACCTGATAACTTTCAATACAACCATTTTTCGTAGCACTTTCTTGTTGTTTTTGTTTGTCTTGGCTTTTAGTCATTTCATCGCGCACATGTCTCAAGAACATTGATCGCGTTGCGAGAAACCCGCCTACCTGCTTTTGAACAGTATTAAGATGATATCGGCACGCCGGTTGGCAACCTCTCTCCACCAAGCCCTGAACCACAAAGTGATTGCGTTTACGGAGCGCGGCGTTAAGTTAAATCGTTTACGTAGAAGGAGAATAGCAGGTAGAGGCATAAATAGCGTCTTTCAACGAAAAATTAAATCACAGGGAGCATGGAGCTCCAACGCTTAGGCGCTATAGCGAAAAAACTACGCAAGTTTTATAATGACGCTATGAACACGCTTAGTCTGACCATTTGTCGCCGGGAGACCCGCTATGGTCATGTTCAATCTATTTTCGAGCACCTTGAAGAAGTACAATCAAGACTTTCCAGTGCATCGAGGATCTGTACTCGAAACAATTGTCACAGGCAAATCATGTTGTGAAAAAAAGTCGATAGACATCCTTGCTGCACATTCAGCATCGATGTAGTCTGGCACTGCCGCCAGATGAGCCATTTTGCTCAATCGGTTAACGAAGACCATAATGCCAATTTTTACCTTCAGAACATACATTGGGGCATACAAAAAGTGAAGCACTCACTTACTCCCAACAACCCATGGGTACATCCAGACTGCCCAGCGGCGCCGCCGCATGTGCTAAGCGTTTAACCCATGAACACATATCGCCCGTACGCATATAGGTGCTCACCCACATAAATTAATTGGGCCACCAATTAGCCTGCATCACTGAGCTATAGGCATTCTTACAACCGAGATGACCATTAAAAGCGGTGTCATGTGCTTCATCGAGGATTCTATACTTTAAATCCGTATCATGAGAGACAGCGATACGAGCAAAATGCATCCTCAAAATATGCGCAATTTCAAAACAGGCCATTATCGATAGAATATCGATGTACCTTCGCACGTAAACGTGCGGACAATTCTATGTCCGAGTCTTTAGACTAATTACTCCTAAGAGCCCATAGCAAAGCAATACATTCTTCATCATTGGCATAAGCCGTACAGATTACGTCAGTGACTGAAGATGACAGCATAGTGACATAAGCTAACTCATAGTCATGTAGGCACAATACGGCATCAGCCAAAGCACTTTAATTTCCTGGCTTATACTTCACTTCGAAGATATTTATGGCGAAGAATGGAAGCCAACTATCCATCCTCTAAGAAAGATGCAGCGACTGTGTCGCAGTGCACCATGATGCTTAGTCTGTACATATCACAAATGGCATCAAGCCAAGCAGATGAACTCTGTAATTTGACTAGACTATTATTTATAATAAAGTAGATCAGTGGAGTCTACTAAAAAGTTCATTTAGCAGCTCCAAGATGACGGGGTACATAAGCGATGACAGTAGGCGTCTCTCGACATTTTTCGCATCGCAGCGTAGCCAATGTTAACGGCCGAAGCGTCACAGAAGACAATGGCAGGCCGATCAGAGTATGTCAAATTAAAGGGGATCATGCAGGAACTTTCCTTAACTACAGGAAAATACTCATGTTCGGTGTCAAAATACAAATAAATCCACATCCTTCTTCGCAAAACTGGATAGTAACAGAGTCATTTCTGCGTATTTTTCAATATGCTTATGCAATTAATTGGCAAGGCCGAGCCACTCTTGCGGATATTTTTGGGTCTTTGGAACTGTCCAGTCAACAAGACCCCTTGCATTAGCACGAATCCGCTCGAAGGCCTAGCTTTTCAATAGAGCACCCCAAAAAGGAACTTATTTCTGCATCAAAGATGCACATAGACGCAATTTCGTTCAATTCATTTGTGCGCATGCACTCGAGCACCGCTCGTAATAATTAGTGTAATATTTTTTTCACATCAGATTGATAGTTAGTTTCACGACTATGGACATATACTTCATCACATTATGTTTGTGCATAGCCTCAAAGGGACGTTTATAGTCGCGGCACAAGACGATTAAAAGAAGCTGAGGCATTTAACAGCCCTTGTGGCCTAACGAGCCACTACCAGAGCTTACCGATTGAAGAAAAATAGCTGTGAGCTGAATATTACATGCTCGCATAAGTAATTAATTAAACACATCGGCCATTTCGAGTGTACTGTACATTGTACATACTGTCATTTTTCTCTACAGAACATCCTTTCGAGGAGTTGGTGCTGTGCCGGCATAGTGACAACATAAAGCTTATTAAATGCATGCACAATGCGCTACTTGCTGTTTGGCTTCTTGACACAAAACTTCGGTGTGGAATGAGGAAGCTAAATCTCACGCACCATTCCAGACGTGTGCTTAGCACTGAAAAACTTCTGAATGACGTCACATGCTTTCTTTGGCAAACCGGGCCACTACCGTGTAATGCAGTATTTGGCTCCAGGAATCAAGTCAATTTCATGATTTACTTCTCTATCGGGAGGTAGATCGAACAGCAGATTAAAAAAAACACGTCTTAAAGATCCTCACTTAACCAAAAGGGTAGTAGGGATCGGAAAGAAATTATAGTTGATGGACGATCCACTACGTGCTCTAAGGGCCGTCTTTGGACTTCAGGGACCGTCTTATCCAATAGAGAATGACAGTTTAATCCATCATCGGGTCTAAAAAACACCATAATGAATAAGTCGCGTGCCTTCAAGACCTGGCTAAACTTTTCATCAGAAATTTTGTTTAGCTCACGGGAACCTTCTAAATAAAGAGGGTTTTCAGGGTAACATTTTCCTTAACTATACCACTTACTCCATTGACAAGTATATACAGTGTATTAATATATTCAGTCAAGGACTCGGATGCCTGGCGCTTAACAGTTTTCACCTGGCGTCCAGGTTGTCTCGTCGGAGAGACCTTACGCCCCAATGGTGTCGGGGCCGTGGTGTCCCGTGGCAACTACTGGTATTAATACGCTCCATACGTGACCGATGTCATAATCGACATCCGGTGAAGTGTAACGTAGCTGGAACACTTCACCCTGTGGATTCAACCATGCCACTGTGCTTATATCATACGGGCCTAGCCGTATACTTAATTGCGTATAACCAACAGTTTTGTTACCGCCATTAAGTGTGGCGTCTTCATGGCCAACCACATTTGGTGCATTTGACGTGACGCCACACACACATCAAAGAAAGCACATCCTTGATAACTCGGACAGCAAACCATGCTTACTGCATGCAGTGACTCTTAATCACAACAAGTAACACTCAACAGCGTACGTGCCTTATCACTAATACTCCAAGAGCTATGCTACAAATTCATGTTTTTAACATCGGCAATAGACAAATTAGACGTTTCAATGTCCAACAGATTGACATCTTCTGTTAAAAGGCTCGAGACGATAACGTTTTTTTTCTTGCAAAGTTGGTTTCATGACTCTCCAAAACTTCGCTAGGAACATTGGGCGTAGGGCCTAAGGTCTTACACCTCCAATCAATCCATGGCTCGTGGCGGTGAAGCCAAGCCATGACCAGAATGGGATCACATCCCGAGTCCAAATTAAGGACAAAATAGCGTTCAATGCCATTAAAGTTCAGATTGTTTATGCCCAAAATAAACGGAAATTTAGGCACAGTGACACGATTCCCAGTTGCTAAACAAATCGTGATTGAACGTCTTTCATTTTCTTAAAGCGCTAGAGCATAAGCTGCTTCCCTCGAGGGAACGACGTTGAGAAAAAATTGCAAGACGCCCCAGCATCAATTGGAATTTATTAAGGCTTTTTAAAGCCTTCCACTTTCGCTTCAGCGACCAACAGGTCATACTGATACAACGCTCCTTTCCAGTGGGTATGGAACTCTTTGGGGATAAAAACTGTTTAACTTTGCATATGAAGGTGTTAGAGATCCTGGTTCGTCCCCAGTAGGGGCCCCGCGTCTACTGGTTGTCGAAGTTTCCCTGTGCCATGCCAGGTTTCTGGCTCGGGGTAGAGTGTTGACTCATAGCCTGGCGCTGTTTACGAAAATGGCAACAAGGCCGCAAGTGTTTAGTACTTTCGTCCCTTATAGAACGTCGTACAACACGTTGCTGCTCAGCAGCTTGAAGTTTATGTCCAACTTCATCTTCAGCATAGCTAGGATTTATCTGCTCCAGTTGATATACGGCCGAAGTACTCTTGGAGTTCGCTCTCGCAGAGCTAGGGTTGTACACATTCCAGCCAAGTCTGGCCTGCTTGAAGTTAATGCTCAGCATTAAAAGCAATTCTCACAGCCTTTTCGAATAAAGAGGGGTGGACCCAAAAGAATTCGGCACTGGTAATGTCAGGGCGGAGACCCTAAACAAGTATAGTCACATGGACTGTCTCAGGCAGAGGATCAGACTGCAATGCAGCCATGAGAGTTCTCAGCTCTTGAATGTAGTCCATAGACTCATTCTGCACGTGATGGGTTGATTAAGTGCGTAAACCCACGCGGTTATACTGGTTAGGTGGTGAATACATTTTATCCAATTGTGACTTAAGCGACTCCCATGATGAAAACGCATGGTAGGACGAAGTTCTACACGTCAAGGTCCATTCTCTTGATCTTCCATCAAGCATTAAGACAGCCAGCAAGACTAGTTAATGGTCAATCTTTATCAGGCCTGATCTCATGGCCATCTCATTATGATGGATCTAGAGAATAAGGCTTTCACCATCCATTACTGATTAGCTTTATCTTCAACTTTAAGTAAACGAGGCATAGCCTCTTCGTCTGGAACCAACAAAATTTTCGTAGGTATAGCCGACTTCATTTGGTCTCAAATCCACCCTAAAAGGGACGATACATACTGCAAGAAGTCCTCTACACGTGCCGTCAGCACCTATAGGTTTTGCAATACAAGAAATTCAATATGCGCTGGACCCAAAGATGCGGTCAGCTATTCCTACACGACCTTTTGGGCCTAAAAAAGAGTTATCATCGCTGAGGATCAGTTTCAAAAAAATAAAAGGCAACGTTTAATACCAGTGCAACCAAGTTTAACAGAGCTACACAGCTCCTTAATTCAGAAAAAGACTTAGTGCTCAACGAGCAAAATTAGTTATAAAGAACTAGACTTTATAAATCAACCAGAGTAAAGCCTAAGTTTTCTGTTCCAGAGGACCGAACGATTTAGTAAATACCAGAGTAAAGCCTAAGTTTTCTGTTCCAGAGGACCGAACGATTTAGTAAATATCATATAATGCTCAAGAGTAGCTAGCTACCTCAGGTAGGTGTTGCTAACTCTTAACGACCTACGATTAGAGACGCCTCTCAAGACACATGTCTAGACAAGATCAAAAGGGGAACTGAAATCATCTTCGTTTCGCTGTATAGAATATCTCATTCCTAACATTACCTAATCTAGGTACTCATGCCCTCAAAAAAGATATTTAAGATTTTATGTATCTTGTGGCTGACACCCGTCAAACCCTATAAACCGATTAGATTTTTAATTTCTTTTAGTGGGATACCATCCCGTGTATCTAAGAAACAGGGAATCGAGTACCCTGCGATGCGTAGCCCTTTTATAAAGAGTTTCCACACCCGCGACACGACCGCTAGCAAAGACAAGAGTAGCAGGAAGTCAAAGGTCCGCTAATTGTGAATTTGGCGCATACGATACTGAAGCAACTTTGCCACTTCGCGAGACGTCTCGGCCGGTCTTGGGAGATGAGGCTGTAGTGAAATAGCCGTTAAGGTTGAACGAGTTGAGCGCCACACCAGAATTGGTGGTGGTCGAAAGATTTGCAGTCTGATAACGACTTAGTAAATTTCTTTAGTCGCTCAAATACAAATAGATATTTCTCTTTGACTCGCTATGTAGTGCACGATTCGACGAATTTTAACAAATACCCTACTTTCGGTTATAGCGTTTTATGGCTCGCGAATTCCTTCGACCACCCTAAGAGTTTCTACGGATTTAGTGACGCTATCCCTTGGAGGTATACTGCAAACCCTATCACAATATGAAAACTTCAGCTTGTGGTACCTCCAGCCCACCCATCGATCACACGCCGTAAGGTGCTGATCGGCACGGTGGCTTCTCATTTCTGGTTGCTCGTCTACATATTAGCCTGTCTCTAGCGTCCTGTAATCGAATCCTCCACTAGGGCTCCGACCCGGACCAGTTTTGTTGGGTCGACCCATTGTTTGACCCAGCTGGTCCGGGTCATGGGTCGAGGGTCGACCCGGACTAGGACCCAATGGTTTCTTTCAAAAAAAATTTAAATATAAAAATGTGAATTTCTCATGAAAATTTATGATGCTGCATCTGGGTCTGAGTCCCGTTTCCAGTCATTTTCTTCCACTTAGAGATCGGGCATGATAGAGGCTCTTAACACTATTGGCTGATAAATTTCTAAATGGGATTCTAACAAGTAAAAACATCTGTGGTCATGGATTTCGAAGTGATGCAATCGGAATCTGCATCGTCGGTTGCGTCCACCGACAGTTTCAGCCAGGAAACAGAGGTTGATTCCATGTCCAGTGGTGGCAAGAAGACAAGCTGGGTGTGGACTTAATTTAATAGACTTAAAGAAGAAATAAAAGCTGTTTGTAAAGTCCCAAAGCATCGCGGCGGGTATGCACTCTGTGGAGCAGCGTATGTGTGTACAGCTACCAGCGGAGCCAAGAACTTGGCGAAGCATTTGATGAGCAAGCATCAGATACACATAAAGGAACCGCAACAAGGTGCATTGCGTGCATTTCTGAAATCGGGCAACCCGAAGGTGTGTGCAATGATGTATAAAAAAACGTTTAGTTTCGCTATAGTAATAACTTGTTGTTTAGTTACAAAACCCCCAACTGAACAGACAGACATTAAAGACGGCGTTAATCAATCTTATTATAGAGCATTCTTTGTTGCATCAGTTTGTGGAATATAGGAAATTACGCGAGCTTCATGAGCTATGCAATCCTGCAGCAAGTTCTCCAATAACGTCCACAGATACGATCCGACATGATGTTCTGGAAATATTTTACAAGGGTACATGTGCGATATAATATTTCATTTAATTTAACCTCTAACGTGGATATTTGCAGGGTGTAATCAGTTAAAGATGTCATTGGAGAATTTGAACACCAAAGTGAACATCACTTTTAATTGATGGACTTCTCCAAATCACATTTCGATCATGAGGGTCACTGCTCATTATATTGATGAGAACTGGAAGCTAAGGAATCTTGTTGATGCTGCGGTGGAGATTGAAGGAGACCACAGTGGGCAGAACCTTGAACACCATCTGTTTGAAGTTTTAGAAAAGTTTAATAAATTGGACAACTATTTTTGCATTACAGGTGACAATGCTTCGACGAACGGCACAATTGCAATGTGTTTGGAGCAACGGCGTATTATTCCTGGATTTACCAGGAGTGACAATATGCTTGGCTGTATGGCGCATGTTATCAATCTGATAGCAAATGCTGGTTTTAAGCTACTTGGAGCTTTGATCAGCAACCCAATCAGAACATTGTTGAGATCATCAACCCAATGTCCGTCGATGCGCTACTTCTATATCGAGATATTGAAATCGAAAAAGGTTAACCTCCATATACATTGCTGCAATTTTTTGAGCTAATATAGTATTTGTCTAAATGTTTTGGACAGCGGGTACGATTGTTCGTAGAGTTCGTGACTTCACGAAATGTATCAACGGCTCGCCACAGCGACTGCAAAACTTTAGAAAACTTGCGGATGTATTCGCAGCAGATGTTGCTGCAAAGAAGCTGGTACAAGATGTGTCAACGCGGTGGAATTCGACTTGGGCAATGTTGAAGCGTGCATTTTTACTTCGCAAAGTCATTGGAGCCTACATAGACAGCGGCTCCGAGCTTCGGAAGTATGCGCTTGAAGAACATGAATGGGCTCTTGCGCACGAAGTTATTAAGCTGCTTGAACCGTTAGAAGTGATATTTACCAAATTTATTGCCGGGGACTCATGAGTTAACATTTTTTTATTTTATTCTATTTTTGTTTTTTAGGCTACGGTGTTGTTGTCATCTGCAAAGTATCCCTCTATTATGGCAGCTGCACCAGTATACTCCATGCTATTGGAGAGCATTCAAGCGACTCTTCGTTCGTATGAAGGTGCAGTTGTTAAATCATCGATCCGGGCTATGGTGAAGAAGTTGCAGGCATACAAGGAAAAAGCTGATGGTCATTACGTATACAAGCTTGCAACAGTCTTGGATCCTCGAATCAAGTTGAATTTTTTTTAAAGATTCTAACGAGGACATATGGGAGATACGCGATCAGCTGTTGCACAGAGCCAAAGTGTACGATGCTCATGAGCAGCACCAAGCAACAATAGCGAGCTCAGAAGAGAGCAACTCGAACTCTTACGCTAGTCGACTCTACCAAAAAGCGTAAGACACATGATCTCGATGACGAGATTGACCATTATTTGAATAGGGAAGTGGAAGATTCCGACACGGATCCATTGCTTTGGTGGAGATCAAAAGCCTCGACGTTTCCAAGCTTGACGGAAATGGCACGGGCATACTTGTCTATTCCGGCAACCAGTGTACCAAGTGAAAGACTCTTTTCTACGGGAAGGAGAATTTTTACTGACTCCCGCGGATCATTGAGTGCTATCAATTCAGAAGCACTCATGTGTTTGGAAAATTGGATCAAGAATGATTTTTTTGGTTTGTAAATGTAAATCAATATGATGACAACGGCCGAGATGGAACGAGAGGAACGAAGAGTTTCATACGGATTCAGTACAGGTAGACATAATGTTGATGACACGATCACTGCTAATGACCACGATCAAATATACTTTTATGCTCTATTTATTTTGTTTGACTACTGTAGCAAGTTTATCAGATTGTACAGATCATCCACTGACCTCATCTAACTCTGAACAGGAATTGAACTTATCTACTCGACAAAAACACGTTCTACACTCACCAACGAATTTTGCAGCTCTGTTTCAATTTAATAGAGTGTGTGAGATAAGATGTCATGATCGTCTATTACATCGTTAGAAACAGATATGTGAATTTTTCTTTACCAGCGGTGAAACATCTGTAACGTCGCGAGCCATTTGTTGTCCTTAATGGGCAGTGCGAGTTGCTCGATGAGTTTAAAGCTCCGAGTAGCCAAGCCTTTACGATTCTATGTTTTAAGGGCTCTCAGCGCTCTAATCAATATCAAAATAGAAAGTTAACAGATTTATCTATGTTAGCGTCCACCCGGGCACGACCGCACGCGTGGCCATGATTCGGTGAGCACGAGACGACAAGGCAACGCGCGAAAAGAAAATAGACTTATTGAATAGTGATGAAGGACCCTGATGTAGCCACACTCGTGGCCCAGCGGCTAGAATTCTGGCGCCGTAGCATGCGTAAGGCTCTGGACAGCAAAACCAGACGTTACACCTCTCTCCTCCTCTTAGATTAGTCCGCCCTCAGTGATGTTGGTCCCCTTCCGATGCTTGCGCGGCCTACCAGCTTGTATCTGCATTAATGAAGCATACGTAAGTCTCTGAACAGCAAATTAGACGTTGCATCTCTTACAGTAGCCCTCGATCAGCAATATTTCTCCACTTACTGATTCTTGCGCGTCCCACCGGCTTGTATCTAAATCTTCATCCCTCAAGCAAACGCGAGTCGCGGATGAACGAAAGCAGCCGCCATATTTCTTTGTTGGCATACACAGCACGATCTACAGACGCACGCGCAGCGTGTCCAAGCCCTAGGCAACGCCTCACCTTGGCTGTCGCTGGAAAGGATTGGCTTGAGCTCAAATGTGAATGTTTGGAAATCCAATAAAATGATGTGGTACACACATAAGTTTTAGACCAGGGCGGCCCATTGGGTCGCCCTGGACCAGCTGGTCCGGGTCCTGGGTCGGGGTCGGACCCGGATCAATGGCCATGGGTCCGAGCCCTATCCTCCACCACGGGTATCGGTCCAGGTACCTCATGGTTCCAGTATCAGTGATAAACCACTAAAACCATGGGATCAGTACTTTCCGTTATAGAGCGCGATTGCATGGGTGTATGGAGATAGTATTAGAAAAATGCTTGTTTGCGAAAACAATGCTTTTATCAACAATATAGGCTGTGCTTCCAGTAAAATGTCCGGTAGTGTTTAGAGCACGTGTTTGTGAAGGACCTAATGTTTAACGTAATAACTTTTTGCTCTTCTCGAACACTTTATTTCTGACTTTGAACCTAATCTAGACCCTGACCGCCACGAATAAATCTGACTGGACCTGCTTCCGGCGCTGATTAGCACAATGCATCAAGCTATGGCCCGTGGTAAGAAGGGTGGACTACTATCTTTCATCGAAGCAATTGCCACGGCTCATCTGTTGCAGTTGCATACTAAATAATTTTCTCTTGTCTAGAAGTGGTTTTATAAAATCGAACAAGGTAAGAGAATGATAGCTAACCGAGTGATTATTTGACATGATTGAATTTATTGGTTTATACTTTTAATTTTACCATCACTTGAACAAGTCTTTGCTCAAGCACGTGTATCAAATTACAGCGCGAGGAATAAGGTTTCCTTTAATGTAGGAAAGCATGCCAAGCGTGCTTGCGATGAAAGCGCAGAAACAAGATAGGACTAGAAATATAGTGAGTACGGCGACCATTAGAAACCCATAGTTTGACGCGGTGATGGACCCAGATTATGGTCCACAAACGCAAAAGCTGATTATGTTGTGCAAATGACACGTTCAACATATTTTTAATGAGGCACGCGGAGTAAAAGAGGGCGCTGAAGCCATGCTTGTACCGTCGATTTAAAGAAGACTTAAAGGCACGTTGACAAAGTAATTTTTTGAGTAAGGCCGCAGCAAAATTACCGTTTATGAATGTTTATTTAGAGAGATCGTGTAGTGGATCTACATAGCCGTGAGCCAGAGTAAGATTCACGAATTTAGAATTAACTAAGCTCTACAGAAACAAGATCTCATCTACTGAACAGTCTCTTGTTCTGATAACTGACCAACAAAAACTCCAAGAGTGTTTAAGCTCGTCTACTTTCTTTTCCTGGTATCAAAAACTGATCAAAAGAGATCCAAATATATCACTGATTTGTAGCGATAGTAAACCTCACTAACGTAATTGACCTTGAAACTTTGCTACATAATCAAATAGTCCCCATGAAGGTTTTTCTGGTGTCGCCACACCAGAACTACGCCGTGCTTTGGAAATCCGATTACAATCCATACTATTTATCCGTAATCGATAAGGTACGGTATTACCGATTTGTGTGTGTAATTCAATAGCACGGTATCTGTGAAACAGATCTCTCTGCGTGGACAACACATCATTGTACCTAGTTATCACAACCGTTTGTGTAACCCCGTTAAGTAAAGAAGGCATGCTCCTTCTAATCAGTAAGGTCGTGTCCTCCCGTTACATACGACCCTACCAGGCTGACACTACCAGATAGCATCTGTCGATTAAATACCTTATTGATGCCATTAGTAGATAGCAGTACTCGCGGTTTTTCAATTCTTTAAACATAGCAACATTAAACGAGTCTACCACTCTTTTAAAACACCTCAGTATTAAGAAGAAGGAAGTGGACTATCGTAGTGATAGCGATTTCAAATTCGGCACATTATTGCGCGACGATAGGCTGAGGAAGGCACGTAATCCGTTCTCTGATCGTGGGGCTGCAATTGTGTTAGCTGAGCTGCAAATTAAATCTGATATGGACTAACAGCAGTTACTCCAACTTTAGGAGAGCGATCAGCGCAAATCTCATATCATGAAGGTACTCGGAAGTCAGAATGAATACGTGTTCACCCCTCTCATTGTGACGGATCGTCTCCGTCAGACCTTGGTCCAACCTTTGGCATCGTGTGTCACCGACCCCTCATCCACTACACCTGAAGAGGTCGAAGCGGGCAAGGTACCAAATTTTATTACTCAAATATAATATGAGGCAAGGATTTAAAGCAACGTCGATATGTACGGTATTACTGATCAGAGGTGCCCCGTGCTCCTAGGAGTACAAGATTTGGCTCCCAAAGAAGACAACGGGTTTATACGCTGGGTGCGTAGAGCAAGACGCTTAAATAGCGTAACCACTATAAGAGCAAGCGTTGACAAGGCTGACGTGCATCTTGAACAAACTTTCGTTACGACTTCGCCATATTGAGGGACAAATGCCAGTTGCGGCTAGTGTTCCGCTCGCACTAAACTGCGTCTGTGCCGATAGCTGCGAGCCCACATCGGTCTTCTGCCGTGGACCCAACTGCTGCTCCCATTAATGGTTAGACGCGTGAGGGGGCGCAAGCTGACTCTGACCATGCCGTTTAAAAGCGACCATGGCCCACGTGCAATCTTGCTCAAAGGTTATTTCGTGCTCCCATGAAATGACAGACTCGGGATTACCGCCACTTCAGCAAATACTGGTATTAATCATGACGAAGACGTCGTAGAAGTAACCTGTTCACATGGAACTGGAGGTTCCTTGCTTGTCAAGCAACAGCGGTGTCCGCTGATGTGTCAAATTAAACGGTTGTGGCTTTATTTCAAGACGGGATCAGTCGTCGCGAGACGTTAATTCAGAGGCAGCGGACTCTTGACGCGATTCAAGCCCATCTAATGACGTTCGAGACGAATTGAACACGGGTGGAATCGCAACTTGACCTCCTGATTCGGATGCAGCAACCTGTGACTAAGCCAGCCTCCGTGGTGCAAGCGCCTCCTGATAAACCCGAGATTGATCCCGACACGGCTTAAGGATCCCAACGTAAAACACAAGGGGTACGCAGTTTTAGCGGCGAGTTAAGCGTATACGTAAGTCCTTTCTTAGCCACGACCATAGATGGTCATGTGAAGCGAGGACTCAGCTTCGTCTCAAACACATGATGTATAGCATTCGGGGTAGGTTCTAAGCGTTCAGTAAGACTTGGTCACCAATCTAGTAACTTTTAATCCAGCTTCTGCATTTAGCATTCGTTTGTTCCTTTTTTGTCTTGTCTACTATCCATTGCGTCACGCGCATGTCTTAAGATGTTCAATCGCGTTGTGAGGAGAGCGATAATGTATTTTTGAAATGTAAAAGGATTGAATTAGCTTGCTGGTTGGCCACATCTCCCCCCTTTAGCCCTAAATTACGTCGTAATAGCAATAATGGAACCCGGGGGATGTGTGGCCGCTCAAGTGGAACAGAGTATAGACTGTCGAGGCATGAACGGCATAGTTCATGAAGATCGTCGACAAAGTACTACAACAGATTAAAATTGAAAATGATGCTGTACAGATCGTGATTCGGATATTTTCATTCGATTTAAAAAGCATCAAAAATAAAGAATTGATTTATTTTGTGTGCATCTTTTAAAAATCCACATAAAAAATTGATGAAAACTTAGTTAAAATTGTAAAAATTCAAAAATTATATGACTAAAAGTCACCCCCTAGACAATTTTTACAAATTAAAAAGCAATCATTATATTTTGATAATAAAGAATCGAACATAACTTATTTGTAAACTTTTAATTTCTTTCAATTGTTAATTTTTCAAGGTTTTGATCTTGTTATGCAAAATACAGCAACCTTTACGTGTACTGAAATGTAGTCAATCAGCTGTAGCGGTTACTGAAAAACATGTGCAACAATATTGGATCGCCCCGATTTGCGTACTACGCTACTTAATATGACGAAGAACTGCGTGATCACCTACGACGGTAGCACCAGTAAGATGCAAACTACAACGTACACAGATTCGGGCGAAGAATGTAAGATCAATGACCGAAGACCATTTTCGGGGACAACAACGATAGCTGGTGGCGCGCCAGTCGTTCCGAGACAAAGAATTAGTTAAAAGTAGCATTAGTTTAAGGGAGGCAACTTTAAGGCTTTAAAACAATGTACCCAAGAAGTGCTCTTTTTCATAAAATGTCTCAGAAATATTCATGAGTAAGCGGAAGCGACATTTATATGAAAAGATATTAGGGGGCAATTGGACTTGCCAGCAATGTAGGACACAATACCAGGACCAAACATGTCGGAATTAGTCATCAGTTTATCTGGGAGGACGTGGCTCAATATGACATTGTCGTCCACTACATCTCTACGGTGGACAAAATTACAGAGACGCTAGCGAAGGCTCTAGGGACCAAACGAATCATATGCCTACTGGGCAGTCTAGTTGCGTCAGACTTGAGCACACTAGACAATAGAAGTGAGTAGAAGGGTTGAGAAAACACCGCCTATTGCGTATACGATTAAGGACATGATTACTATCGACACAAGTATGGTTGTAAATGTTTTCAGAGAAGTGCCTTGGTATGCAAGAGGCAATCGATTATATGTCCAAACAATTATTAAGTCACAACTGGACGATTCGTGACGCGCGATGTGGTGATTGCTAGTGCAAGATATAGTGACTACAAATGCGTAGTGTGATATTCCTGTAGGCTTAGACTCGAAAGAAGAAATTTCAGATCAAAGACCTGAAAACATTCACTTCAAAATTTGCCTTCAACATATCACATCGAATCAACAAATTTGAACACTAAGAACACGAACGGTAGTAGCAACAGCAGAAGTAGCAAAAAAACAACAGCTACACAAGTTTTAGCAAAAGCAACAGGAGCAGCGACAAATATAACAAACACAAAATCAGTAGTGGCAGCAGTAGTATTAACATCAGCAGCATCAAAAAAAGCATCATGAGCAAAAAAATAACAAACCGTAACAAAAGCTAAAAAACGGCACTAGCAGCAACAATGACACCAGCATTAAAATAGCAGCAGCTGATACTGCAAAAACAATAATTACAGTAAAAAAAACAAGTAAAATAGCAAGCTATAAACTGTACTTTTATTGACAACAGCATCAGTACCGACTGTCTACGTTTACAGCCGCAGACGCCGATATGATGACGCGTTCACGTCTTCCATGTGCCCGTCTGCGCCCACAACTGGTGGCTGTGGGTGCAGCACGCTCGCGACAGAACCCCCCCCCTCCCGCGGATCCCCCACAAGGCGGGGATTGAGCACGGCCAAAAAGGGCTTTAAAAAATGACTGAAACTGCAGATTTAATGTGCTACACATTCACTTTAGGATGTACTAGGACGTGGGATATTTTTTAGGAATCACTCGATCGCCGCAACTTCTTGTTCCGTCACCTGCAGTTTTATCTATATATTGTACGATTATCTGAACATGTACTCAATTAGAAATAAATCGATTGCCGCTCTTCAAAATATACAGGTATTTGCCAAAATCAGTTCTTACATTTATTCATCGATTTATGGTTTCGTTCAATCGCTTCTTGATTGTAAATATAAAGTTTAATATCTAACGAAAAAACCATGCAAAGGTGCGCCAGCAGGTAGACACAAAGACGCATGGAGGAACTCAAGGGCGAGATTTTCAAATTGCAGCATTTACACAAGTACACCCACCAAGGGATGAAGGAGCGCAATTTTTCCAGCATGGTTAGAAAATGCTGCGCTTCGTGAGAAGAAAGCTACGAAAACGCGGTCAACTACAAGGCTGAGGATCAAGAGAAAAGAAACATGACAGTTCCTTTATGCTCTCGACCACACGTCTCTAGTTGTGACGGTGAGCAGAAGTTCCTATTAATTTATCGGGTAAAATGCTGTATATTTGCTCAGTTAATACCTTAAAAATTCTAAGAAATAGATTACGCTCGTGACGATAGGGTTACCCGCGTAAAGGATACGTGGCCCTGTCTTCTTCTTGACTTCCGAATAGCGTCGATGATAGTAATGGCTTCTTTTCTGCCAGCGACGTGGAACAATTAATTGACTTAGTTACTGAATACGTCAGGTAATGTATTCGGTAACTAAGTCAATCAAATACCCACTAGACAGGTGCTTTTAACGCAGCAACTACTGTCAAGTTTGAGCACGTGGAGCTGGTGTTCGAGCCGATTCTAGTTTCTTGACTTCGTAGCATGTTTCGTTGCGCTGGACACACGCTCGGACCTGATCCTCCACGCCGCAAGAGACTATGTGGGTCACGGTTAAGAATACAGTGAGCACCAAGAAAACGAAATGTAATAACGATACAAAAAGACCATGTAGTCTCGACTTCAGCAAAAAAAAAGAAGAAGGTGACGATTAAATGATGAAAAATGTAAAAGTGGTTTCAACAAATACACGTGTGTTTTAAAGAGCAGCAAACGACTGATTTCTAATTGAGTATAGGTTTGATCAGTGGAAACGTTTTCCAGCCACCACCCTTTCGTTAATCAGCCACCACCATCCGATAATTGTTATATGATCCATTCATTTTGTAAAATCATGTATTCAAGTGGCCGCGCAAACATACAACGTTGTAAAATCCTTTGATCACAATTTTGCAATATAAAAAGATGGGTGCTATTAAACTAGAAGGATGTCTTGCGTTCGATCTATATGGGTGGCAACACTACGTCTATAGACTGATGTTTTTAATTTTGTGGCTAACAGACGAGCAAGAAGGATATGTCCAGGTTCTTCTAGACGAGTAAAGCGTGATAATTCAAGTTTTACTTCCGCGTGGGCACATAAAGCTAGTATAAATAGACCGAATCTATTGCTTCACGGGCTGCTATCTACGGAGATAGACAAGTGGTCCTTGCATGAGACCAAGGAAATGTGCTAGGATATGCTAGTTCATGACAAGGGATCGGCATCACGAGCTAAAGAATGTAGATGTTAGTGTCATTAAGTAGTTTGTCAAACCTTATGAGTCGCAATTGACGCGAAACAAAACGGGATAGGTGAACTTCACCTAGCCCGGAGCAAATACCTAGTGCTAGGCCTGGCAGAAGCACGTCAATGGAGTCATTTTCGTATCGCTTAGCGGTTCCACTGGAGCAGGGTGAAATAATGTTTTATGGCATCACATTTGTATTCCTTAAAATATTTGTCCGTTTGGCTGCTACGACATAGCTTTGTTGTTCTGCACGGGTTATAATTGCTGCCTTTACTTCCTACATAATCGTACGCAATCTGGGCGGTGGCCCGATACTTTATATAGAGGTCAGCAGTGAATAAACAAACCTGGTATTAATTTAGATGACAGCACACGAAAAGCGAACATAGGTGTGATAATAAAAAAGATTCGAGCTTGAAAAAACCCAGCCTAACATTTATCCAATGAAATGCACATTTTTTAAAAGGGAATTGCTAAATTCACACCCCTTTTCCTTAGATTCACACCCTTCCTTCAAAATCTTATATATAAAATTCCTGTTCATTTAAGATTTATTTTCTGACAAAGGTATACTCGATTTCTAGGCCATTTATTGGCAAGTAATGCGTAAGAAATACTGAGATACTACTCACGCCTGTGGTCACAGTAACCACAGGCGTGAGTATTCTCAGCCAACCGTCAATTACATTATCGAACTTGCAGAGCAACAGCTAGAGAGACGCCTGATGTATTGAAAATGTACACGCCAAATCCAATGTGATGACTCTGCTATCGTAAAACTTATGGATGACTATGATAAACTGAGCATGGCGACTTTAAATAATTAACGAGCATACCGTTTTCGTACTCGTCCGCGTCCTTGCCCTTCTTTCACTTCGTTCGTACGCCCATTACTACTACTCCCAGCACGTCACCCATCTTTACACAGCCGTGAGCACCACCGTTACCTGAAGCATCTCTGTCTGCACCAAGCCTTACGACACCTAACTTCAATCGCTAACGCTATACCAACTCGATGTGTTAGACGATTGCACTGGGGGCGCAGCATTATTGCGGTAGTGAGATGTGAATGAGCTGGAGGGATAGTATAGCACATCTCGGGCGTTAACGCTGAGTTGAGATGCGTTCAGCACCACACCGTTAGCACAGCCGACATTGCAGTCAAGCCCTTCACCGGCATCTCCACTCACGTTGTTAGGTAGCCGAAAATTCTGCCATTTCCCTCATTCCTCGTCGTTTTTTCGACGCTAATATCTTGCATCGACCGCCGGATAGCTTCCAAGAGCATTAGTTCCTCTAGCCGCGCAGCGTCTGCGGGTGTTGTCGCAAAGCAGAACGCTGCATCATTCAGCGCTGCGACACGATTCGGGTGTGGACTGCTGGTCACAAGCTTGTCGCTGATGCTAAGCTGCAAGCGAAGCGAATCGCGCATCCGATCATGGTCTTCCACTGACGCGTACTGCACACTCTGCAGACTTGACGTCATAGTGCACTCTTTTTCTGTAGCTTTGGGGATACCAATGGCGCTACTTCGACGCGGAGACGTTCCGTTCTACAATGTAATACAAAACATGAGGCTCAGCAAATAATCGCACAGAGAAAGAAGAGAATCAGGGGCTGCGCTTACTGTCACGGAATGGGTCGAGGTGAGCTCTGTCGGTGTCAGTGGCGTGTACAGGACAGTGAACCCTTCATGGTTGCACAATGGACAGCTACAGACAGTCCACACAAAAGACAGGTGAGTCAGAATCCATCAATCTCGAGTCTCTGGATAGAAAACTGTCGTCACGCACGAAATCGTTTTGCGTGGCGGCCGAATCTGAAGATAGCACTTGGAGCAAATGGGTTTCTTGCAGCAGCTCGACGTGTTCAGACTCCCGGGGTAGAGCTAGAAACAACGTAACGTCATGCAGCGCCAACCGGTCATTAGATGGTCCACCTTAGCAGTCTCCTCCCGTCTCTCTCTCTCACCATAAAGCAGATCGGACACTCGAAAGTGAATCCCTCCTCCTGCATCTCTTTGCCATGAAAGCGCGGCGCCAGTTTGCGGTCGACGATCAGACGGCGCGCAATCTTGAGCTCCCATGGACAGCTCGGGTACAGCCTAAACGACAGCAAAGTCAATACCCAAAGGAGGTTACGTAGATGGGTACGGCAAACGTACCTCGTCGGCTTCGTGTACTTCCCGAGCTCGCGCGTCGGATGTATTAAAATGAATCGGAGATTTTTTAGGAAGGGTGTGAATCTAAGGAAAAGGGGTGTGAATTTAACCATTTCCTTTTTAAAATTAATATGAAAATATAATAATTATTAGTGGGTGGTGGCTGATTAACGAAAGGGTGGTGGCTAAAAAACGTTTCCCTTGGTTAATTGTAGTATAAATGGGTAAAACTGCAGACGTCGGAACAAGAAGGTACCGGTGATCAAGTATTTCCCTTTTTTTAGTTTCTCATTATCCTGGGCATTTTTTTATTTTCTAATTATCCGGGGCATTCTTAAGTATCCATTTTATTTAGTTGCATTGGTGCTGGATGTAAATCACGGTAGTAAATTCGATAAAGGTGTTAAAATAATTAATTTTTAACTTTGGCATGAATATTGTAGGCAGCCAGATAATAGCACAATCAAGCGAGCTGCTCACAAGTCTGCACGTTGCAAATCAAAACTTCCTTCCAGAACTTTCGTACTGACTCGGCGTCAACAGCAGCTAATCAGATAAACACTCGGAGTCGGAACATGGCTCTTGTTGGTGTTGACTTTATTGTAGGCTTCGAATGTGCGCGAAACTTTAACTTGCCGGGTAGTTGTCAAGCAGCATTGTAGTACGAAATTGTTAACATTTGGCTGGTGGGACCTACGAGTCTCATTCGACAGTTCTGCTACCGAAATCGATAGTTACTGCACCTGATCATCAAGAACCTTGGAGCTCATCGAGCTACTGCTACTTCCTTGACTACCGCGGCTACGATTCCGGCGAATTGCGTCGCTACCAGCAGGTAATGGACTCGCAGTGTCGGATGTAGTATCGGGTGGCACATATGCCATCATACGGATCCAGCGGCGGCGGCGCACGGACGCTCCTAGACGCTTCATGCTCGACTTCCCCCGAGCCAGGTGAAACTTAAAACGCGGAAAATCTGTGGCGTAACTCCAGCCTTCATCGTCACAATCAGTGTAACTCTTGTCGATAAGCCACGGAGTTGTCCAGCTCCAGTGAAGGGGTAGTGAGACCTGCTCAAAACTCATTTTCTTGTCACCTTCTTGGTTGGAGAAGCGAGGGCGGTCTGTAGGTAATAGGTGATTGGGTGCCCATTTTCCAAACATGCTAACCCGCTGGTTTTCGAAAATCTCCTCGAGTCCTACGCTTCCATCAAGGGTGCTGTTGTAGCGCGTAATGCTTGGGCGCCGGTTTGGAATAACCCCTGTCGATAAGCTTCTCGCCGGACGGCCATACTTCACATTTTCGTGACCAGCACTACTGTCAAGGCGGGCTTCCCCCGGCGCATCGCTCGATTCCTCCGCATCTATTGCCTTTCTAAGCCCTTCAAAGATTATCTTTGAGCTTCTCACGACTCCTTCTTTTGTGGCGGACACAATCTTCGACTTAAAAATAGTGTTTTTCGAAAACGGGATTCCGATATACACCCTTGCAACAATGGGGGCGCCGGTAGCATCGGTGCGCGGCTCAATTATGTATACTGTCTCGACGTGGAAGCAGTCCCCATAAGGTATCTCAAGGAGTGTCAGCTTATGTTCGATCACGAGTCGATCTGCATCCACCTTGTCGCGATCGCGAGCCGAAAACGGAACGTGCACAATTTGTTCTGCCATTGTTGAAGACGGTCCAAGCGGTGAAGTGCTTTTAGCCCGGTACTTGATCTCGCGCAGTTGACCGCCATACTCTGCCGAGTCTTCCCACTTGCCGACCACATGTTCTGAGTCTCCCGTCTCCTTGTAAATACTCTGCCATCGTGACAGTGTACCGTCGGCGTATAAGAGGTCGAAGAAGTGCAGGGCGTCGTTTATCTTCGGGTGCACTTCGTATTCACCTATAAAGTGTCTTTCCTCAACGCTGGATGTCAAAAATGGTTTTGCTGGCGCAGCAGCTGCTGAAGAGTTTGAATTATCCATCGAGCAGTCTACCATATGAAAGTATAATCGCGAAGAGCTACTCATTGCTTCGCGTGTCGCCGAGATAATTTTAGACTTAAACATACAGCCCTTTGAAAATGGAACACCCAGATAAACTTTGGCCACAAGCTGCCCCAGGCTTCCATCGCTAGATGGAGCTCGCTCCACAACAGTAACTTTCTCGACCGAAAAACAATCGCCGTAGGGAATGTCGTGCATAACAACTTTTGACTGCACAACAAGCTTCTCGTTGACATTCAGGCCTCCCTCGTCAAATGGTACGTGGTCGGTCGTAGTTGTCATGGTATGAGAAGGACCAATGGATGCATTCGTCGGTGACCGGCAGCTCATGGTACGCACTTGCCCACCAAACTCCTTTGAAGGGGCCCAGTCGCTTACTTCAATCTCTGTGTCACCGCGCTCCTTGTAGTATTCGCTTAAACGGTCTAGCGTGCCATTTGCTAGGAAAGTTTCGAAGAAGTCGCTCGCGCTTGCCAATTTTGAGTGGATGGGATATTCGCCCACCAGCTCGCGTTCGGCAGCAGACGTCACAAGGAATTGCATCAGCTCTGCACCGCCTGCGGTTTCGACGGAGTACTTCAGCGAAAGCATCAATTGACCAAGAATAGCATCGCGACTTGACGTAACAGGCCATGCACATGTATATTGCGCGGTCCGCATACCCGTGAAGCCCAACATTTCACAAAGGGACAAAGAAACTTCGCCAATTTTTGTGGTCAGGTAGCGCAGATGGATCTCGTACACATGCAGCATTACAATATCAGGCAAACCACAAAACGCACCGGAAAGGGCTCCTAACGCGCGGCATTCGTGGCAATCCGAGCACAGATGATCCTGAAAAGTCCATGCAAGTTTTTCGTTCCACTTGACTAAAGCCCCCTTTTCGCCCTTTTCACCTCTTGGCTTAGGAGAAGTTTGGCCAACGGGCACACCAGAAAAATCATGAAGCTCGGACTTGAACTTGGCCACCACGTAAAATTGACGCAGCGACGCGTCTTTGTCATAGCTCATATCCTGCACCACTAGCTCCAGCGCATGCGATTTCAACTGCACGGGGGGGACTTCAACGTCATCTTCGGTACTGCTCAGCATGTTTATCGCGCCAGCTGCGACATTCATTGCATTGAAGCCACTTTGGTTCAAGTCAGAAATCGAATGCATCTTCATCGCTAATGTTGCTGACGGTGCAGCAGATATAGTTGCCGCCAATGTTGCTTGTTGGGGTGAAACCGGAGCCACTGCAGCACTGAGCATACTGTCAATGCGCCCTGGCACGTGGCCTTGGATAGCGCGCATAGTCAGCACACACAACCACGAGCGCGTGGCCATATCGTCTTCCGCTCTAAAAAAATACGTGCCCCCCAGTGTGCCTCTCACCTCGAGCGTGTTCGCTCCAAACTCAAATGGGTCTGCGGGTTTTACTGCGTGCACGGCCAATGAGCCTTTGGCATTCATGTTCCGTTTCGCAGCGTCGACGTTCGGGAAATACTTCACCCTCGCGTTCGCATCCAGCACAACAAAACGTTTCTTCCAGTGTTTGCCTCGTTGCAGCCCTTTCTTGACGAGCAGCCAACCGTCCATCGGCGCATCTCCAAGCTCCACAAGACTCTCCACAAACTCCTGCTTATTCGCCATCGTATCAGCAAAAAAGGGCATCGAGTAGTACGTGGAGCGACGTGGAAGCCGCATGCGGGTGTCGCGCTCAAGGCGGTTGCGCACGCTCGTCAGCCGCACCTTAGTGGGCTCCTTTTCGAAGGCTTTGACGCTGCGTGCGGCGTTAGGCTTGTCACTAAGAGTTCGAAAGCCCAAAGGCTTGGCACACACGGGGAACACAGTAAACAGTACGCGGACGAAGACGACGGACAGCACCAGCCCTACGATCATCACGATGTACTGGCTGAGCTGGGGCGCGGCCACGTCTATGCCCAACGGTTCGCCTGGGAGGGTGCACGTGGCTGTATCCTGACACTGTGTCGTTGAGTCACCAGACATTCCGTTCGTTTCTTGACAGCAGAATCGACTGGGGCCTTACGTCGCACCGGGTGCGAGAGATTCTTGCGGCCTTGACGACGTCGAGAAGGGGCTATGCTGCGCTTTTTGTACTTGTCGTTTGTATGTTTATCTCAACGGGTTCAAAACCCTTTTTTCGCACTTAGTCGTGAAAAACGACGTTTACGAACTGCCGTGTTCGAACTTCGAGGTGACAATCAGAAATTATCCTTGCTCTTGGATATTGATATTATCATACCAAATCTCTTGGATTCGTACCCGTCCTGCCAAAACCCATATTTAATCCTAGTGGATTATTGCGAGCCCGAACGGTAAAGCTATTAGTAGGGCTTTGTCCCGCGCAGAATGGGACGGGATTGGACTGTAACGGGGTGAATCGTTACATAACAATTTATAAGAAATTGTTAATAGAATATAACTATAAGAGTTATATTCTCAGAATATTGTCATAAGGACAAATATTCTGTAGCACTTACGAGTAGTTCCTAATTGGTTGATATAGGCCATTATATCAACCAACGAAGACGCGCCACGACAGACGCACGCAATGAGTGGTGAGCAGATAATCAATTTACACATTTGTATTTAGACATAGTTAGATGAAGATAAATAGTGGTTTATTGCAGACATTAACTATGATAAATACAGTTCTACTTTTTACTTTAACCAAGTACTCGCTTCTTCTGACCGTCTTCCTCTGCACGTACCAGTGTACGTGAAGTTACGAGGCACCGCCTTATTTTGTCATCAGAATAAGTAGCTTGTACTGTCATCACTACAAGCTTCAGGGTACCCCGTTACACCTGGTAGCACTTCGTAGTCCGTCCAAGGACCACGTTCACATCTAACATGAATATGTTGGATGATGAAGATGACCAAAGCTTTCACGCTACGCGTGACGGCTACTCCCATTTGAGCGATGTCGAATGGGATGCGGTTGAACGAATGGGTTCGACCATGGGCATCCATGCTGTTAGCGTCATGCTAGAGGCTCTCAATAGAGATGCCCAACATGCTACTATCGCCAAGTTCATTCAAAATGAACTTGACGCTGAACGCGAGAAAGTAGCCTTGCTTCACCAACAAGGTTCTCAACAAGCAGAGTTGTTGAGAGAACAGGGTGCTCAACAGTTTGAACTGTTGAGACAGCAGCAGGCTGCTGCTGGCGGGTCGATGCACTCGCGTCGACCCGAGACTTTGAAGATTGACATCTACAAGTACAGGGGAGTCGAAGAAGACTCCCTCTTGAGATGGTTCGTCGAATTGGATGACGCCATAAGGGCGCGTCGCATCGACGACGGGGATATGAAAGTTGCATTTGCCCAATCAAATCTGGCAGGACGTGCCAAGACTTGGGCACTGGGGCTCAAGTTGCACGACCCATATGCGTTTGGGTCGTTGGAAGTCTTCAAGTCGCGGCTCAGACAAACGTTTGAACCGCCTAGAGCTGAGTTCAGGGCTCGAACCGAACTCTTGAAGCTCAAGCAGGGTAAGCGTGATGTGCACGCTTACGCTCAACATATACGACATCTTACGAGTTGTATAAGTTCCAATCCGGTGGATGAACACACGTTGGTTTCGGTGTTCATGCAGGGTCTTGCGGATGGTCCCGTCAAGACTCACCTGTTCCGGCTTGAACTAGATTCACTAGAATAAGCCATTTCCATTGCGGAACAGGAAGACTTCAGTCTGAGACAGGCTCGCGCCAGATCGACATCATATCGTCAACCGAGACGATATGACAACGGAGGTCCAGAGCCGATGGAACTCTGTTATGTAGAGAGCGAGAAGGCTCGCTCTACAGGCTACAAGAAGTTGCAGAGATGCAACAGATGTCAAAAGACAGGACACTACGCTTACGAGTGTAGTGCCCCTCGTCCAGTGTCTCGCGACAATGGGCGTAGTGACCGTCCACCCATGAGAAAGGGGCAGGGACGAGGGTCCGCAGTTGGTGCAAAGACGCAACAACGGGATGGACCGTCAAAAAACGGACAGGATCAGTAGGTGCGGAACACCCTACTGGTCTAGCAACGTCAAGAGAATTTGTAGGCCTCTTGATGAAGGTTGCTCCCAACACACAAACGTTGTGCGTTGCTGCTCTAGGTAATGAGGTCTCACTCATCACCTTGAAGCTCGAAGTGACAAATAAGTTGTCCCTTCGAGCTCTAGTCGATTGTGGGGCGTCCAACAATTTTGTGCGACGCCAATCGCTAGAAGATGGTCACTTTAAATTCAGTGAATGTGACACACCTCCTACGAGGATGAAGGTACGTCTTGCGACAGGCGCATCCGTAACCGTCATGAAGCGTATAGTGAAGATTCACTATACGCTTGAAGATACCCAATATGACGATGACTTTATCGTATTGGATTTGGATGACAAATTTGATGTCATCCTTGGAATACCGTGGCTCAGAAGGTACGAACCACGAGTAAATTGGCAACATCGGACAGTAACGATGCCTGCCGCTTGTTCATCAGATGGCCATCTGATGAACGTTTTGGAGCGTCCACAAGCGTGTGGATGTACTACGAGTGAGTGCGATGGCCTCACTTGTGGTACGGTCGTTAGTACGACTGCACAAAACCTTAGTGTAACAAACGGTTACACTTCGGAGCAAAGTTCCGGCGGCTGTGAGGAAACACAGGCTGCGCCGAAGGTCCGCCACTCGAATAAGTCGGGTGGACTGGGACAAAGATGTATCCCTAGCGGGGAACATCTAGAAGAGAAACAATCGATCGCTCAGGTTAAGCGAAACGATAATCCTAGATCGACTGGAGAGTCTTTCGTAGAGGATCTCGCTGTGGTTGCGCAACCCCAGCTAGAGGAAGTAAAGGGAATAAGTCCCAAGATTACAAATACGGCGGAAATTAGTTCCCCGAAACCCGCGGGAAAAAGTCCCCGGGAAGCCGAATGAATAAGTCCTTCGAGGCCTGAGGGAATAAGTCCCCAGGAAATGACAGAGACATTGAATGTCATAGTCAATAACGGATCAAGTGTAGGCGCTTATACACTTGATCTGATTGCGCCTCCGAAGTTGACTTCGGAGATCACTCAGTTGCCAACGCTCGAATATAAAAGGTTCTTGCGTGATCTGCGTAGTGGCAAAGTCAAGCAGATCTGCATACTCGTCGCTGACGACGAGTGTGTAACCGACATAAGGTCAGCAACAGTGTTCACTGAGAACGAGAGAGTTCTCAGTAGTTCATCTATGGACGAGAGTGTTCCTAGATGAAAAGACACGAATTGAGCGATATGACTCCCAATCATGGGAATCGCTCAAGAAAAATCCTCTCTATGAAGATTTGGTTGAATTCAAGGATGTATTCCCTGAAACTGTTCCGTGCGAATTACCGAAGGATAAAGGTATTCGACACGAGGTCGAGCTTAAACCAGGCTCGAAGTACTGTGTCATGAAGCAGTGGCCACTGCCTCGTGAACAAGTACTTGCGATCGACAAGTTTTTTTGCCGATCATTTAGCTGCGGGCCATGTGAGGGAATCAACTTCCCCACATAGCTCTCCGACCTTCTGTGTGCGAAAAGCAACAGGAGGGTGGCGGATAGTGCACGCGTTCAACAAATTGAACGCTGCAACGGTACCGGCTCAGACGCCGATACCGAGGAAGGACGTAATCATTGATGGTATGTCAAAGAGTACCATCTTTTCGTCCATGGATTTGATGGATGGCTTCTATCAAATCCTTATGCGGGAACGGGATATACCCTATACCGCAGTTAGCACGCCTAGCGGCATGCTCTGGGAATGGCTAGTAATGCCACAAGGGCTCAGTAATGCCCCTGCCACGTTCAACAGATGTGTATCACATCTGTTGAAACCAGTACGCGAATTCGCGCCGAGTTATTTCGATGACGTATTCATCCATAGTCGAGCTATGGATGGAAAGTCGGATGTTGAGGTTCACAGGTACCACGTCTGACAAGTTCTTACAATCATGCGAAAGCATCAATTGTATGCTAACCTCAAGAAGTGTATATTTGCAGCAAGCGAAATACCACTTCTTGGGTGCATCGTTGGTAAGAACGGTGTACGTCCTGATCCCGAAAAAATCAAGGCGATCACCGACTGGCCTGTGCCGGTCGATGTCAAAGGTCTTCGAAAATTCCTTGGGCTAGCGGCGTATTTGCATAAGTATTCACGCAATTACGCCGAGATGACTGTGCACCTCTCTCGTTTGTTGAAAAAGAACGAGAGGTGGTTATGGAACGCTGAATGTCAACGCTCCTTTGAGGGTATCAAGCAGAGCTTGATACAATCCCCAGTCCTAGCAATAGCCGATCAGGACAGGCCATTTCATGTGGTCTGTGATGCCAGCGATTTTGCAATCGGCTGTGCATTAATGCAGTACGATCTTGAAGGCGTTGAACGCGTCGTCTGCTATCAGTCGCGTCAGCTGCAACCAGCTGAGCGGAACTATCCAGTGCATGACAAGGAACTCCTTGCCATGAAGTATGCACTCGCGAAGATTAGAGTCTATCTATTAGGAAATAGACCCTTCGTTGTTTACACTGACCATGCGTCCTTACGCACGGCAGTGAACAGCCCGCACCTTTCACAACGAATGGCGAGGTGGTTGTCATTATTTGCAGAATACAACTTTACGGTCGAGTACACACCAGGACGGCTTAATGTCGTCGCTGATGCACTCTCACGTCGTCCCGACTTTGAAACAGTCGCGAAACCCAACAGTGAGACAGTCACTGTTGCGGTTATGACGTCCTCAGTCCCATCTACAACGTTGTATGATGATGTGAGGCGGGCATACGCCCAAGATGGTGAGATAGTGAAGTTGTTGACACACCTCTCACAACCATCTCGAGAATCGTTGAAACGATTATCGTCTGCGTATCGATCTGCATCAGATCGATACACTACTCACAACGGTTTACTGTATTATACAGCCGTTTCTGGTGACACACCACGTGTTGTCATTCCAGTTGATACTGATATGCGTTTGCGGATCATGTTTGAGTATCACGATGCTCCTATAGGAGGACATCGTGGCCGGGAGAAAACATATCTCACGGTAAGTCGAGACTTTTACTGGCCCCGCCAGTATCAGTTTGTGCGCAAGTATGTTTGCGCATGCGAAGTCTGTTAGCGAGTGAAGTCAAGTCCTTCACTGCGTGCACCTTTACAGCGTCTACCAGTTCCGTCAGAGTGTTGGGAATCCATCTCGCTGTAATTCGTCTTCGGGTTACCCAAAGACGCACGCGGGAATACGGGTATTCTCGTATTTGTTGACAGATTCAGCAAAATGGTACACCTTGTGGCTGTACCAGAGACAATCACGGCAAGTGGCTGTGCTTGTGCCTTTATCGACACCATCTTCCGACTTCATGGGTTGCCCCGTGAACTCGTATCAGACAGAGATCCACTATTCACTGCTGATTTCTGGCGTTCCGTGTTCAAATCACTCGGAACGCGCTTGAAGATGTCAACATCTGATCATCCAGAGTCAGATGGTCAGACGGAACGTGCCAATCGTGTCCTTGAAGAGATACTTCGAGGATACGTACACTCCTTTAAGAGTTGGAGTGAGTTTTTGCCAATGGTAGAGTTTGCCATCAACAACTCGGTGCATGCGTCCACGACACATACACCGTTTTACGTGAATGGCTTGCGCCATCTGCGTGTACCCACCTTACTAGAGTGTAACTCTGGTTTAAGGGGGGGAGGGACTCGCGCGAGCAAAAACCGAATTGGTTCACGCTCATCACGCTCTGACGAAGAAGTCATTGCGTTTGATGCCGATATCGATAACATCGATGTCGAAGAAGTTGATGCCAGTGAGAGTGCGGAAGCCCTCACTGAAGAAAAGGTTGATGTTGCTGCAGTGCGCTCACAGCGCACTGAAGCCAACGAGTCAGCAGATGAGTTCATACTGGCTCGTGAAACGGTAGTCCGTTTTGTGCAAGACTCCATCGCCGAAGCGGTGGATAAGCAAAAGCAAAACGCTGACAAGAATGGAAGGGCAAACACTCTTTTATTTAATAAAGGTGACTTAGTCCTACTGTCTACGGTTAATCTACCAAAGCATGTAGTGACTAACTTGGGTAGCAGTAAACTACTACCCAAGTACATTGGCCCATTTCGTGTATTGCACCGCCTAGGCAATGCATACACGATCGAGTTACCACGTAAGATGCGAACGCATCCCACGTTTTACGTTGGTCGGCTTAAGCCGTAACATCAGTACGCTGCTTCTTCCGATGAAGAACGCCCTTGCGCTCAAGCATCTCGCAGAGAGCCTTGTGCTCCCGATGGTGGGCATCAACAAGGGTCTGAAGAGCAGCTATCTCATCCCGAGACCGATCAGCAATCCCACGAGCTACCCTTAGCTCGTCACGAAGAGATGTCAGAGATCTCTCGTTCTCAAGCTGAGCAAAGGCAAACTCAGCTCGATGCTTCGAGGCAGTGTCCGCCATTTGGAGACGCCTATTCCGCTCATGTTCGAGATCGTCGCGTAACCCTTGCGTTACGCGATCAAAGAAGCTCTCGGGTACACACCGATCCACATGATCGTGTGGAGAGCGTCTTTCCTCCTCCTCCACCTCCATTAGAGGACTCTCGCGGTGGCCAGCGCTATCTAGTTGAGCAGCTGTTGAACCACCGCGACGTGAACGGACGTCGGACGAGTTATCTCGTCCGGTGGCGCGGCTATCCCCCGTCCTGGGATTCTTGGGAGCCCCGCTCCCAACTGATGATCGACGTACTGGGTCTGGTTGAGCAGTACGACGCGGCACATCCTGTGCCACAGAAGGAACGCAGGAGAAAGTCTTCCCGGCACGGTCGTAAAGGGATTTCAGGTTGTCAATCCCTTCGTACATCTCAGTAGAGACACGTACGCGCCACCACGGGCTGGTAAGGAGGTAAGCCTCCTTAGGTGCTCGTGCAGAGTTGTTCACACAACATGGGCACGAGTCTCCCCAAGAGAGGCAGGGTAATCCTTTCTCCCTTGACAGACGATGCAGCTTGTAGCGTGCACCTGTCGGGGTTCGCTTTTCAAACTTATCACGAGCTTTGATAAGTTTGTCGTTCCAAGCGTCACGACCTACATCCTCAAGGTTATGGATGTAAGCGTTCCACGCCTGAAGTAGTGAGGGACCATCACGTTTGTGATTCCACTGTACCATCGATGTCTAAAGAAAGCATCGATGAAGAATTCATGTTCAGCGCGATAGTTTTTCGCGCTGGGGTCAAGGTGATGGATCCTTGACGAATCGAACAATCGTGTTCGATAGCGACCACTCGTCGTCGCCGACAAGTGATCCATGACGGATTTTGGAGGCATCCATGCCTTCTTCTCAGGAGCGAGACGCAAGACATTGCGATCCCGCTCTTCCTGCGACGTGCCGACAGAAGTACTGGCACCTCGCTGTGAAGTGGTGTCCATAGGAGAACCGACACCGCTATTAGCGCCCGAGTCTCGCGACCTCGAGCGCCTTCGCTTCGGCGATGGTTTATCTGATGAATCAGATGAACCAAAGATGCTGCGACGCAAAGCATCGTCCATGCCACGCTTGGCAGGCGGCTTGGATTCAATCGCCGTCGATACGGATCCGTCATCCGTATCAGGAGAGTACGAGACACCGAGCTCGTACTCTGTGAAGACACGAGTGTCTTCATGACCAGCGCCTGCATCACCAAGTGACACAGGCTGGGTCGCTTCAGCAACCGATGAGACATCAGTTGCTGTTGTTTCTGCTTCGGCGTCCGCACAGAGACGTGCAGACGCGCTCTCGGCGGCCTTGCTCGCGCATCGCATGGGCTTGTTAACCATGCGATGAGATGTTGGAAAGTGGACGCGGACCAACAAGTGCAAACCCTGTCCCAAATGATTTGGGACGAGTATCCATTTAGTCAATCAGTCACTAAAGTGACTGATGGTTAAGGGGGGTGATGTAACGGGGTGAATCGTTACATAACAATTTATAAGAAATTGTTAATAGAACTATAAGAGTTATATTCTCAGAATATTGTCATAAGGACAAATATTCTGTAGCACTTACGAGTAGTTCCTAATTGGTTGATATAGGCCATTATATCAACCAACGAAGACGCGCCACGACAGACGCACGCAATGAGTGGTGAGCAGATAATCAATTTACACATTTGTATTTAGACATAGTTAGATGAAGATAAATAGTGATTTATTGCAGACATTAACTATGATAAATACAGTTCTACTTTTTACTTTAACCAAGTACTCGCTTCTTCTGACCGTCTTCCTCTGCACGTACGAGTGTACGTGAAGTTACGAGGCACCGCCTTATTCTGTCATCAGAATAAGTAGCTTGTACTGTCACCAGTACAAGCTTCAGGGTGCCCCGTTACACCTGGTAGCACTTTGTAGTCCGTCCAAGGACCGCGTTCACATCTACCATGAATATGTTGGATGATGAAGATGACCAAAGCTTTCACGCTACGCGTGACGGCTACTCCCATTTGAGCGATGTCGAATGGGATGCGGTTGAACGGATGGGTTCGACCATGGGCATCCATGCTGTTAGCGTCATGCTAGAGGCTCTCAATAGAGATGCCCAACATGCTACTATCGCCAAGTTCATTCAAAATGAACTTGACGCAGAACGCGAGAAAGTAGCCTTGCTTCACCAACAAGGTTCTCAACAAGCAGAGTTGTTGAGAGAACAGGGTGCTCAACAGTTTGAACTGTTGAGACAGCAGCAGGCTGCTGCTGGCGGGTCGATGCACTCGCGTCGACCCGAGACCTTGAAGATTGACATCTACAAGTACAGGGGAGTCGAAGAAGACTCCCTCTTGAGATGGTTCGTCGAATTGGATGACGCCATAAGGGCGCGTCGCATCGACGACGGGGATATGCAAGTTGCATTTGCCCAATCAAATCTGGCAGGACGTGCCAAGACTTGGGCACTGGGGCTCAAGTTGCACGACCCATATGCGTTTGGGTCGTTGGAAGTCTTCAAGTCGCGGCTCAGACAAACGTTTGAACCGCCTAGAGCTGAGTTCAGAGCTCGAACCGAACTCTTGAAGCTCAAGCAGGGTAAGCGTGATGTACACGCTTACGCTCAACATATACGACATCTCACGAGTTGTATAAGTTCCAATCCGGTGGATGAACACACGTTGGTTTCGGTGTTCATGCAGGGTCTTGCGGATGGTCCCGTCAAGACTCACCTGTTCCGGCTTGAACTAGATTCACTAGAACAAGCCATTTCCATTGCGGAGCAGGAAGACTTCAGTCTGAGACAGGCTCGCGCCAGCTCGACATCATATCGTCAACCGAGACGATATGACAACGGAGGTCCAGAGCCGATGGAACTCTGTTATGTAGAAAGCGAGAAGGCTCGCTCTACAGGCTACAAGAAGTTGCAGAGATGCAACAGATGTCAAAAGACAGGACACTACGCTTACGAGTGTAGTGCCCCTCGTCCAGTGTCTCGCGACACTGGGCGTAGTGACCGTCCACCCATGAGAAAGGGGCAGGGACGAGGGTCCGCAGTTGGTGCAAAGACGCACCAACGGGATGGACCGTCAAAAAACGGACAGGATCAGTAGGTGCGGAGCACCCTACTGATCCAGCAACGTCAAGAGAATTTGTAGGCCTCTTGATGAAGGTTGCTCCCAACACACAAACGTTGTGCGTTGCTGCTCTAGGTAATGAGATCTCACTCATTACCTTGAAACTCGAAGTGACAAATAAGTTGTCCCTTCGAGCTCTAGTCGATTGTGGGGCGTCCAACAATTTTTGTGCGACGCCAATCGCTAGAAGATGGTCACTTTAAATTCAGTGAATGTGACACACCTCCTACGAGGATGACGGTACGTCTTGCGACAGGCGCATCCGTAACCGTCATGAAGCGTATAGTGAAGATCCACTATACGCTAGAAGATACCCAATATGACGATGACTTTATCGTATTGGATTTGGATGACAAATTTGATGTCATCCTTGGAATACCGTGGCTCAGAAGGTACGAACCACGAGTAAATTGGCAACATCGGACAGTAACGATGCCTGCCGCTTGTTCATCAGATGGCCATCTGATGAACGTTTTGGAGCGTCCACAAGCGTGTGGATGTACTACGAGTGAGTGCGATGGCCTCACTTATGGTACGGTCGTTATTATGACTGCACAAAACCTTAGTGTACCAAACGGTTACACTTCGGAGCAAAGTTCCGGCGGCTGTGAGGAAACACAGGCTGCGCCGAAGGTCCGCCACTCGAATAAGTCGGGTGGACTGGGACAAAGATGTATCCCTAGTGGGGAACATCTAGAAGAGAAACAATCGATCGCTCAGGTTAAGCGAAACGATAATCCTAGATCGACTGGAGAGTCTTTCGTAGAGGATCTCGCTGTGGTTGCGCAACCCCAGCTAGAGGAAGTAAAGGGAATAAGTCCCAAGATTACAAATACGGCGGAAATAAGTTCCCCGAAACCCGCGGGAATAAGTCCCGATATTACAAATACGGCGGAAATTAGTTCCCCGAAACCCGCGGGAATAAGTCCCCGGGAAGCCGAAGGAATAAGTCCTTCGAGGCCTGAGGGAATAAGTCCCCAGGAAATGACAGAGACATTGAATGTCATAGTCAATAACGGATCAAGTGTAGGCGCTTATACACTTGATCTGATTGCGCCTCCGAAGTTGACTTCGGAGATCACTCAGTTGCCAACGCTCGAACATAAAAGGTTCTTGCGTGATCTGCGTAGTGGCAAAGTCAAGCAGATCTGCATACTCGTCGCTGACGACGAGTGTGTAACCGACATAAGGTCAGCAACAGTGTTCACTGAGAACGAGAGAGTTCTCAGTAGTTCATCTATGGACGAGATTGTCCTAGATGAAAAGACACGAATTGAGCGATATGACTCCCAATCATGGGAATCGCTCAAGACAAATCCTCTCTATGAAGATTTGGTTGAATTCAAGGATGTATTCCCTGAAACTGTTCCGTGCGAATTATCGAAGGATAAAGGTATTCGACACGAGGTAGAGCTTAAACCAGGCTCGAAGTACTGTGTCATGAAGCAGTGGCCACTGCCTCGTGAACAAGTACTTGCGATCGACAAGTTCTTTGCCGATCGTTTAGCTGCGGGCCATGTGAGGGAATCAACTTCCCCACATAGCTCTCCGACCTTCTGTGTGCGAAAAGCAACAGGAGGGTGGCGGATAGTGCACGCGTTCAACAAATTGAACGCTGCAACGGTACCGGCTCAGACGCCGATACCGAGGAAGGACGTAATCATTGATGGTATGTCAAAGAGTACCATCTTTTCGTCCATGGATTTGATGGATGGCTTCTATCAAATCCTTATGCGGGAACGGGATATACCCTATACCGCAGTTAGCACGCCTAGCGGCATGCTCTGGGAATGGCTAGTAATGCCACAAGGGCTCAGTAATGCCCCTGCCACGTTCAACAGATGTGTATCACATCTGTTGAAACCAGTACGCGAATTCGAGCCGAGTTATTTCGATGACGTATACATCCATAGTCGAGCTATGGATGGAAAGTCGGATGTTGAGGTTCACAGGTACCACGTCTGACAAGTTCTTACAATCATGCGAAAGCATCAATTGTATGCTAACCTCAAGAAGTGTATATTTGCAGCAAGCGAAATACCACTTCTTGGGTGCATCGTTGGTAAGAACGGTGTACGTCCTGATCCCGAAAAAATCAAGGCGATCACCGACTGGCCTGTGCCGGTCGATGTCAAAGGTCTTCGAAAATTCCTTGGGCTAGCGGCGTATTTGCATAAGTATTCACGCAATTACGCCGAGATGACTGTGCACCTCTCTCGTTTGTTGAAAAAGAACGAGAGGTGGTTATGGAACGCTGAATGTCAACGCTCCTTTGAGGGTATCAAGCAGAGCTTGATACAATCCCCAGTCCTAGCAATAGCCTATCAGGACAGGCCATTTCATGTGGTCTGTGATGCCAGCGATTTTGCAATCGGCTGTGCATTAATGTAGTACGACCTAGAAGGCGTTGAACGCGTCGTCTGCTATCAGTCGCGTCAGCTGCAACCAGTGAGTCTCCTTTTTGACCACACGAGTGTACCCTACCAGAGCTAGCAGACTGGGATTAAAAGAAGGCGGGCCACAGGATTATGGTACAGCATATCAAAAAAAACGAGCGTGATGACCGAAATTAACTCGAGATAGCACTCAAAAATTGTAATCTCTGTACACTCTAACGTAAGCCTTAGCAACATCGAGAAATACCGGTATATCGTGTTCATCTGTAGCTGAATGTTGTGCTGCAAACTACCCAGACGAGGCAAATGGTGGTGAGGTGATCTCCCTGGGATTAATTGAGGAGTATTTGGGAGCAAAAGCCGAAGTAAGTGTATTTAAGATTCTAATCTCATTACTAAGAGCTATCTCTAAGCATTTATGTAAAGCTGTTTTATCGCAATCCTCATAAACAACCATGAAACTCCTTGATGATTTATCTCATATGTTATCATCCTAACAACATGAAACGTACCTGTTCAGCGGTTAAATATCAACACTTTCAATCACCGCTACTGCTTGGTGACCTTACACTGGATATTTTTCGCATCGCGCAGGAAACTTGAGCGTCTTAAATCCCAGAGCCCTGGTTAAGATGTCGGCC
The DNA here is from genome assembly GCA_921007115.2 of Peronospora matthiolae. NCBI lineage: Eukaryota > Oomycota > Peronosporomycetes > Peronosporales > Peronosporaceae > Peronospora > Peronospora matthiolae. The sequence continues at coordinate 781,074 of CAKLBY020000069.1, read as the reverse complement.
AACTGATGTTTGGTGCCCACACAGGATAGCGCAACTATTCCAGCTTCGATCGTCTCTCTGATGAAGTGATGACGAATGTCCACATGCTTGGTCCAGGCATGGTAGCCAGCGTTTTGCACCATAGCGTTCACACCCTGGTTGTCCTCCCAGATTGTCGTAGCGCTCCGCTGGAGCATCCCCATGTGTGTTAGTATTGAACGCTTCCACAGTACTTCTCGAACACAAGGCTTAAAGCCATGTACTCAGCTTCCGCAGGGGTAAGCGCCACCGTCCTCTGGAACGTTAACTTAGACACTACCGGCGCGTTCCCAATCATCGCCATGATCGAAAACGGAACGCCTGTCGTCATTGTTCGTGCCCCAATCTGCGTCCGAGTACGCTTTTAGCTTAAAAATATCCGTTGGAACTTTTTATAGATGATTCCGTGCTGATGTGCTATTTTCAGGTAGCGTAGCACACACACTGCAGCCTTAGAGGGTTGCTGTCCGGGGTTCTCTTTGAAACGCGAGAGCTGAGTGACCAAGAACGCAATGTCTGGACGAGTACATGTTTTAACGTGCGATAGGCACCCGATCAAAGAACGATATGATTTTAATTGCATTGCATTATGCTTTGAATTTGTTCCTGGTGACAGCAATTTCGACAACCTGAGTCCAGCTGCACATGGGTTGTCGACAGGCTTTGCATTCTCTTAAACGAAGCGTTTCACCACGTCGTCAATGGACCGTGTCTGCTTCATCATGAGCGTCCCAGCCATCTTTTTATTATCAATCTTTATCCTTAATATAACTTTGCCGGTCCCAGCTCCTTCATTGTGAATGCATTCTACAGCGCGTCATCAACGTCCTTGATCTCTTTGCTTGTCTTAGGTGCAATGGTCATGTTGTCCACATACACGCACACATACAAGAAACCGTTCCGAAGACGCTTCACATAGACGCACTCATTCGGACCATATCTCTTGACAAGATTCTGCAACAAGACAAGGCAAATTACCTTGTTCCAAGCACTTGCTGCCTGCTTCAAATATAGAAATTCTTCTCCAGTTTGCACAGCATACCCTTAGCATTCTTCACACAAATGGAACTTCCCTGTAGACAATGTCTACTAAACCACTGTGTAGGAACGCTGTAATCGCGTTCAGCTGCTCCATCACATACCTGTCTGACGTGCACACAGCTAGCACAACTCGAATCAGGTTAATTTTCGCCACCAATGATTTGATTTAGAGTAGTTTATTCCGAATTTCTGTTTAAACCCTTGAGATACCAGCCGAGCTTTGTAGCGGATCTCTCTACCAGTATCGTCATGCCGATTAATACAACCAAAGGCACCCAATTGAACGGGTAGCCGTATCAAATGGAACGAGAGTCCACGAATTGTTACGATCATGCGAGAGGAGTTCCGCGTCCATTGCCTTGCGTTATTCATCCGCTTTGTCACTAGCGACAGCTTCTGCATACGTGTTTTTGTGTCTGGAAGAGCGTCGATACTCGCACCATGTGCCAAAAAAGCCTCTGCAAGCAATCCTTTTTCGACCATCCTTGCACGATTATGCGCAGGGATTTCATCACTCCACTCAGACAGCCGTTCGTCATCACCGTCCACACCATCCTCAAGCAGAAGCACTGGCCATCTTAAAAGCCCCGAGCGTGCCGCCTCGGCGTAAAATACCACGCGATCTGCTTTGTACGTTGGTGGCGATGGACGAAACGCAGCCAGTTTCAGTCCGATCTTAGCCGGTTTAGATGATCGAAGTTGGGGTCAAAAAGACTCTTTCTCAGGTTCCACGTCCTCCATTTCAACATTCGGAACAGGTTCCTTGGCAGATTCCATGGGTTTATCCATAATTGGTTGACGTTCCTCAGGTATGGGAACGTTCCCTTCCTCACGCGCCGTAGTTGTTTGAGTGACCGTTCCAAGCTGCGATGACTGTGTGCCATATATACGCCCACTTTACGCTCGTCTAGCTTGACCGGCCGACACGTCTTGGCATCGTCCAAGTCAAACAACCTGTAACCTATAACGTTCTCAGCATACCCGAGAAACATACAGCAGAAACCCCTCGACTCTGGCTTCGTTTTCTATGCATCGTCAATGTGGGAGTAACCCTGCAATTCAAACACGCGCAAGTGTTCTATGTAAGGCTTCACCTTGAAATTCGACTCGTAAGATGTCGAGTACGCGTATGCCGTGTTGCTGGAACGATTGATAAGATATACTACTGAAGTTACAGATTTAGCCCACAATCTTGTCGACACACACTTGTAGTGTAACATGCTCCGTGCCATCTCCATGGTGGTACGATTCATACGTTCCACCACTCCATCATCTTGAGGGCTATACAGAACGGTTCTTTTGGTGCGTGATACCGTTCCGGCGGCATATCTCATCTACCGTATTGTTCAGAAACTTCGTTATATTGTCGGATCGCGGACACTTCAAATGTTTCTCTCATTAATTTTCACACTCCTCAATCTGCCAGCTATTGAACAAGTGACTAAGACAAGCCCACGCTCGATGTTTCACTCCCGTTCGACTCGCAAGCCTTCGCTCTTTACCTCCCTTCGGGCCGTGTCTAGTAAAAGCCTTTAGCCTCCGACCCCCTGCTCACTTAGACAGTTAGGCGCCTACAGATTTTAACTGGGAGCTCGTTACTGCTTAGTGACTCGAGTTTGCGCTAACATTTCTTTGAAAGAAGTCGACTGTTTGACTTCAACTACTTTTGTTGTACGACATTAGCATCGAGAGGTGTCAGTTGGAAACACGTACCCGGACGCTAGGCCGAACGGGCATGGTCGTTGAAAGTTTAAGCTACGTGGAGGGGTGAGAACACACAAACGTAAGCTTTACTGCCACCTGAATTCAGGTATTCAGGTAACTTTTACCGGTGGTTGCTTAGGTGCCCAAGACACTATAGCCGCAACACCCGTCTTCCTTGATTTTCTTATGGCCTTCAGCTGGGTTCTTTCATTTACGTCTACACGGTATCCGGTGTGGCTGCGGTTGGTACTTTGTACATTTTATCTGTCCGTACCTCGCCTTTCCAGTTTCCAGTGTTACTCCAGCGTTTCTGCGGGGGTAACCGGTCCTGCCCATCTGGACCTTATCCTGCTTCTCCGGTAAACGGCCGATTTGCGTTGTTACATCGTTGTTACATCGTTGTTACCACAGCGTTACTGCGGGGTGTAACTGGTACAGCCCATCCGTAACGTATCCTGCTTTTCCACTTTACAGCGTTTCTGCGACTTTACGACGGTGTGTAACGGGATCTTCCAATCCGAACATTATCCCGATTTTCTAGTATTCAGTGTTACTGTTGCGCGTAACCGGTCCGACCCATCTGGAACCTTATCCTGCCTGTCCCCATGAGTAAACCTTGTGGGCCTCAGCGGGATAATAAATGGCGTCAGACTTGGCATAAGGACGCTCCTTAGGTTAATTTTTCTCGTCCGACTGACGCTGTCTGTAACGGGTCACCCTGAAGCTTGTACTGGTGACAGTACAAGCTACTTATTCTGATGACAGAATAAGGCGGTGCCTCGGAACTTCACGTACACTGGTACGTGCAGAGGAAGACGGTAAGAAGAAGCGAGTACTTGGTTAAAGTAGAACTGTATTTAGTATAGTTAATGTCTGCAATAAATCACTATTTATCTTCATCTAACTATGTCTAAATACAAATGTGTAAATCAATTATCTGCTCACCACTCATTGCGTGCGTCTGTCGTGGCGCGTCTTCGTTGGTTGATATAATGGCCTATATCAACTAATTAGGAACTACTCGTAAGTGCTACAGAATATTTGTCCTTATGACAATATTCTGAGAATATAACTCTTATAGTTCTATTAACAATTTCTTATAAATTGTTATGTAACGATCCACCCCGTTACATCACCCCCCCCCTTAACCATCAGTCACTTTAGCGACTGATTGACTAAATGGATACTCGTCCCAAATCATTTGGGACAGGGTTTGCACTTGTTGGTCCGCGTCCACTTTCCAACATTTCATCGCATGGTAAACAAGCCCATGCGATGCGCGAGCAAGGCCGCCGAGAGCGCGTCCGCACGTCTCTGTGCGGACGCCGAAGCAGAAACCAACAGCAACTGATGTCTCATCGGTTGCTGAAGCGACCCAGCCTGTGTCACTTGGTGATGCAGGCGCTGGTCATGAAGACACTCATGTCTTCACAGAGTACGAGCTCGGTGTCTCGTACTCTCCTGATACGGAAGACGGATCCGTATCGACGGCGATTGAATCCAAGCCTCCTGCCAAGCGTGGCATGGACGATGCTTTGCGTCGTAGCATCTTTGGTTCATCTGATGAATCAGATGAACCATCGCCAAAGCGAAGGCGCTCGAGGTCGCGAGACTCGGGCGCTAACAGTGGTGTCGGTTCTCCTATGGACACCACTTCGCAACGAGGTGCCAGTACTTCTGTCGGCACATCGCAGGAAGAGCGGGATCGCAATGTCTTGCGTCTCGCTCCCGAGAAGAAGGCATGGATGGCTCCAAAATCCGTCATGGATCACTTGTCGGCGACGACGAGTGATCGTTATCGAACACGATTGTTCGATCCGTCAAGGATCCATCACCTTGACCCCAGCGCGAAGAACTATCGCGCTGAGAATGAATTCTTCATCGATGCTTTCTTTAGACATCGATGGTACAGTGGAATCACAAACGTGATGGTCCCTCACTACTTCAGGCGTGGAACGCTTACATCCATAACCTTGAGGATGTAGGTCGTGACGCTTGGAACGACAAACTTATCAAAGCTCGTGATAAGTTTGAAAAGCGAACCCCGACAGGTGCACGCTACAAGCTGCATCGTCTGTCAAGGGAGAAAGGATTACCCTGCCTCTCTTGGGGAGACTCGTGCCCATGTTGTGTGAACAACTCTGCACGAGCACCTAAGGAGGCTTACCTCCTTACCAGCCCGTGGTGGCGCGTACGTGTCTCTACTGAGATGTACGAAGGGATTGACAACCTGAAATCCCTTTACGACCGTGCCGGGAAGACTTTCTCCTGCGTTCCTTCTGCGGCACAGGATGTGCCGCGTCGTACTGCTCAACCAGACCCAGTACGTCGATCATCAGTTGGGCGCGGGGCTCCCAAGAATCCCAGGACGGGGGATAGCCGCGCCACCGGACGAGACAACTCGTCCGACGTCCGTTCACGTCGCGGTGGTTCAACAGCTGCTCAACTAGATAGCGCTGGCCACCGCGAGAGTCCTCTAATGGAGGTGGAGGAGGAGGAAAGACGCTCTCCAAACGATCATGTGGATCGGTGTGTTCCCGAGAGCTTCTTTGATCGCGTAACGCAAGGGTTACGCGACGATCTCGAACATGAGCGGAATAGGCGTCTCCAAATGGCGGACGCTGCCTTAAAGCATCGAGCTGAGTTTGCCTTTGCTCAGCTTGAGAACGAGAGATCTCTGACATCTCTTCGTGACGAGCTAAGGGTAGCTCGTTGGGGATATTGACCGGTCTCGGGATGAGATAACTGCTCTTCAGACCCTTTTCGATGCCCACCATCGGGAGCACAAGGCTCTCTGCGAGATGCTTGAGCGCAAGGGCGTTCTTCATCGGAAGAAGCAGCGTACTGATGGTACGGCTTAAGCCGACCAACGTAAAACGTGGGATGCGTTCGCATCTTACGTGGTAACTCTATCGTGTATGCATTGCCTAGGCGGTGCAATACACGAAATGGGCCAATGTACTTGGGTAGTAGTTTACTGCTACCCAAGTTAGTCACTACATGCTTTGGTAGATTAACCGTAGACAGTAGGACTAAGTCACCTTTATTAAATAAAAGAGTGTTTGCCCTTCCATTCTTGTCAGCGTTTTGCTTTTGCTTATCCACCGCTTCGGCGATGGAGTCTTGCACAAAACGGACTACCGTTTCACGAGCCAGTATGAACTCATCTGCTGACTCGTTGGCTTCAGTGCGCTGTGAGCGCACTGCAGCAACATCAACCTTTTCTTCAGTGAGGGCTTCCGCACTCTCACTGGCATCAACTTCTTCGACATCGATGTTATCGATATCGGCATCAAACGCAATGACTTCTTCGTCAGAGCGTGATGAGCGTGAACCAAATCGGTTTTTGCTCGCGCGAGTCCCTCCCCCCCTTAAACCAGAGTTACACTCTAGTAAGGTGGGTACACGCGGATGGCGCAAGCCATTCACGTAAAACGGTGTATGTGTCGTGGACGCATGCACCGAGTTGTTGATGGCAAACTCTACCATTGGCAAAAACTCACTCCAACTCTTAAAGGAGTGTACGTATCCTCGAAGTATCTCTTCAAGGACACGATTGGCACGTTCCGTCTGACCATCTGACTCTGGATGATCAGATGTTGACATCTTCAAGCGCGTTCCGAGTGATTTGAACACGGAACGCCAGAAATCAGCAGTGAATAGTGGATCTCTGTCTGATACGAGTTCACGGGGCAACCCATGAAGTCGGAAGATGGTGTCGATAAAGACACAAGCACAGCCACTTGCCGTGATTGTCTCTGGTACAGCCACAAGGTGTACCATTTTGCTGAATCTGTCAACAAATACGAGAATACCCGTATTCCCGCGTGCGTCTTTGGGTAACCCGAAGACGAATTACAGCGAGATGGATTCCCAACACTCTGACGGAACTGGTAGACGCTGTAAAGGTGCACGCAGTGAAGGACTTGACTTCACTCGCTAACAGACTTCGCATGCGCAAACATACTTGCGCACAAACTGATACTGGCGGGGCCAGTAAAAGTCTCGACTTACCGTGAGATATGTTTTCTCCCGGCCACGATGTCCTCCTATAGGAGCATCGTGATACTCAAACATGATCCGCAAACGCATATCAGTATCAACTGGAATGACAACACGTGGTGTGTCACCAGAAACGGCTGTATAATACAGTAAACCGTTGTGAGTAGTGTATCGATCTGATGCAGATCGATACGCAGACGATAATCGTTTCAACGATTCTCGAGATGGTTGTGAGAGATGTGTCAACAACTTCACTATCTCACCATCTTGGGCGTATGCCCGCCTCACATCATCATACAACGTTGTAGATGGGACTGAGGACGTCATAACCGCAACAGTGACTGTCTCACTGTTGGGTTTCGCGACTGTTTCAAAGTCGGGACGACGTGAGAGTGCATCAGCGACGACATTAAGTCGTCCTGGTTTGTACTCGACCGTAAAGTTGTATTCCGCAAAGAATGACAACCACCGCGCCATTCGTTGTGAAAGGTGCGGGCTGTTCACTGCCGTGCGTAATGACGCATGGTCAGTATAAACAATGAAGGGTCTATCTCCTAATAGATAGACTCTAATCTTCGCGAGTGCATACTTCATGGCAAGGAGTTCCTTGTCATGCACTGGATAGTTCCGCTCAGCTGGTTGCAGCTGACGCGACTGATAGCAGACGACGCGTTCAACGCCTTCTAGGTCGTACTGCATTAATGCACAGCCGATTGCGAAATCGCTGGCATCACAGACCACATGAAATGGCCTGTCCTGATCGGCTATTGCTAGGACTGGGGATTGTATCAAGCTCTGCTTGATACCCTCAAAGGAGCGTTGACATTCAGCGTTCCATAACCACCTCTCGTTCTTTTTCAACAAACGAGAGAGGTGCACAGTCATCTCGGCGTAATTGCGTGAATGCTTATGCAAATACGCCGCTAGCCCAAGGAATTTTCGAAGACCTTTGACATCGACCGGCACAGGCCAGTCGGTGATCGCCTTGATTTTTTCGGGATCAGGACGTACACCGTTCTTACCAACGATGCACCCAAGAAGTGGTATTTCGCTTGCTGCAAATATACACTTCTTGAGGTTAGCATACAATTGATGCTTTCGCATGATTGTAAGAACCTGTCGGACGTGGTTCCTGTGAACCTCAACGTCCGACTTTCCATCCAAAGCTCGACTATGGATGAATACGTCATCGAAATAACTCGGCGCGAATTCTCGTACTGGTCTCAACAGATGTGATACACATCTGTTGAACGTGGCAGGGGCATTACTGAGCCCTTGTGGCATTACTAGCCATTCCCAGAGCATGCCGCTAGGCGTGCTAACTGCGGTATAGGGTATATCCCGTTCCCGCATAAGGATTTGATAGAAGCCATCCATCAAATCCATGGACGAAAAGATGGTACTCTTTGACATACCATCAATGATTACGTCCTTCCTCGGTATCGGCGTCTGAGCCGGTACCGTTGCAGCGTTCAATTTGTTGAACGCGTGCACTATCCGCCACCCTCCTGTTGCTTTTCGCACACAGAAGGTCGGAGAGCTATGTGGGGAAGTTGATTCCCTCACATGGCCCGCAGCTAAACGATCGGCAAAGAACTTGTCGATCGCAAGTACTTGTTCACGAGGCAGTGGCCACTGCTTCATGACACAGTACTTCGAGCCTGGTTTAAGCTCTACCTCGTGTCGAATACCTTTATCCTTCGGTAATTCGCACGGAACAGTTTCAGGGAATACATATTTGAATTCAACCAAATCTTCATAGAGAGGATTTTTCTTGAGCGATTCCCACGATTGGGTGTCATATCGCTCAATTCGTGTCTTTTCATCTAGGACACTCTCGTCCGCTGATAAACTACTGAGAACTCTCTCGTTCTCAGTAAACACTGTTGCTGACCTTATGTCGGTTACACAATCGTCGTCAGCGACGAGTACGCAGATCTGCTTGACTTTGCCACTACGCAGATCACGCAAGAACCTTTTATATTCGAGCGTTGGCAACTGAGTGATATCCGAAGTCAACTTCGGAGACGCAATCAGATCAAGTTTATAAGCGCCTACACGTGATCCGTTATTGACTATGACATTCAATGTCTCTGTCATTTCCTGGGGACTTATTCCCTCAGGCCTCGAAGGACTTATTCATTCGGCTTCCCGGGGACTTATTCCCACGGGTTTTGGGGAACTTATTTCCGCCGTATATGTAATATCGGGACTTATTCCCTTTACTTCCTCTAGCTGGGGTTGCGCAACCACAGCGAGATCCTCTACGAAAGACTCTTCAGTCGATCTAGGATTATCGTTTCGCTTAACCTGAGCGACCGATTGTTTCTCTTCTAGATGTTCCCCACTAGGGATACATCTTTGTCTCAGTCCACTCGACTTATTCGAGTGGTGGACCTTCGGCGCAGCCTGTGTTTCCTCACAGCCGCCGGAAATTTGCTCCGAAGTGTAACCGTTTGGTACACTAAGGTTTTGTGCAGTCGTACTAACGACCGTACCACAAGTGAGGCCATCGCACTCACTCGTAGTACATCCACACGCTTGTGGACGCTCCAAAACGTTCATCAGATGGCCATCTGATGAACAAGCGGCAGGCATCGTTACTGTTCGATGTTGCCAGTTTACTCGTGGTTCGTACCTTCTGAGCCACGGTATTCCAAGGATGACTTCAAATTTGTCATCCAAATCCAATACGATAAAGTCATCGACATATTGGGTATCTTCTAGCGTATAGTGGATCTTCACTATACGCTTCATGACGGTTACGGATGCGCCTGTCGCAAGACGTACCGTCATCCTCGTAGGAGGTGTGTCACATTCACTGAATTTAAAGTGACCATCTTCTAGCGATTGGCGTCGCACAAAATTGTTGGACGCCCCACAATCGACTAGAGCTCGAAGGGACAACTTATTCGTCACTTCGAGTTTCAAGGTAATGAGTGAGATCTCATTACCTAGAGCAGCAACGCACAACGTTTGTGTGTTGGGAGCAACCTTCATCAAGAGGCCTACAAATTCTTTTGACGTTGCTAGACCAGTAGGGTGTTCCGCACCTACTGATCCTGTCCGTTTTTTACGGTCCATCCCGTTGTTGCGTCTTTGCACCAACTGCGGACCCTCGTCCCTGCCCCTTTCTCATGGGTGGACGGTCACTACGCCCAGTGTCGCGAGACACTGGACGAGGGGCACTACACTCGTAAGCGTAGTGTCCTGTCTTTTGACATCTGTTGCATCTCTGCAACCTCTTGTAGCCTGTAGAGCGAGCCTTCTCGCTCTCTACATAACAGAGTTCCATCGGCTCTGGACCTCCGTTGTCATATCGTCTCGGTTGACGATATGATGTCGAGCTGGCGCGAGCCTGTCTCAGACTGAAGTCTTCCTGCTCCGCAATGGAAATGGCTTGTTCTAGTGAATCTAGTTCAAGCCGGAACAGGTGAGTCTTGACGGGACCATCCGCAAGACCCTGCATGAACACCGAAACCAACGTGTGTTCATCCACCGGATTGGAACTTATACAACTCGTGAGATGTCGTATATGTTGAGCGTAAGCGTGTACATCACGCTTACCCTGCTTGAGCTTCAAGAGTTCGGTTCGAGCTCTGAACTCAGCTCTAGGCGGTTCAAACGTTTATCTGAGCCGCGACTTGAAGTCTTTTAACGACTCAAACGCATATGGGTCGTGCAACTTGAGCCCCAGTGCCCAAGTCTTGGCACGTCCTGCCAGATTTGATTGGGCAAATGCAACTTGCATATCCCCGTCGTCGATGCGACGCGCCCTTATGGCGTCATCCAATTCGACGAACCATCTCAAGAGGGAGTCTTCTTCGACTCCCCTGTACTTGTAGATGTCAATCTTCAAGGTCTCGGGTCGACGCGAATGCATCGACTCACCAGCAGCAGCCTGCTGCTGTCTCAAAAGTTCAAACTGTTGAGCACCCTGTTCTCTCAACAAATCAGCTTGTTCAGAACCTTGTTGGTGAAGCAAGGCTACTTTCTCGCGTTCAGCGTCAAGTTCATTTTGAGTGAACTTGGCGATAGTAGCATGTTGGGCATCTCTATTGAGATCCTCTAGCATGACGCTAACAGCATGGATGCCCATGGTTGAACCCATCCGTTCAACCGCATCCCATTCGACATCGCTCAAATGGGAGTAGCCGTCACGCGTAGCGTGAAAGCTTTGGTCATCTTCATCATCCAACATATTCATGTTAGATGTGAACGTGGTCCTTGGACGGACTACGAAGTGCTACCAGGTGTAACGGGGTACCCTGAAGCTTGTAGTGATGACAGTACAAGCTACTTATTCTGATGACAGAATAAGGCGGTGCCTCGTAACCTCACGTACACTCGTACGTGCAGAGGAAGACGGTAAGAAGAAGCGAGTACTTGGTTATAGTAAAAAGTAGAACTGTATTTAGTATAGTTAATGTCTGCAATACATCACTATTTATCTTTAGTTTCTGCAATAAATCACTATTTATCTTTATCTAACTATGTCTAAATACAAATGTGTATGTCAACTATCTGCTCACCACTCATTGCGTGCGTCTGTCGTGGCGCGTCTTCGTTGGTTGATATAATGGCCTATATCAACCAATTAGGAACTACTCGTAAGTGCTGCAGAATATTTGTCCTTATGACAATATTCTGAGAATATAACTCTTATAGTTATATTCTATTAACAATTTCTTATAAATTGTGATGTAACGATTCACCCCGTTACACTGTCGCTAAGGCCGAAACAGCCATGTTGGATATGGATAGATACAGTCGAGACAAGCGGAGTGCAGACCTCGCGGGGGTGCCTTAAAAATTGACTGAGCTATGTCTGCCTATGTGGATCCTGCTCGCGACCTATCCGCGACTCTATCCGATACGGAAATAAAGACGTTGCTCGGCTCGACGACCTAACCGCTATTGTGTTCTGAGAGTCTGGAACATCTACGGAACTTTTAGACGATCCGTAACTCTGGTATCAATTTTACATGTACGGATCGTGAGGTCTGAACGAAATTAGACGGTACGGTGGTTACCATTTGTGGTAGCAAATTAACCTTCAAGACGTACTCCATCTACTCTCACTGGTACTATGTGGATCTTCAGCGCCTACCCGACGATGTTTTGGATGGGCTCTTTCTACGGTTGGTTCGCCAAACAAGACACTTCGCCGGTGTATATTACTCCGGCCCATGTAATTAAAGGTCTTTGTTCACGCAACCGCCGGGTGAACTTAAATTAAAAGTATCTCTCATCATCGGTCATGTTCGATCAAAGAACCCCGCTTCGTCACATCCAGTTTGCTGGTTAAGGCTTTTCGGTGGTGCAGCATCGTCTAGGACCATACAACCGGACCATTCCTCCCTTTATCGAGGCCCTCCGGACTACGAAAGATTCGGCAAAAAGGCGGCGGCCACTACGGATTTGTATATATCGGACTAAAAGTCTCCGGCTTCGGCTGTTGAGACCAGTGCGCTAATATGCTACGACGGCTGATGTTTTGGATGACATCCCTCCGCCTTCGACGACGAAAGTGATGCAGGCGATAACATCATTATGGCTGATGCTTCCGGCTTTAATGGTGAGCTACATAGCGGGGATCCCTCGGACTCGGATTCAAGTCATTCTGATGCTATGTACGATAAAACGTTGGCTATTGCGGTAGACCCTACGTCCATATGGCCTGCCGTAAAGGCGCCCCAATTTCTGGTAGTAGCTATTGACTCAGAGGCCTACACCCTTGACCATTTTTAGCGGGCTAAGTGTTTGGACTTTAACTCTATTACGACTCCGGGACCGCAACGTCCTGCGCCATTCACCACAAGTGGAGTCTTCTTAGATGCCATGATGCAAGGAGTTAAATCGATGGGCTGGCATGACCGCCAAACGGGATCGTATCCCGTTTATCGACCGTAGGAGGATCTGTCCTCCTAATTCCAGCACGGAAACTATCCGTGCTGAGGAAGAGTTCTCCACCGATGTGTTTTTCAAATATCGGTGGTAGAACGGCCACCGTGGTCGGGCCTTGGCTCAAGGATGGAATGCCTTAATACATAGCATCGAGTGCATTGACTGTGAGGCCTGGCTCGGTAATCCTGATGCTCGCAAGCTCGCAACAGATTTGAGAGGAGCAACCCAGTCGGTGTACGATACAAGTTGCACCAACTGTCAAGAGAGGGAGGATTACCCTGTCTCTTGGGTTGACTCGTGCCTAAGTTGCCTGGACAACTCGAACCGTGCATCTAGATCGGCCTACCTCCCTAATGATCCCTACTGGAGGGTGCGCATCTCTTCCGAGATGGCCGAAGAGATTGATACTTTGCAATCCCCGCACTCGCGTTTGGGGAGGTCGTTTTCCGACGGCCCAGGTTCGAACGCAGCGGGTGGGTCTCGTCATATTACTCGACGAGACCCAGAACATCAACGATCAGCTGAGCACGAGGCTCCCAGCTGTCCAAGGCCGGTGGGTAGCCACGCCAGCGGACGAGGTAACTCGTCCGGACGCCTTTCACATCGCGGTGGTTCAAAATATGCTCCACTAGGAACCGTTGACCACCGCCAGAGTCCACAAAAGGATGTGGTGGTGGCGGGAACACCTGATTTGGCTCGAGGGTCGGATCATCTTGATGCTCAGGAACTAAATTGTGTAACGGAACATTTACACGATGACCTGGTCATGGACGGACTTGGCGTTATGAGCTCCATGAACTTGTAAGGGATAAGTACAATTCCTTAGCGCATGATAGTGCAAAAAGTCGTGCCGCGTTTGCGTTCGCGCGACTTGGGAACGAGCGTTCGTTTATGTTCTCTTCGTGATGAGCTTACCGCAGCTCGTCGAGACATCGTTCAGCTGCGTGAGCAGTTTGCTTCGCTAGTCGATTATACTGACTCGTTAAAACGGTCCCACTCGAAGGTGGTCTCGGCTCTTGACCGCAGAGGTGTTCTTCACCTTTCGAAACGGATCCTACGTTTTACGAGGCAGTTTAATCGAGTATGTGTTGCCCATACGGCGCAACGCACGAAAAGGACCGATACGCGTGGGCAGAATTTTCCGCTGCCCATGTTCGTCACTGCACGATTCGGTAAATTACTGTAGACAGTCAAACTAAATCTCCTTCATCAAATGAAAGAACATTTGCTCTTCCATGTTTGTCTGCGTTTCTTTTCTGTCTGTCTATTGCATCTGCAATCGAGTCTTGAACAGAGCGGACAACCTCTTCGCGACTCAGCAGAAATTTCCCTGCTGATTCATACTTGTCAACAGCAGTGCGCTACGTGTGCACTGCTGAAAGAACGTTGCATTCACCAGTGAAGGCGTCATCGTCCTCTCTTTGGCGGTCATTGGCGATGCTGAATATACCAGCATCGTCGTCGTCATCATCACCGATGTCGATGTGATCACATCGGCTCCATCACGTCGACACCATTGTCGACGTATGATGAGCAAGAACCAGATCGGTTTTTCTTCGAGCGAGTCCACCCCCCCCTTAAACTAGAGTCACACTCTAAGAAGGCGGGTAAACGTGGATGACGTAGGCCATTCACGAAGAATGGTGTATGCGTTGTCGAAGCGTGCACCGAGTTGTTGATGGCGAATTCCACCATCGGCAAGAGCTCAATCCAACTCGTAAACGAGTGGACATACCCTCGAAATATCTCTTCGAGGACGAGGTTGACGCATTCCGTTTGACCATCCATTTCGGGATGGTAAGAAGTTGACATCGTCAAGCGTGTTCCAAGTGAACGGAACACGGATTGCAAAAACTCCTCTGTGAAGCGGGGGTCCCTCTCGGACACGAATTCACGGAGTAACCCGTGAAGTCGGAAGATAGTATCAATTAAGACACGAGCACAGCCCTGGGCTGTGATTGACTCCTGTACAGCAACAAGATGTACCATCTTGCTGAACCGATCAACAAGCACAAGAATACCAGTAGTCTTGGGATAGTCTTTAAGATACCCGAAGTCGAAGTCCATCGATACGGGCTGCCAACAATCTGCCGGAATCGGGAGAGGCTGCAAAGGTGCGCGGGGTGAAGGACTAGGCTTCACCCGTTGACAAACTTCGCAAGCGCGAATTTATTTGCGCACAAGCTCAAACTGTTGGGGCCAGTAGAAGTCACGACTTACCGTGAGGTAAGTCTTTTCTCAACCGCGATGCCCACTTGATGGGGAATCGTGACACTCATACATGATGCACAATCGCAAATCACAATGAGCGGGAACGACGACACGAGGTGTGTCGCCGTTGGCTGCTATATAGTACAGCAGTCCATCACGAACAGAACACCGTTCGATTGAAGATTGGTTTTGAGACGTCAAGCTTTTCAAAGCTTGACTGCATGGATTAGACTCGTAATCCATCAATCGCAGAAGAGCCTAATCTTCTGCGAATGCTTTCCGCACGTCGTCAAGCATATTCGACGACGGATCTTTCACTGATAGTGTTGCAACAGTCGGATCACCCCTACTGTTAGATAGAGCGGTCGGCTCGACATCATTCCGGCGCGAAAGATCATCAGCGACGACATTAAGTCATCCTGGTTTATACTCGACGGAGAAGTTGTACTCCGCGAAGAAAGACATCCACCTCGCCATTCGTTGCGAGAGGTGTGGACTGTTTACGGCCGTGCGTAACGACGCATGGTCGGTATAAACGATGAAGGGCCATTCTACTAAGAGACATACCCAAAACTTAGCCAATGCATATTTCATGGCAAGGATTTCCTTGTCATGCGCCAGGTAGTTACGCTTAGCTGCTTGCAGCTGATTCGATCGGTAACAGACGACACGCTCAACGCCGTCTGAGTCGTACTGAATTAACGCACAGCCGATTGCAAAATCGCTGGCGTCACAGACCGCATGGAATGGTCTGTCCTGGTCTGCAATCGCCAACACAGGCGATAGTATCAAGCTTTACTTGATACCTTCAAAGGAGTGCTGACACTCAGCACTCCATGACCACCTCTCATTTTCCTTCAACAAACGAGAGAGATGTACGTTCATATCAGCGTAGCTGCGCGATTACTTGTGCTAGTACGCCGCCAAGCCAAAGAAATTTCAAATTCCCTTGACTTCGACTGGCACATGCCAGTTGCTAATCGCCTTGATCTTTCCGGATCAGGGCGTACAGCATTTTACCCACGATGCAGCCACGAATTGGTATTTCGTTCGCTGCGGTTATACACTTCTTGAGGTTCGCGAACAACTTATGCTCTCGCATTAGAGTAAGAACCTTCCGGATGTGGATTCTATGAACCTTCACGTCCGCCTTTCCATGCATAGCCCGGATATGGACGAAGACATCGTCAAAGTAATTCGGTGCAAAATCGCGCACCGATCGCAATAGATTCGTAACACATCTTTTGAACGTTTCAGGGGCGTTGCTTAGCCCCTGTGGCATCATTAGTCACATCCAGAGAATACCACTGGGGGAGCTCACTGCCTTGTACGGGATACCGCGTTCACGCATGAGAAGTTGATAGAATCCATCGATCAGATCCATGGACGAAAAGATGGTACTCTTTGCCGTACCATCTATGATGACGTCCTTCCTTGGTATCGGCGTCCGAGACGGTACCGTTGCAGCGTTCAGTTTGTTGAACGCGTGCAATATCCGCCATCCTCCTGTGGCTTTTCGCACAGAGAAAGTCGGAGAGCTATGTGGGGAAGTTGATTTCCTCACATGGCCCGCAGCTAAGCGATCGGCAAAGAACTTGTCGATCGCAAGTACTTGTTCACGAGGCAGTGGCCACTGCTTCATGACAAAGTATATCAAACCGGGTTTCAGCTCGATCTCATGCCGAGAGTGCCTTTGTCCTTTGGCAGCTCGCATGGAACGGATTCCGGAAAGCATCCCTAAATTCGACCAGATTATTATACATAGGATTCGTCATCAAAGACTCCCAGGATTGAGACGTGTATCGCTCAATCCGGGTCTTCTTTTCGCGGACACTCTCATCCATCGATGAGCTACTGAGAACCCGTTCACTCTCATCAAACACTTGTGCCGACCGAATATCGGCGACGTACTCGTCCTCTGTGACGAGTACGCAGATCTGCTTGATCTTGTCACTACGCATCTCTCGCAAGAATCTGTTAAATTCTAGCGTTGGCAACTTGACCACCTCCGAAGCTGACTTCGGGGGCGTCACCAGATCAAGTGTATAAGCGCCTACACTTGATCCTTCATTTAACAAGACATTCACTGTCTCGGTAATTTCCTGGGAAACACATCCGCAGATGGTTGGGGATCCATACCCTCAACATAACCATCTCGGGAGTTATCTTTCTCAGGAATGCTGGAATTTTCTTCTATTACGTGCACTATCACGGTCACGTCCTCTTCGACCGACTCTCTTTTAGTCGAGCGGGCTTGCTCTACGATCGACTCTCTGTGAGTCGATCTCTCTTCAACGTGTTGTTCAGGATGAACAACACGCATCTTTCTACTTGGATGCACCCTTCTTGGTGTGCATACGTGTTCCAATCCACTCGATCTCTTCGAGTGGTGAACCTTCGGCGCAGCCTGTGTCTCTACACAGGTGCCGGAAGCTGGTTCCACAGTGTAGTGGCCTTCTACACTGTAATCTTGTGCAATCGTACTAACGACCGTACTACAAGTGAGGCCATCTCACTAACTTGTAGTACATCCACACGCTTGTCGACACTCCAAGACGTTCATCATATGGCCATCTGACGAGAAAACGGCAGGCATTTCACGGATCGATGCTGCCAGCTAACCCATGGCCGGTGCCTGCTAATTCATTGCAGACAGAGGATGACATCAAGTTTGTCATCCAAAGCTAATGCGAAAAAGTCATCATCGTACTGCTTCCATTCCAGCGTGTAGTGGATTTCTACTACACGTTTGCTCATTGTTACAGATGCGCCTGTAGAAAGGCACACCGTCATCCTTGTTGGAGGGAACTCTCGCTCAACAAAGTCGAGCCTACTATCCCCTAGCAACTGGCGTCTAATAAAACTGTTCGACGCCCCACAGTCAACTAGGGCGCGAAGTGATATTCCACGTGTCACTTCAATCTTCAAAGTGATGAGGGACACCTAATCACTAGGGGCAGTAACACAGAGCGCCTGTGTGTTGGGAGCAATCTTCGTCAAGGGTCCTGCGAATTCTCTTGAGGTTGCTGGATCAGCAGGGTGCTCCGCCCCTACTGACCTTGTCCGTTCTTTGGCGGTCCGACTTGCTGTCGCGGCTTAGCGACATGGTCGAACCCACGCCTTGGACCTTTCCTTGGCCAACGGTGGTCATCACGTCTTGTCTTTGGACGCATTGCGGTACTTGGGACACTACACTCCTGAGCGTAGTGCCCAATCTTCTGACAGCGATGGCATCTTGCCGTTTGCTTGTGACTCAGAGAGCGAGAGTTCTTGCTCTCGACATACTAGAAGTCCATAGGTTCGTGACTTCCTGTTTTTGGTCGCCTCGTCGGATGATAGTTGGACGAGTTAGCCTGAGACTGTCTCAGGCTGAAGTCTTCTTGTTCCGCATACGCTATCGCCCTTTCCAGCGTATGGAAGTCCTCTCGGAACATGTAGGTCTTCACCGGCCCATCCACAAGGCCGTAGATGAACATTTGATGAGCGTGTGCTCATCAACAGGGTTCTCCGTAAAGCTACTCGCAAGGTAGCGCAGGTGCTGTGCGTAAGCGTGCACGTCACGTTTACCCTGCTTGACCCTCAAGAGTGCAGAGCGTGCTCTGGACTCGGCTCTCGGCGGCTCAAACGTCTCTTTAAGCCGAGATTTCAAGATCTCCAATGACTAAAACACGTTTGGGTCGTGAAGGTTGAGCCCTAAGGCCCAAGTCTTTGCTCGTCCCGTCAAATTTGACAGGGAGAAAGTGACTTGCATCTCGTCAACCTCGATGTGACGGGCCCTGATGGCGTCGTCTAACTCAACAAATTATCTCAAAAGGGAATCTTCATCGGTTCACTTATACCTTGAGATGTCAATCTTTAAGGTTTCGGGTCGACGTATGTGCATCGGCCCGCTTATCGACTGATGAGATCCTTGCTGTTGTAGTAAGGCTATCTTCTCTCTTTCGACGGCAAGTTCCCATTGTAGGAACTTGTTGATAGCAGCATGTTGCTGGTCTCTGTTTAGAGACTCCAACATGCCACTGATGGCGGGTTCGCCCATAAGCACACTCATGCGGCCGACTACCTCCCATTTTGAGTCGCTCATAGGGAGTAGCCTTCACGTGGGACGTGAAAGCTGTCGTCTTCTACATCCAGCATGTTCATGTTGGACGGACACTGAGCAGTCGTTGGACGAACTACGAAGTGCTACCAGTTGTAACGGGGCACCCTTTGTTTGGGGTGCCGCGAAACTTCACGTGCACTAGTACGTGCAGAGGAATCTAATCTACTCAACAGCTATGTTGAGCAAAGGGTAAAAATAGAACTGTATTTGATGTAGCTAAGCTATCAATGTAACTTTAATCTTTATCTAACTATATTAAAGTACGTCTTGGTATAACGAAAAGCTGCTCATCACTCATTGCGCGCGTCTAGCGGCTATTGGTGGCAGTCTATGATTGATATATCTTTTATCAACCAATCTTTGAGCAGCAAATGAAGATTATCCAAAAGGGGATAATGTTTCTTTAAAATTATCCATCTCGGATAATATCGGTAGAATATTGTTATGCTGGACAAAATCCCTATTGACACCGTTGGTGTCAATATCATGTAACGGGCTACCCCGTTACAGGCATCGTACCGAAACTTCTGTATATTGCTCGCCACGTTTGTCCAATGACTGCTACATTCATTGTCATGCAGCAGTAAATCAAAAAATACGCATGGCATGGTATATTTAAACAGCTAGACAGGACATGTACAACGTGGCTTACTGAAACAGTCACTTGTTTGTCTCGACCGGAGGGAGGTATGCCATTTCCAGACTTGCGGGCTGAACTGCTAATTGTGGCGGCGGTGACAGTAATTAAGTGGTGCGAGGATCCAGCAGGATGTCAGCAGCTGCTTGGCAAGTTTCTAAGTACAGACGATATGGTAGGCGGTGCACAGCCAGTTTACGTTTTTCTAGAAACCACTGGGAGACTACATGCGGGATTCAAACAAAAGGAACATTATGGACGGCTGGGGGGAAGGTCCTGGATGCATATAGGCTGATGAGCTGTCATCCCATTTTAGTAGACGGTATGATTAATGCATACGAGGCGGTAGAGATAGTCTTGCCTCGTAAGATGGTGTTGGACGCTGGTTGCTGCACGATCGACGTCACGTCACCACTTGGATATGAATTACAATCTCTATGGAGTCATATAAAGGCACATTATGACCCACTCAACCTTTCTGATTTCATCTCGTAAACATGGCAAAGTATGGGCTACCCAAGGCGGACGAATCGATTTATAATGGGCGAATTTAATTAAATTTAGAACTAGATCATTCGTGCTTGGAAATTTCCTCCGATGGTGTAAAACGTGTCGGACATCAATTTTTTCAAGAGGCGACCGCATGGTGGAAGCCGACCATACACGAGATTTTTGTTGCACTAATTGCGAAGTTTCCGGAGATAGTCGTGGATCAAGGACACCCCGAGTCGATCGATATCGGTACTGTTCCAGCCGAGAATCCTTTTAAAGCGACCGTTGGGCACACGATTATTGCAACCGGACAAGTACTGCTGACTGTGAATTTAGGCTCCACCTATCAGGCGATTTCGCTTCTGGTGACTTCTTGCACGGAAGCTATCGAGGCTCTTCTAAATTATAACAATTTTTTTGTTACAGAATCATCAGTCTCTCCCCACACCCTGTCTTCAGTCGTACGCCTTTGTACCCGATAAGATGGCACATCAGGATCACGCCGTTTTAATAAGGCGCATGCATTCACACAATCCGCAGGCATGGCTTGCAAGAAATCACCAATCGTGGACTTGCGTGAATTGATGATGATATGATCATCGGTACCTCTTTGGCCAACATGGTATGGGAAGACATCTATCGTATCAGAGGAGGGACGTTGTGGGCAGTTTAATGGGGCACCCTGAAGCTTGTACTGGTGACAGTACAAGCTACTTATTCTGATGACAGAATAAGGCGGTGCCTCGGAACTTCACGTACACTGGTACGTGCAGAGGAAGACGATAAGGAGAAGAGAGTACTTGGTAAAAGTAAAAAGTAGAACTGTTTTTATCATAGTTAATGTCTGCAAAAAATCACTATTTATCTTCATCTAACTATGTCTAAATACAAATGTGTAAATCAACTATCTGCTCACCACTCATTGCGTGCGTCTGTCGTGGCGCGTCTTCGTTGGTTGATATAATGGCCTATATCAACCAATTAGGAACTACTCGTAAGTGCTACAGAATATTTGTCCTTATGACAATATTCTGAGAATATAACTCTTATAGTTCTATTAACAATTTCTTATAAATTGTTATGTAACGATCCACCCCGTTACATCACCCCCCCTTAACCATCAGTCACTTTAGTGACTGATTGACTAAATGGATACTCGTTCCAAATCATTTGGGACAGGGTTTGCACTTGTTGGTCCGCGTCCACTTTCCAACATTTCATCGCATGGTAAACAAGCCCATGCGATGCGCGAGAAAGGCCGCCGAGAGCGCGTCCGCACGTCTCTGTGCGGACGCCGAAGCAGAAACCACAGCAACTGATGTCTCATCGGTTGCTGAAGCGACCCAGCCTGTGTCACTTGGTGATGCAGGCGTTGGTCATGAAGACACTCATGTCTTCACAGAGTACGAGCTCGGTGTCTCGTACTCTCCTGATACGGAAGACGGATCCGTATCGACGGCGATTGAATCTAAGCCGCCTGCCAAGCGTGGCATGGATGATGCTTTGCGTCGTAGCATCTTTGGTTCATCTGATGAATCAGATGAACCATCGCCAAAGCGAAGGCGCTCGAGGTCGCGAGACTCGGGCTCTAACAGTGGTGTCGGTTCTCCTATGGACACCACTTCGCAACGAGGTGCCAGTACTTCTGTCGGCACATCGCAGGAAGAGCGGGATCGCAATGTCTTGCGTCTCGCTCCCGAGAAGAAGGCATGGATGGCTCCAAAATCCGTCATGGATCACTTGTCGGCGACGACGAGTGATCGTTATCGAACACGATTGTTCGATCCGTCAAGGATCCATCACCTTGACCCCAGCGCGAAGAACTATCGCGCTGAGAATGAATTCTTCATCGATGCTTTCTTTAGACATCGATGGTACAGTGGAATCACAAACGTGATGGTCCCTCACTGCTT
Source organism: Peronospora matthiolae (assembly GCA_921007115.2). NCBI lineage: Eukaryota > Oomycota > Peronosporomycetes > Peronosporales > Peronosporaceae > Peronospora > Peronospora matthiolae. The sequence continues at coordinate 759,047 of CAKLBY020000069.1, read as the reverse complement.
CAGGCGTGGAACGCTTACATCCATAACCTTGAGGATGTAGGTCGTGACGCTTGGAACGACAAACTTATCAAAGCTCGTGATAAGTTTGAAAAGCGAACCCCGACAGGTGCACGCTACAAGCTGCATCGTCTGTCAAGGGAGAAAGGATTACCCTGCCTCTCTTGGGGAGACTCGTGCCCTTGTTGTGTGAACAACTCTGCGCGCGCACCTAAGGAGGCTTACCTCCCTAATAGCCCGTGGTGGCGCGTACGTATCTCTACTGAGATGTGTGAAGGGATTGACAACTTGAAATCCCTTTACGACCGTGCCGGGAAGACTTTCTCCGGCAGTCCTTCTGCGGCACAGGATTTGCCGCGTCGTACTGCTCAACCAGACCCAGTACGTCGATCATCAGTTGGGAGCGGGGCTCCCAAGAATCCCAGGACGGGGGATAGCCGCGCCACCGGACGAGATAACTCGTCCGACGTCCATTCACGTCGCGGTGGTTCAACAGCTGCTCAACTAGATAGCGCTGGCCACCGCGAGAGTCCTCTAATGGAGGTGGAGGAGGAGGAAAGACGCTCTCCAAACGATCATGTGGATCGGTGTGTTCCCGAGAGCTTCTTTGATCGCGTAACGCAAGGGTTACGCGACGATCTCGAACATGAGCGGAATAGGCGTCTCCAAATGGCGGACGCTGCCTTGAAGCATCGAGCTGAGTTTGCCTTTGCTCAGCTTGAGAACGAGAGATCTCTGACATCTCTTCGTGACGAGCTAAGGGTAGCTCGTTGGGGATATTGACCGGTCTCGGGATGAGATAACTGCTCTTCAGACCCTTTTCGATGCCCACCATCGGGAGCACAAGGCTCTCTGCAAGATGCTTGAGCGCAAGGGCGTTCTTCATCGGAAGAAGCAGCGTACTGATGGTACGGCTTAAGCCGACCAACGTAAAACGTGGGATGCGTTCGCATCTTACGTGGTAACTCTATCGTGTATGCATTGCCTAGGCGGTGCAATACACGAAATGGGCCAATGTACTTGGGTAGTAGTTTACTGCTACCCAAGTTAGTCACTACATGCTTTGGTAGATTAACCGTAGACAGTAGGACTAAGTCACCTTTATTAAATAAAAGAGTGTTTGCCCTTCCATTCTTGTCAGCGTTTTGCTTTTGCTTATCCACCGCTTCGGCGATGGAGTCTTGCACAAAACGGACTACCGTTTCACGAGCCAGTATGAACTCATCTGCTGACTCGTTGGCTTCAGTGCGCTGTGAGCGCACTGCAGCAACATCAACCTTTTCTTCAGTGAGGGCTTCCGCGCTCTCACTGGCATCAACTTCTTCGACATCGATGTTATCGATATCGGCATCAAACGCAATGACTTCTTCGTCAGAGCGTGATGAGCGTGAACCAAATCGGTTTTTGCTCGCGCGAGTCCCTCCCCCCCTTAAACCAGAGTTACACTCTAGTAAGGTGGGTACACGCGGATGGCGCAAGCCATTCACGTAAAACGGTGTATGTGTCGTGGACGCATGCACCGAGTTGTTGATGGCAAACTCTACCATTGGCAAAAACTCACTCCAACTCTTAAAGGAGTGTACGTATCCTCGAAGTATCTCTTCAAGGACACGATTGGCACGTTCCGTCTGACCATCTGACTCTGGATGATCAGATGTTGACATCTTCAAGCGCGTTCCGAGTGATTTGAACACGGAACGCCAGAAATCAGCAGTGAATAGTGGATCTCTGTCTGATACGAGTTCACGGGGCAACCCATGAAGTCGGAAGATGGTGTCGATAAAGACACAAGCACAGCCACTTGCCGTGATTGTCTCTGGTACAGCCACAAGGTGTACCATTTTGCTGAATCTGTCAACAAATACGAGAATACCCGTATTCCCGCGTGCGTCTTTGGGTAACCCGAAGACGAATTACAGCGAGATGGATTCCCAACACTCTGACGGAACTGGTAGACGCTGTAAAGGTGCACGCAGTGAAGGACTTGACTTCACTCGCTAACAGACTTCGCATGCGCAAACATACTTGCGCACAAACTGATACTGGCGGGGCCAGTAAAAGTCTCGACTTACCGTGAGATATGTTTTCTCTCGGCCACGATGTCCTCCTATAGGAGCATCGTGATACTCAAACATGATCCGCAAACGCATATCAGTATCAACTGGAATGACAACACGTGGTGTGTCACCAGAAACGGCTGTATAATACAGTAAACCGTTGTGAGTAGTGTATCGATCTGATGCAGATCGATACGCAGACGATAATCGTTTCAACGATTCTCGAGATGGTTGTGAGAGATGTGTCAACAACTTCACTATCTCACCATCTTGGGCGTATACCCGCCTCACATCATCATACAACGTTGTAGATGGGACTGAGGACGTCATAACCGCAACAGTGACTGTCTCACTGTTGGGTTTCGCGACTGATTCAAAGTCGGGACGACGTGAGAGTGCATCAGCGACGACATTAAGTCGTCCTGGTTTGTACTCGACCGTAAAGTTGTATTCTGCAAAGAATGACAACCACCGCGCCATTCGTTGTGAAAGGTGCGGGCTGTTTACTGCCGTGCGTAACGACGCATGGTCAGTATAAACAATGAAGGGTCTATCTCCTAATAGATAGAATCTGAACTTCGCGAGTGCATACTTCATGGCAAGGAGTTCCTTGTCATGCACTGGATAGTTCCGCTCAGCTGGTTGCAGCTGACGCGACTGATAGCAGACGACGCGTTCAACGCCTTCTAGGTCGTACTGCATTAATGCACAGCCGATTGCGAAATCGCTGGCATCACAGACCACATGAAATGGCCTGTCCTGATCGGCTATTGCTAGGACTGGGGATTGTATCAAGCTCTGCTTGATAACCTCAAAGGAGCGCTGACATTCAGCGTTCCATAATCACCTCTCGTTCTTTTTCAACAAACGAGAGAGGTGCACAGTCATCTCGGCGTAATTGCGTGAATACTTATGCAAATACGCCGCTAGCCCAAGGAATTTTCGAAGACCTTTGACATCAACCGGCACAGGCCAGTCGGTGATCGCCCTGATCTTTTCGGATCAGGACGTACACCGTTCTTACCAACGATGCACCCAAGAAGTGGTATTTCGCTTGCTGCAAATATACACTTCTTGAGGTTAGCATACAATTGATGCTTTCGCATGATGGTAAGAACTTGTCAGACGTGGTATCTGAGAACCTCAACTTCCGACTTTCCATCCATATCCCGACTATGGATGAATACGTCATCGAAATAACTCGGCGCGAATTCTCGTACTGGTCTCAACAGATGTGTATACACATCTGTTGAACGTGGCAGGGGCATTACTGAGCCCTTGTGGCATTACTAGCCATTCCCAGAGCATGCCGCTAGGCGTGCTAACTGCGGTATAGGGTATATCCCGTTCCCGCATAAGGATTTGATAGAAGCCATCCATCAAATCCATGGACGAAAAGATGGTACTCTTTGACATACCATCAATGATTACGTCCTTCCTCGGTATCGGCGTCTGAGCCGGTACCGTTGCAGCGTTCAATTTGTTGAACGCGTGCACTATCCGCCACCCTCCTGTTGCTTTTCGCACACAGAAGGTCGGAGAGCTATGTGGGGAAGTTGATTCCCTCACATGGCCCGCAGCTAAACGATCGGCAAAGAACTTGTCGATCGCAAGTACTTGTTCACGAGGCAGTGGCCACTGCTTCATGACACAGTACTTCGAGCCTGGTTTAAGCTCGACCTCGTGTCGAATACCTTTATCCTTCGGTAATTCGCACGGAACAGTTTCAGGGAATACATACTTGAATTCAACCAAATCTTCATAGAGAGGATTTTTCTTGAGCGATTCCCATGATTGGGACTCATATCGCTCAATTCGTGTCTTTTTCATCTAGGACGCTCTCGTCCATAGATGAACTACTGAGAACTCTCTCGTTCGCAGTACACATTGTTGCTGACCTTATGTCGGTTACACACTCGTCGTCAGCGACGAGTACGCAGATCTGCTTGACTTTGCCACTACGCAGATCACGCAAGAACCTTTTATGTTCGAGCGTTGGCAACTGAGTGATCTCCGAATTTAACTTCGGAGGCGCAATCAGATCAAGTGTATAAGCGCCTACACTTGATCCGTTATTGACTATGACATTCAATGTCTCTGTCATTTCCTGGGGACTCATTCCCTCAGGCTTGAAGGACTTATTCCTTCGTCTTCCCGGGGACTTATTCCCGCGGGTTTAGGGGAACTTTTTTCCACCGTATTTGTAATCTTGGGACTTATTCCCTTTACTTCCTCTAGCTGGGGTTGCGCAACCACCGCGAGATCCTCTACGAAAGACTCTCCAGTCGATCTAGGATTATCGTTTCGCTTAACCTAAGCGACCGATTGTTTCTCTTCTAGATGTTCCCCGCTAGGGATACATCTTTGTCTCAGTCCACTCGACTTATTCGAGTGGTGGACCTTCGGCGCAGCCTGTGTTTCCTCACAGCCGCCGGAATCTTGCTCCGAAATGTAACTGTTTGGTACACTAAGGTTTCGTGCAGTCGTGATAACGACCGTACCATAAGTGAGGCCATCGCACTCACTCGTAGTACATCCACACGCTTGTGGACGCTCCAAAACGTTCATCAGATGGCCATCTGATGAACAAGCGGCAGGCATCGTTACTGTCCGATGTTGCCAATTTACTCGTGGTTCGTACCTTCTGAGCCACGGTATTCCAAGGATGACTTCAAATTTGTCATCCAAATCCAATACGATAAAGTCATCGTCATATTGGGTATCTTCTAGCGTATAGTGGATCTTCACTATACGCTTCATGACGGTTACGGATACGCCTGTCGCAAGACGTACCGTCATCCTCGTAGGAGGTGTGTCACATTCACTGAATTTAAAGTGACCATCTTCTAGCGATTGGCGTCGCACAAAATTGTTGGACGCCCCACAATCGACTAGAGCTCGAAGGGACAACTTATTCGTCACTTCGAGTTTCAAGGTAATGAGTGAGATCTCATTACCTAGAGCAGCAACGCACAACGTTTGTGTGTTGGGAGCAACCTTCATCAAGAGGCCTACAAATTCTCTTGACGTTGCTGGATCAGTAGGGTGCTCCGCACCTACTGATCCTGTCCGTTTTTTGACGGTCCATCCCGTTGGTGCGTCTTTGCACCAACTGCGGACGCTCGTCCTTGCCCCTTTCTCATGGGTGGACGGTCACTACGCCCAGTGTCGCGAGACACTGGACGAGGGGCACTACACTCGTAAGCGTAGTGTCCTGTCTTTTGACATCTGTTGCATCTCTGCAACCTCTTGTAGCCTGTAGAGCGAGCCTTCTCGCTTTCTACATAACAGAGTTCCATCGGCTCTGGACCTCCGTTGTCATATCGTCTCGGTTGACGATATGATGTCGAGCTGGCGCGAGCCTGTCTCAGACTGAAGTCTTCCTGCTCCGCAATGGAAATGGCTTGTTCTAGTGAATCTAGTTCAAGCCGGAACAGGTGAGTCTTGACGGGACCATCCGCAAGACCCTGCATTAACACCGAAACCAACGTGTGTTCATCCACCGGATTGGAACTTATACAACTCGTGAGATGTCGTATATGTTGAGCGTAAGCGTGTACATCACGCTTACCTTGCTTGAGCTTCAAGAGTTCAGTTTGAGCTCTGAACTCAGCTCTAGGCGGTTCAAACGTTTGTCTGAGCCGCGACTTGAAGTCTTTTAACGATTCAAACACATATGGGTCGTGCAACTTGAGCCCCAGTGCCCAAGTCTTGGCACGTCCTGCCAGATTTGATTGGGCAAATGCAACTTGAATTTCCCCGTCGTTGATGCGACGCGCCTTTATGGCGTCATCCAATTCGACGAACCATCTCAAGAGGGAGTCTTCTTCGACTCCCCTGTACTTGTAGATGTCAATCTTCAAGGTCTCGGGTCGACGCGAATGCATCGACTCACCAGCAGCAGCCTGCTGCTGTCTCAAAAGTTCAAACTGTTGAGCACCCTGTTCTCTCAACAAATCAGCTTGTTGAGAACCTTGTTGGTGAAGCAAGGCTACTTTCTCGCGTTCAGCGTCAAGTTCATTTTGAGTGATCTTGGCGATAGTAGCATGTTGGGCATCTCTATTGAGAGCCTCTAGCATGACGCTAACAGCATGGATGCCCATGGTTGAACCCATCCGTTCAACCGCATCCCATTCGACATCGCTCAAATGGGAGTAGCCGTCACGCGTAGCGTGAAAGCTTTGGTCATCTTCATCATCCAACACATTCATGTTAGATGTGAACGTGGTCCTTGGACGGACTACGAAGTGCTACCAGGTGTAACGGGGTACCCTGAAGCTTGTAGTGATGACAGTACAAGCTACTTATTCTGATGACAAAATAAGGCGGTACCTCGTAACTTCACGTACACTCGTACGTGCAGAAGAAGACGGTAAGAAGAAGCGAGTACTTGGTCAAAGTAAAAAGTAGAACTGTATTTATCATAGTTAATGTCTGCAATAAATCACTATTTATCTTCATCTAACTATGTCTGAATACAAATGAGTAAATCAATTATTCTCTCACCACTTATTGCGTGTGTCTATCGTGGCGCGTCTTCGTTGGTTGATATAATGGCCTATATCAACCAATTGGGAACTACTCGTAAGTGCTGCAGAATATTTGTCCTTATGACAATATTCTGAGAATGTAACTCTTACAGTTATATATTCTATGAATAATTTCTTATAAATTGTTATGTAACGATTCACCCCGTTACATCTCGGACATGATGCCGCCACGTTCCATTGAGCCAGTCAACCTGCCTCTTGCAGTGTCCGCCCCGGATGATACAAAGGCGTGAGGCGTCGCCTTCGAGTCCGATGCATCATCCGACTCGGCAGAATAGTTCAGCTCTATTTCAGGCTCATCTACATTGCGAGTCAGAACATCCGCTGCGGACGCAGCGGATGCATCTTTCGCACGTGGTGACTCACCACGTGGACTATTCACAACAGGGACCGCCTGTAGCTGAATCGCAACAGCAGGAGAAGGATTACCTGCTGCTGAGGCTTGAGAATAACTCTCTTTGACTGCACGCATGCGTGCAACCGCCTTCTTTGATGATGCAGCAGCGTACCGCACGGACATTGACGCTATGCGATGAATCGGCAAAAAGAGTTGGAATTTGACCAACAAGTGCTCCCCTTCCCAGATTGGTCTAACGGCGATCACCCTGTCACAAATTAGTTAAATTTAATCAAGGGGTGATTGATGGCTAAGCGGGTTGATGTAACAGGGTAGCTCATTACATGATATGGACACCAAATGGTGTCAACAGGGAGATTGTCGAACATGATTATTTACAGCCAATACCCTAGATTAATTTAATTAAAGGAACATTTTCCCCTTAATGGATAATAATCATGCGCTGCTGAAGGATTAGTTAATAAAATACGGATCAACTAAGATTACCACCAATCGCTGCTAGACGCGCGTAATGAGTAGTGAGCAGGTTGTCATTATACGACATGTTAGATTAAAATAGTGAGATGAAGACTGAAGTTATATTGATAGGTTAACCGTGATAGATACGGTTCTCTTATTACCTTTACTCAAACGCTAGTTCGCATACTCAAACTAGTAGTGCAAACTGCTACTGCTAGTTCGTGTACTCAAACTAAAAGTGCAAACTGCTATTTTACCTGATTAGTGACAGGGTGATCGTTGTTAGACCAATCTGGGAAGGGGAGCACTTGTTGGTCAAATTCCAACTCTTTTTGCCGATTCATCGCATAGCGTCAATGTCCGTGCGGTACGCTGCCGCATCATCAAAGAAGGCGGTTGCACGCATGCGTGCAGTCAAAGAGAGTTATTCTCAAGCCTCAGCAGCAGGTAATCCTTCTCCTGCTGTTGCGATTCAGCTACAGGCGGTCCCTGTTGTGAATAGTCCACGTGGTGAGTCACCACGTGCGAAAGATGCATCCGCTGCGTCCGCAGCGGATGTTCTGACTCGCAATGTAGATGAGCCTGAAATAGAGCTGAACTATTCTGTCGATTCGGATGATGCATCGGACTCGAAGGCGACGCCTCACGCCTTTGTATCATCCGGGGCGGACACTGCAAGAGACAGGTTGACTGGCTCAATGGAACGTGGCGGCATCACGTCCGAGATCGTCGGACCAAGCGATTCTTCTGACGAATCCTCGCCTCACGCACTTCCATCCGACGATAGGACGGGGTGATGGTGGTGATGCACCTATGTATCACCACGATAGAATCTACTCGAGGGATAGAGATGCCACTGGTGTCAGGGCTCATGCTGACACCACCCTAGAGGCCAGGGACCGCAACGTCCTGCGCCATTCACCACAAGTGGAGTCTTCTTAGATGCCATGATACAAGGAGTTAAATTGATGGGCTGGTGTGACCGCCAAACGGGATCGTATCCCGTTTCTCGACCGTAGGAGGATCTGTCCTCCTAATTCCAGCACGGAAACTATCCGTGCTGAGGAAGAGTTCTCCACCGATGTGTTTTTCAAATATCGGTGGTAGAACGGCCACCGTGGTCGGACCTTGGCTCAAGGATGGAATGCCTTAATCCATAGCATCGAGTGCATTGACTGTGAGGCCTGGCTCGGTAATCCTGATGCTCGCAAGCTCGCAACAGATTTGAGAGGAGCAACCCAGTCGGTGTACGATACAAGTTGCACCGACTGTCAAGAAAGGGAGGATTACCCCGTCTCTTGGGTTGACTCGTGCCTAAGTTGCCTGGACAACTCAAACCGTGCATCTAGATCGGCCTACCTCCCTAATGATCCCTACTGGAGGGTGCGCATCTCTTCCGAGATGGCCGAAGAGATTGATACTTTGCAATCCCCGCACTCGCGTTTGGGGAGGTCGTTTTCCGACGGCCCAGGTTCGAACGCAGCGGGTGGGTCTCGTCATATTACTCGACGAGACCCAGAACATCAACGATCAGCTGAGCACGAGGCTCCCAACTGTCCAAGGCCAGTGGGTAGCCACGCCAGCGGACGAGGTAACTCGTCCGGACGCCTTTCACATCGCGGTGGTTCAAAATATACTCCACTAGGAAGCGTTGACCACCGCCAGAGTCCACAAAAGGATGTGGTGGTGGCGGGAACACCTGATTTGGCTCGAGGGTCGGATCATCTTGATGCTCAGGAACTAAATCGTGTAACGGAACATTTACACGATGACCTGGTCATGGACGGACTTGGCGTTATGAGCTCCATGAACTTGTAAGGGATAAGTACAATTCCTTAGCGCATGATAGTGCAAAAAGTCGTGCCGCGTTTGCGTTCGCGCGACTTGGGAACGAGCGTTCGTTTATGTTCTCTTCGTGACGAGCTTACCGCAGCTCGTCGAGACATCGTTCAGCTGCGTGAGCAGTTTGCTTCGCTAGTCGATTATACTGACTCGTTAAAACGGTCCCACTCGAAGGTGGTCTCGGCTCTTGACCGCAGAGGTGTTCTTCACCTTTCGAAACGGATCCTACGTTTTACGAGGCAGTTTAATCGAGTATGTGTTGCCCATACGGCGCAACGCACGAAATGAACCAGTACACTTGGTCAGAATTTTCCGCTGCCCACGTTCGTCACTGCACGATTCGTTAAATTACTGAAGACAGTCAAACTAAATCTCCTTCATCAAATGAAAGAACATTTGCTCTTCCATGTTTGTCTGCGTTTCTTTTCTGTCTGTCTATTGCATCTGCAATCGAGTCTTGAACAGAGCGGACAACCTCTTCGCGACTCAGCAGAAATTTCCCTGCTGATTCATACTTTTTAACAGCAGTGCGCTTCGTGTGCACTGTTAGAAGAACGTTGTTTTCACCAGGGGGGGGCGTCATCGTCCTCAGTGTTGCAGTCGTTGGCGATGCTGAACATACCATCACTGTAACGGGGTTGCACGAAATTATGGTACTTTGTACCAGAGGTGTTACAAACCTGAGGCTACCCCTTTGTGAAGGTGATATAGAATATCTTATTGGTTTGTAGGGGCTGACGAGTGTCAGCCATTAGATACGAAAGATCTTTGAGTAGGATTACGATGTTCTATAAGCGTTAACAAAAATAAATTCAGTTCCCGTTTTGATCTAAAGGACACGTGGCTTGCGAGCCGTCTTGATCGTTGATCACTGATCAGAAAGAGTTAGCAACACCTCCTTGAGGTAGCTACTCTTGAGCACTGAGTGCTGTCGATTCACTGAATCGTTAGGTCCTCTGGAACAGGGATCTGAAGCTGTAAAGCTTGTTGACTCGTAAAGTCGTTAGTTCTTTGGAACTAAGTTGCTCGTAGAGCGTTAAGTCTTCCTATGACTTAAGGAGCTGTGTAGCTCCGCTACACTTGGTAGCACTCGTAGTCAATCTACGCCTGAGTCTTTAAGACTGATCCTCTGTGAGGATGGAAAACCCCACTCCCCTATCTGAGGTTCAAAAGGTCGCGCTTGATAATCTGACCGCATCTTTGGGTCCAGAGTACGTGGAGTTCCTTGTTTCACAAGGTCCTGAAGTGCTTAATGCGCGTGTTAAAAGCTTCATGCAGTATGAAGCGACCCTTTTAGGGCAGGTCCAAGACCAAATAGCGTCGGCTATGCCTACACGCTACGTGTCTGTACCAGACGAAGAGGCTAAGCCTCGTCCATTTAGAGTGGAAGTAAAAAACTACTCCTGTAAGGAGGGTGAGAACCTCATACTCTGGATCCGTGAGATTGAGATGGCCATGAGATCAGGCCTGATCACGCTTGACCATCAACAGGTCTCGCTGGCTATCTCGAAGCTCGATGGTAGAGCTAGAGAATGGGCATTGACGTGTAGCACGTCGGTGGACATGGCATTTCCCACATGGGAGTCGCTCAAGTCACAATTGGTACAGGTGTTCTCACCACCTAACCAGGCTTACCGCGTGCGTTCACGCTTTCTTTCTACACGCCAGGGTAAGAATGAATTATCGGACTATGTCCAAGAGCTGCGAACGCTCATGGCTGCAATGCAGTCTGACCCTCTGCCTGAAGCAGTCCATGTGACTATCTTCATGGAAGGTCTACGTACTGGTATTGCCAGAACCGAGGTTTTTCGGGTTCCCCCTCTACGTTTGAAGAGGCTGTGAGAATAGCTCTTAATGCTGAGCATAATTTTAAGTCGGCCAGACTAGGTTGGAATGGATACAATCCTCGCTCTGTGAGAGCAAACATTTCGGGTACCACTGCCTATAATAGGCCGGAACCGATGGATCTCAGCTATGCTGAAGATGGAGGGGAAGCTGAGCTTCAAGCTGCTGAGCAGCGACACGTCGAACGACGATGTTTTACGTGCGGAAGCACTGAACACTTGCGGCCTGGTTGCCCTTTGCGTAAGAACGCCAGGCTACGAGCCAACACTCGACCCCGAGTCTAAAGTCTGGAATGGCACGGGGAAATGCCGACATCCAGTAGGCGCGGGGCGCCCTACTGGGGAAGAACTATGTTCTGTTACACCTTTAGATGGTAAAGGGATGCAGAGATTATCCCAAAGAGTACCATACCTGCAGGTATGGTGCGTGGATACAAGTCTAGCTTGTTGGTCGCCGAGGTGAAATTAAGGGCTTTGAGAAGCCTTGGTCGATATTGATCGATTCTGGAGAGTCTTGCAATTATGCTCGACGCCGTTCCCTTGAGGGAAGTCAGCGTTATGCTGAGGCGCTTACAGCGCATGAGGGTGATTTTATCACGGTTCCTTTAGCGACCGGAAGTCGCGTAACTGTGCCTTAAGTTCCATTGAACTTAGGTATAAAGTTTTTAGATTTGACAGTATTGAGCGCTGTATTGTCCTAGATTTGACTCGAGATATGATCTCATCCAAGGTATGGCTTGGCTTGAACGCCATGAGCCCTGGATTGATTGGAGGTCTAAGACCTTAGACGCTACGCGCAATGTTTCTAGCGAAGCTTTGGAGAGTCATGAACCCACCTTCGCTAGGCAACAGAAGCGCTATTGGCGCGAGCCTTTGACAGAAGATGTCAATGTGCTAGATATTGGAATGTCTGAGTTATCTAACTCCAATGTTACAAACATAAGTTCTGAGCCTAGCTCGTCTGAAACTAGTGAAACGGCACGTACTCCGTTGAGTGTTGCTCGTTGTGATAACGAGTCACTGCATGCTGAAAGGATGGTTGGCCTAGGGCCTAGTGATCAAGGATGTGATTCCTCTGATGTGTGTATGGTGGCACGTGAAACTGCACCGAGTGCGGTCGGCCGTGAGAGCACCGCACTGAACGTCGGTATTGACGTTGTTGGCGATACGCCATATAGTGTGGGCGGCCGTGAGGGCACCATACCAAATGTCAGTAATGATACTGTTGGCGATACGCCGTACAGTGTGGACGGCCGTGAGGGCACCACACCTAATGTCGGTAATGACCTTATTGGCGAGACGCCGTTAAATTTGGGGATAGGCCCGCATAATACACGTGGAGTGGCACGTTTAAATCCCCTGGGTGAAGTGCTCGAGTTGCGTAACACTTCACCGGATGTCGGTCAAGACAAAAGCTCTCGTGTAGAGCGTACTATGGTTGGTAGTAACCATGGGGACAATGTTGCCCCGACCCCTAAGGGGTGTAAGGTCTCGAAGAGACGATCGAGACGCCGGGTAGCTACTTTTAAGCGCCAGGCGTCCTCACAGTCACATAGTGATAATAGTAATACACTATATACACTTGTTAATGGAGTGACTGGTCAGGTTGATGGCAGTGTTTGCCTCGAAACCCTTCCATCTGTGGACGCTCTTTGTGAGCTAGACGAAATGTCTGATGGCGATTTTAGCCAGGACTTGATGGCAGGAGAGTCATCCGAGTTAGCGGTCATTAGACCTGATACTGAGTTGAATTCTTCCTCGTTAATGGATGAGTCTGTCCTGGAGGATACAAAGGCGGCACTTAGTGCACGAAGCGGTTCCTCCATCCTTAAAGATCCTTTGTATCCGTTCTATCCTTTAGTAAAGGAATTTAAGATGTGGTATGTCACAACCCACCTTATGCCTTACCTCCCGATAGAGGCGTACGCCATGAGATTTACCTAGTTCCTGGAACTAAATACTGTGTAACACGGCAGTGGCCTTTGCCTAAAGAACAGTGTGACGTCATTGACGACTCCTTTCGTGCTAAGCACGCGGCTGGAATGGTTCGTGAGAGCAAGTCTCCCCATTCAACATCGACATTTTGTGTCAAAAAGCCAAATGGCAAGTGGCGTATTGTTCATGCTTATAATAAGCTTAATGCAGCCACTATACCGGCGCAGACGCCTGTTCCTAGAAAGGATGTGCTTCAGAACAATATGGCAGGATGTACATTGTACAGTGCACTCGACTTAGTCGATGGTTGTTACCAACTGCTTTTGCGAGCAAGTGATATTCCGCTAACAGCGGTGAGTACTCCGAGCGGTATGCTCCGGGAGTGGCTTGTTATGCCACAAGGGCTATCTAACGCCCCGGCTACGTTTAACCGGCTGGTAACGCAACTATTTAGACCTCATCGAGGCTGTGCACAAACGTACTTTGATGACATTTTTGTCCGTAGTCGTACAATGAACGGGCGATCAGATGTGGATAGCACATTGATCATTTACGAGCGGTGCTCGAGTGTATGGGACGAATAAGTTGTATGCTAACGCATCGAAGTGCATCTTTGGTGGAGAAGCGATTCCCTTTCTAGGGTGCTTCATTGGGAAGCGAGGCCTTCGAGCGGATCCCGCTAAGGTAAAAGCCGTAGTCGATTAGCCGGTTCTTAAGAACCAAAAGGACTTGCGTAAGTGGCTTGGCCTTGCCAATTACTTACACAAGTACAGTGCGAATTACGCAGATATGGCTCGGCTATTGTCCAATCTCCTTGTTGAGGATGTGGATTGGTGTTGGGGTAACACCGAACATGATGCTTTTAAAAAAAGTTATGGAGAGTATCCTTCATGCACCAATATTGGCTTTGCCCGATTCTGATCGGCCTTTCAGTGTCGTCCGTGACGCATCTGACTTTGCCATAGGCAGTGCTCTGTTACAAACAGATGTCGACGTACGCGAACGCGTCATCGCATTCGAGTCTCGGCAGCTGAAAGCTGCTGAAAAGAACTATCCAGTTCATGACAAAGAGCTACTTGTTATGAAGTACGATCTTGTCAAATTCAGAGTACATCTGCTTGGCTCCAAGCCGTTTGTGATCTATACAGATCATGCGTCATTACGCACTGCGACACAGTCAATTTATCTCTCACAGAGAATGGCTCGTTGGCTTTCCTTCTTTGCAGAATATAACTTCGAGGTGAAGTACAAGCCAGGTAAGCAAAACGCTTTGGCTGATGCGCTATCGCGTCTACCTGACTATGAGCTTGCTCATGTTACGACTCTGTCGTCGTCGGTCACTGACTTAATCCGTGCGGCATATGCCAAGGATGAACAGTGTGTAGCTTTGCTACGGGCTCTTGGGAGCGATGAGTTTAAAGACTCGGACATAGAATTGTCGGCACGTTTACGTGCGAGGCTACATCGATATTCCATCGATAATGGCCTGTTGTGCTATCGCACGGATATTGAGGACAACCCTCGTATCGCTGTACCTCATGATGAGGAATTAAAGTATCGGATCCTCTATGAGGCACATGATACTGCTTTAAGTGGTCATCTCGGTCGTGAGAAGACTTATAGCTCGGTGAGCCAAAGTTATTGGTGGCCCAAACTTTATATGTGGGTGCGCACCTAAGTGCGTACGTGCGAGCCGTGTCAACGGGTTAAACCCTCGAGACATGCGGAGTCGCCGCTGGCTAGTTTGCCAGTACCCACTGGTTGTTGGGGGTCCATCAGCATGGATTTTGTGGTTGGCCTGCCGAAAGATTTGGAAGGCAACACTGGTATTGTGGTCTTTGTTGACCAATTAAGCAAGATGGCTCACTTAGCGGCTGTGCCGGATAGCATCGATGCTGAAGGTACAGCAAATCTGTTCATCGACCGTGTGTTTCGCCAACATGGCTTGCCGGTGGCAATTATCTCTGATAGAGACCCCCGCTTCACTGGGAAATTTTGGAAGTCTATCTTCAAGGTGCTTGGCACTCGGTTGGACATGTCCACAGCGGATCATCCGCAGACCGACGGTCAAATTGAGCGTGTTAACCGCGTCATCAATGACATTTTGCGCAGTGTTTGTGATGATACGGCTACTCTTTGGAGCTCCATGCTCCCTGTTGTTGAGTTTGCGTTGAATAACGCTGTGCATGCCTCAACAGGCTTTACTCCGTTCTACATAAACGGTCTCACTCACCCTCGCGTTCCGTTAACGCTATCACTACGTGATTCAGGGCATGGTGAGGGAGAGGTTGCCGATCGGCTTGCTGATATCAGCCCTGCTACTGTTCAAAAACAGGTAGGCGAGTTTCTCGCAACGCAATTAAATGTCTTACGACGTGTGCGTGACGCAATGGCTGATAGCCAAGATATCCAAAAACAACAAGCTGATGCGAAAGGCAGAAATTGTATTGAACGTTGTGAGGTCGGAGACCAAGTACTACTCAATGCTAAAAATCTACCTACAAATGTAGTGTCTGCTTTCTTTAAGACTAAGTTGCGTCCACGCTTTATTGGACCGTTTACGGTCACGGCCAAGAAGGGACTTGCGTATACGCTAAACCTTCCGCGCAAATTGCGCACACATCCAGTGTTCTACGTAGGCTTACTTAAGCCGTACCGGGATCCTTCCCATGTGAACTTGGAGCGCTTGCGCCGACGACAAGGGCACTGCCCCGGATTGCTGTAGGCGAATCAGCAAGTCCAAATGAGCCTCGCTCCGAGTTTGAGCTTGCTCCATCGCCTGAAGGCGGCTTTGCATCGCATCCATCATGCGCTGAGACTTACCCACGGCCTCTTAAAGACCCTTCACTTCGAGAATTAATTTCTCGTGGGCCTCCACCGGTACACCGGCCGCCACCGACTTTGCTCGATGAGCATGTGTGTCGTCAATTTCATGTCGAAAGACTACTGAAACGACGTCGTCGTCGGGGACGATGTAGGTATCTGGTAAAGTGGCATGGGTACCCTGAGTCTGAAAACTCATGGGAATTTGAAGTACCCCTTCGGCAAGACTGCCCATATGCTTTGGAGGCTTTTAAACATCGTGGCCATGGTCATCTCGAAACCGAGGCCGTTCCCCACCACTAGTGGTGCGGGTTGGCGGGTTGTTGGCCACAGACTGACCAGCACTCGCGGCTACCTTAGTAGCCGAAGCATAGCGCGTGCGCTTGCGCAATTGGCCTCTGGCCTTAAGCTTGGCATAATCGTACCGAAGATTGCGTTCGAGACGCACATCAGCCGCATGGGCACTAGCCCTTAGAGCAAAAATGTTGCTGAGGCGACGCACATAGTGCACCCAGTGAACGAAGGCATCGTCTTCTTCGCTCACCGTTTCGCCTGCGAGCAAGAGAATGGGTATACCCTTGATCGGCGGAACCGGTGTACCACGCGCTTGCATGTCAAGGCTTGCCTTGTATTGACTTTGAGTCGTTAGGTGCGGCTCCAGGTACCTCTCACGAAGTGCCTGGCAGCTCACCACCTCCTCAGGAGTCTTAGGTCCATGGCCAATGACCCACGTTGCCAATGTTTGGCCGGCCGCTTGACGTAGACGTTCCTCCACACTGGGTGAAGTGAACACATAGTCACGCTGGCGTTCAAGGGTTGCAGCCATTTGTACATAACGCTGAGCGTTTTCTTCTCTTTGGACAAGCAATTGTTGTTGCTCATCGAGCGGGTTCGTGATGATAGTCTCATCAGACCCAGATGCTGCATGCTGCGCTGGTGGCGCGCTCGCATCTCCACGTTCAGTGAACGGATTTGGGGTGTCCGAAGGTTGTACCACAGGCATCAGTGAGCCGGACATTATCCCTGTATCACCGCGGACACTGGTATCGCTATCATAGTCCACCTCCTCCTCTATTTCGAGGTAGTCACACAGATCCTTTGACTCGTTTGGTGGTGAGGACATCGTGCTAGAGCGTACGTTACCGTGATGTTCACCGCATGCGCACTGTTCTCGCTGAGAACACAAGTTCGATTGAAGTTTTGGCAAGCGTCAGTCTGGTGGGGAGGGTGTAACGGAGTTGCACGAAATTATGGTACTTTGTACCAGAGGTGTTATACACCTGAGGTTACCCCTTTGTGAAGGTGATATAGAATATCTTATTGGTTTGTAGGGGCTGACGAGTGTCAGCCATTAGATACGAAAGATCTTTGAGTAGGATTACGATGTTCTATAAGCGTTAACAAAAATAAATTCAGTTCCCGTTTTGATCTAAAGGACACGTGGCTTGCGAGCCGTCTTGATCGTTGATCACTGATCAGAAAGAGTTAGCAACACCTCCTTGGGGTAGCTACTCTTGAGCACTGAGTGCTGTCGATTCACTGAATCGTTAGGTCCCCTGGAACAGGGATCTGAAGCTGTAAAGCTTGTTGACTCGTAAAGTCGTTAGTTCTTTGGAACTAAGTTGCTCGTAGAGCGTTAAGTCTTCCTCTGACTTAAGGAGCTGTGCAGCTCCGCTACAATCACCGTCGTCATCATCATCATCGATGTCGATGTGATCGGCATCTATCACGTCAACACCATTGATGACGTGTGGTGAGCAAGAACCAGATCCCTTTTTTGTTCGAGCGAGTCCACCCCCCCCTTACACTAAATCACACTGTAAGAAGTCGGGCAGACGTGGGTGGCGTAGGCCATTCACGAAGAACGGTGTGTGCGTTGTCGACGCATTCACCGAGTTGTTGATGGCGAATCCCGCCATCGGCAAGAGTTCACTCCAACTCGTAAACGAGTGGACGTACCCTCGAAGTATCTCTTCGAGGACGAGGTTGACGCGTTCCGTCCGGCCACCTGTTTCTGGATGTTCAGAAGTTGACATCGTCAACCGTGTTCCAAGTAAACGGAACACGGATTGCAAAAACTTTGCTGTGAAGCGGGGGTCCCTATCAGACACGAGTTCACGGGGTAAACCGTGAAGTCGGAAGATAGTATCGATGAAGACACGAGCACAGCCCTGTGCTGTGATTGACTCCGGTACAGCAACAAGATGTATCACTTGCTGAACCGATCAATAAACACAAGAACACCAGTATTCTTGTGAGCTTCTTTGGGATCCGAAGACGAAATACATCAATAAGGACTGCCAGCACTCTGCCGGAATCGGTAGAGGCTGCAAGGGTGCGCGGGGTGAAGGACTAGGCTTCACCCGTTGACAAACTTCGCAAGCGCGAATTTATTTGCGAACAAACTCATACTGGCGATGCCAGTAGAAGTCACGACTCACCGTGAGGTAAGTCTTTTCCCTACCGTGATGCCCACTTTTTGGGGCATCGTGACACCCACAAATGATGCGCAATCGCAAGTCATCATGAGCGGGAATGACGACACGAGGTGTGTCGCCGTTGACTGCTGTATATTACAGCAGTCCATCACGAACAGAACACCGTTCGATTGAAGATTGGTTTTGAGACGTCAAGCTTTTCAAAGCTTGACTGCATGGATTTGACTCGTAATCCATCAATCGCAGAAGAGCCTAATCTTCTGCGAATGCTTTCCGCACGTCGTCAAGCATATTCGACGACGGATCTTTCACTGATAGTGTTGCAACAGTCGGATCACCCCTACTGTTAGATAGAGCGGTCGGCTCGACATCATTCCGGCGCGAAAGATCATCAGCGACGACATTAAGTCATCCTGGTTTATACTCGACGGAGAAGTTGTACTCCGCGAAGAAAGACATCCACCTCGCCATTCGTTGCAAGAGGTGTGGACTGTTTACGGCCGTGCGTAACGACGCATGGTCGGTATAAACGATGAAGGGCCATTCTACTAAGAGACATACCCAAAACTTAGCCAGTGCATATTTCATGGCAAGGATTTCCTTGTCATGCGCCAGGTAGTTACGCTTAGCTGCTTGCAGCTGATTCGATCGGTAACAGACGACACGCTCAACGCCGTCTGAGTCGTACTGAATTAACGCACAGCCGATTGCAAAATCGCTGGCGTCACAGACCGCATGGAATGGTCTGTCCTGGTCTGCAATCGCCAACACAGGCGATAGTATCAAGCTTTACTTGATACCTTCAAAGGAGTGCTGACACTCAGCACTCCATGACCACCTCTCATTTTCCTTCAACAAACGAGAGAGATGTACGTTCATATCAGCGTAGCTGCGCGATTACTTGTGCTAGTACGCCGCCAAGCCAAAGAAATTTCAAATTCCCTTGACTTCGACTGGCACATGCCAGTTGCTAATCGCCTTGATCTTTCCGGATCAGGGCGTACAGCATTTTACCCACGATGCAGCCACGAATTGGTATTTCGTTCGCTGCGGTTATACACTTCTTGAGGTTCGCGAACAACTTATGCTCTCGCATTAGAGTAAGAACCTTCCGGATGTGGATTCTATGAACCTTCACGTCCGCCTTTCCATGCATAGCCCGGATATGGACGAAGACATCGTCAAAGTAATTCGGTGCAAAATCGCGCACCGATCGCAATAGATTCGTAACACATCTTTTGAACGTTTCAGGGGCGTTGCTTAGCCCCTGTGGCATCATTAGTCACATCCAGAGAATACCACTGGGGGAGCTCACTGCCTTGTACGGGATACCGCGTTCACGCATGAGAAGTTGATAGAATCCATCGATCAGATCCATGGACGAAAAGATGGTACTCTTTGCCGTACCATCTATGATGACGTCCTTCCTTGGTATCGGCGTCCGAGACGGTACCGTTGCAGCGTTCAGTTTGTTGAACGCGTGCAATATCCGCCATCCTCCTGTGGCTTTTCGCACAGAGAAAGTCGGAGAGCTATGTGGGGAAGTTGATTTCCTCACATGGCCCGCAGCTAAGCGATCGGCAAAGAACTTGTCGATCGCAAGTACTTGTTCACGAGGCAGTGGCCACTGCTTCATGACAAAGTATATCAAACCGGGTTTCAGCTCGATCTCATGCCGAGAGTGCCTTTGTCCTTTGGCAGCTCGCATGGCACGGATTCCGGGAAAACATCCCTGAACTCAACCAAATCCTTATACAAAGGATTCGTCTTCAAAGACTCCCAAGATTGAGACGTGTATCGCTCAATCCGGGTCTTCTTTTCGCGGACACTCTCATCCATCGATGAGCTACTGAGAACCCGTTCGCTCTCATCAAACACTTGTGCCGGCCGAATATCGGCGACGTACTCGTCCTCTGTGACGAGTACGCAGATCTGCTTGATCTTGTCACTACGCATCTCTCGCAAGAATCTGTTAAATTCTAGCGTTGGCAACTTGACCACCTCCGAAGCTGACTTCGGGGGCGTCACCAGATCAAGTGTATAAGCGCCTACACTTGATCCTTCATTTAACAAGACATTCACTGTCTCGGTAATTTCCTGGGAAACACATCCGCAGATGGTTGGGGATCCATACCCTCAACATAACCATCTCGGGAGTTATCTTTCTCAGGAATGCTGGAATTTTCTTCTATTACGTGCACTATCACGGTCACGTCCTCTTCGACCGACTCTCTTTTAGTCGAGCGGGCTTGCTCTACGATCGACTCTCTGTGAGTCGATCTCGCTTCAACGTGTTGTTCATCCTGAACAACACGCATCTTTCTACTTGGATGCACCCTTCTTGGTGTGCATACGTGTTCCAATCCACTCGATCTCTTCGAGTGGTGAACCTTCGGCGCAGCCTGTGTCTCTACACAGGTGCCGGAAGCTGGTTCCACAGTGTAGTGGCCTTCTACACTGTAATCTTGTGCAATCGTACTAACGACCGTACTACAAGTGAGGCCATCTCACTAACTTGTAGTACATCCACACGCTTGTCGACACTCCAAGACGTTCATCATATGGCCATCTGACGAGAAAACGGCAGGCATTTCACGGATCGATGCTGCCAGCTAACCCATGGCCGGTGCCTGCTAAGCCATTGCAGACTGAGGGTATCATTAAATTTTCATCCAAATCCAGTACGATGAAGTTATTATCGTACTGCTTCCCTTCCAGCGTGTAGTGGATTTCTACTACACGTTTGTTCACTGTTACGGATGCGCCTGTAGAAAGGCACACCGTCATCCTCGTTGGAGGGAACTCTCGCTCAACAAAGTCGAGCCTACTATCCCCTAGCGACTGGCGTCGAATAAAACTGTTCGACGCCCCACAGTCATTTAGGGCGCGAAGTGATATTCCACGTGTCACTTCAATCTTCAAAGTGATGAGGGACACCTAATCACTAGGGGCAGTAACACAGAGCGCCTGTGTGTTGGGAGCAATCTTCGTCAAGGGTCCTGCGAATTCTCTTGAGGTTGCTGGATCAGCAGGGTGCTCCGCCCCTACTGACCTTGTCCGTTCTTTGGCGGTCCGACTTGCTGTCGCGGCTTAGCGACATGGTCGAACCCACGCCTTGGACCTTTCCTTGGCCAACGGCGGTCATCACGTCTTGTCTTTGGACGCATTGCGGTACTTGGGACACTACACTCCTGAGCGTAGTGCCCAATCTTCTGACAGCGATGGCATCTTGCCGTTCGCTTGTGACTCAGAGAGCGAGAGTTCTTGCTCTCGATATACTAGAAGTCCATAGGTTCGTGACTTCCTGTTTTTGGTCGCCTCGTCGGATGATAGTTGGACGAGTTAGCCTGAGACTGTCTCAGGCTGAAGTCTTCTTGTTCCGCATACGCTATCGCCCTTTCCAGCGTATGGAAGTCCTCTCGGAACATGTAGGTCTTCACCGGCCCATCCACAAGGCCGTAGATGAACATTTGATGAGCGTGTGCTCATCAACAGGGTTCTCCGTAAAGCTACTCGCAAGGTAGCGCAGGTGCTGTGCGTAAGCGTGCACGTCACGTTTACCCTGCTTGACCCTCAAGAGTGCAGAGCGTGCTCTGGACTCGGCTCTCGGCGGCTCAAACGTCTCTTTAAGCCGAGATTTCAAGATCTCCAATGACTAAAACACGTTTGGGTCGTGAAGGTTGAGCCCTAAGGCCCAAGTCTTTGCTCGTCCCGTCAAATTTGACAGGGAGAAAGTGACTTGCATCTCGTCAACCTCGATGTGACGGGCCCTGATGGCGTCGTCTAACTCAACAAATTATCTCAAAAGGGAATCTTCATCGGTTCACTTATACCTTGAGATGTCAATCTTTAAGGTTTCGGGTCGACGTATGTGCATCGGCCCGCTTATCGACTGATGAGATCCTTGCTGTTGTAGTAAGGCTATCTTCTCTCTTTCGACGGCAAGTTCCCATTGTAGGAACTTGTTGATAGCAGCATGTTGCTGGTCTCTGTTTAGAGACTCCAACATGCCACTGATGGCGGGTTCGCCCATAAGCACACTCATGCGGCCGACTACCTCCCATTTTGAGTCGCTCATAGAAAGTAGCCTTCACGTGGGACGTGAAAGCTGTCGTCTTCTACATCCAGCATGTTCGTGTTGGACGGACACTGAGCAGTCGTTGGACAGACTACGAAGTGCTACCAGTTGTAACGGGGCACCCTTTGTTTGGGGTGCCGCGAAACTTCACGTACACTAGTACGTGCAGAGGAATCTAATCTACTCAACAGCTATGTTGAGTAAAGGGTAAAAATAGAATTGTATTTGATGTAGTTAAGCTATCAATGTAACTTTAATCTTTATCTAACTATATTAAACTACGTCGTCGTATGTCAGGTTGTTGACAACAACAGCAAGAACTGACCTTCTGCTACTTCTGCTAACGATTGGGCATGGGTGTGCACCAGTCGTCATGTTGTTATTTCTTGGACTGTCATACTCCTCGCGCTGCAACACATACACACGGGCAAAGCACGCAATAGCTAAAAAGTACAGTCGACAACAACAACAGCAAGAACTGACCTCTCATTGCGCGCGTCTAGCAGCGATTGGTGGTAATCTATGGTTGATATATCTTTTATCAACCAATCTTTGAGCAGCGCATGAGTATTATTTTACAAGGGGATAATGTTCGTTCAATATTATTTATCTCGGATATTGGCAGTAAATTGTCTCGCTAGACAATCTCCCTTTTGACACCGTTTGTGTCAATATCATGTTACAAGCTACCCCGTTACAGGTCGGCCGAACTTCAACACACTCTCACCATCTTGCATTTCCGTCGATAGAACTCGTAACGAAGTTGCTGCATTTTGCAATGTAAGCACAACGAATAGCACTAGTTGGATTTCACGGACATGTCATCCGAGCTGGACATAGAATTTTGCTAGCGATACTGACTGTCATTACCGCTTCGCGACGACGTAACGTACCATACCAGTGGCATCTACATGATTGGACACTTGTCTTTTACTCATATATCCATGAGCCTTGATACTGATCGCCTGTTGTGAAGGCAATACCAGCGGTTGCAGCACGGCCGAAGGGTATGGTAAGCAGTGCATCGGCGAAAACATTTTTCAAATTAAACGGATGACTTCGAACGTCGCTTTCAGCTGCCGAGCTAAGAAACTAATTGTTTGTGTACTTGTCGAATGGTAGTGTAGCACAGAAACACTGCGATAGGGTCGTCACAATTTGCATAAATGAACCAAGTCATTCTGAGTCCGGTTTATATTCCACTTGGAATCAGCCGGGGTAGAGACCAGCGGTTCATTCCGACCACAGACGACTTCCTGGCTGTACGAACGAACCGCATGCGGCGCGACGCTTCCCGCGAGCGTCTGTTTTTCTTGCTAGTGCTAATCGGCGCGCTTCTGCTGCTGTCCGGATTCATGCTACGACACGATAGTGCTGCGCCATCCACTCGCACCTTTCGCGACGGCTTCACGGTGGCCGAGGACGCTGTGCGACGTACCGAGAATGTCGCGACCAGCGACGCGTTGGACCGGAACGTGACTAAGCCTTTGCAAACTCAAGACCCTGAGGCGGCAGATGTGCGGATGACCACGATCACGACAGAGAACGGCGACGAAATCACTATCAAGCGGGCAGCCACGTCGAAAGGCAACAAGGTCACGACCATCTCCCGGGATGAAGCGGGTAAGCTTACGATTGAGGACGCTGCAGCTGAGAAAGCAGGCAGGGAGAAGACGGAGGTTGGGGCCGGGTCGACCGGAGAGGGTCATGAGGAAGTGGAGCAAGATGCACTCGACGACGTTGTCATCGTTTCCCCGACAGCCGTGCGCCAGAATGCGACTGAAATAATTAGACGCGAGGAAGAAGCGACAATTGGCAGCGGTCAGAAAAGAAAAGTTGAAGAAGAAGTTGCCGTTACGCATGGCAGCAAGAAGGTGACAGTCGTGCAGGTGGACCGATTCTTGACCAAAGTGAGCCTTTCAGATATAGAAGAGAGTGTTGGGAAGGAGGCTACGCGATAGCGTGGTGGCTCGCTCGGTGCTGCCTGGTATTTATGGGGTACGTGGCAGCTTTATCTAGTTAGGACTTGCTGATGTCAAATGAATGTGCATGTTTTTCCAGAAAATAGGGGGCTTGACTTGTGCCCGAACTTGTGGGACGCGTGGGTATTATGACAATGCCCGGTAGGTGTAACAGCAGTGCGATAAAGCTAGAGCAAAGCGACCGCGTCGACGAGCGTAGGGTAACAGCAGAGGTCGGAAGAATCGACAGGAGGCTGACGTGTTGTTTAACACAACGTTTTAAAATGTCACGGGCTGAAGGTGTAGGTGTGAATGTACTGAACTTCATAACGCGCGTTAGTGTGAATTCGCTGGACGTTTAAAGCACATCGCACGGCAAATGACTATTGCAATCAGGCATCCGCGGCAGCTCTAAATGAACCGCCCTGAACTTGTCAAGGACCGACTGTTGCAGTCGTGATCGATGAAGGCTTCGAAAATGTTGGTCGCTAAAAATCCCTCGACAATACAGGTACAAATAGCCACGGCAGACCTTTCAGATTCATCAGTTGTTGTTTGCTTGATAATACTCACCACGTTTCAAGAAGTACGTCATTTTCATAGCTGAAACCATGCAGCTTGACTTAAACGCAGGCTCAAATTTTACATTCTCAGTGATGCGACCAATAGACAATCAACGACTGTCGTCGCTGAGAACACAATGCCACAGTTTTTCTAATCGTGACCGTGGGTTCGAATTCTGCAACACACACGTAAGGTCAATAATGTATCATACATGTTGGTCGAGCTTCGAAACATTGCACCTCTGTAAGCTGCACGGTGTTGCGCATCTCCAGCGCCTTGAATAGCTCTGACCGATCCAATGCTCCATCGGCTGCAAGTTGGCAAAATCAATTCAAGTTAGCTATCGTCACCGTTTCCACAGTCCCAAAACATGACTCTACCGCTGTGGAGTATGTGGAATGCAAGCTGCACGACGGGGAATGACAATTCGACACCGCTCACGATGTGCGCCGCTCGAATGAAATCCGCTGCAGTTAGGTTTCAAAGATCAGCCAAGCGGATCCCTGTGCATCGAAAATGATGACGACTCGTACCTTCAGTAATTACCTGGGCTTTCGTGACCTCAAAAGCAAGTTTGATATCGGGCAGGTAGTTCCGTACAGTGAAGTGAAACGCGCAAAACTCAGCCCACGCTACCACGGCCTGAATTCTCCATCCGATGTACCATGAAAAAATAAGGCCCAGAGCATACTGTTGTGTCAATGTTCGCCACAACGTACGTGACTGGCATTCAGTGCTTGCACACGCTCCAGAAATGGCGGAAGTTGATCCGGATCAAGGTGCGAGATCAGTGTAAGAGCGAAGTCACGCACACTCATGGTCTGTTGTTTTGCCAGGGGATCGCGCGTCGCAGACAGATCGAACTCGGCCCTTAACACTTTTTTGCGCAGTACATCCAGTGCTTCCGCGAGATCCTTGGCTATGACCTTTTTCTTGTATTGTCCGAACAAGAATGTGGTCAAACGTGGCAAAGCGTTATCGACAGATATCGGCATCTTCTCTCCACCCCCACCAATATCGTTGCTAGCTCGCAGCAGATGCTTTAGTACAGCACAGAACTCCGTCTTGTTTACTGACCCATCGCCATCCAGATCAAACATGCAAAATGCCACATCAAAATGATTCTTCGGAACTGGGTACAACGTAACGAGTGCAGCCAAAAGCAAGTCAACACAACAAATTCCTTTGCTGCAACAACAAATTAAAAGCAACAAGGCGTCTCACTCTGCAGCAAGTGAATGAGCAAGCACCACTCCTCGTACACAATCAGTCCGTCGGTATTCCCCACGAAGTCGCACGAGTACACCAGATCCGGTTGCTATCGCATACATAACAGCAGCCATCAATCAATATGTTCCGAAAAGCTACCCACAACAACTCGAGCGAGTCCAACTGCGTCCTCAGTCGTACAGGCGAGTGAACGTGAAACTGCGTCAGCACCAACGAGTGCAAAAAGTCAGTGAACGTCATGGCTCTGACGCACCGACCGTCGTCCACCTCCACGCTCCTGCTCGCGTACATATCAAACCTCGAGCGGAGCGATTCAAGAGCTTCTCGAATCTGTTTATACTCGTCCAAGTGCATCTTGAACTCCTTCTGCTGCTGGCTCTCGGTCTGGTGTTTGCGGCGCTGCTTGAGCAGCGGACGTCGGCCTTCCTTCCGACCCGTGCACGCCTTCTCTCGCTCTCCAGCCCAACGAGCCACAGCTGTTCGATCGTCCGACAGCTGGTGAGCTTCTAAGCGTGTCGCAGCGTCTCCATCGACGATCTCGAGCGCCGTTACAGCAAGCGCTGTCGTCGCTATCCCAAGTGTCGACAACAAGGGACCCAATCGGCTTCGAAACTGCCGCGTCTTCAAGCACTTAGCGGTTGCATGATACAGAGCCGTCGCTCGCGTGGTGTGGAGCCACTGGGGAGACGCAGAGGCGGTTTTTCCGCGGCCTTTCGTGTAACGTGCCGCCATTGTCGCGACGCGCGAGACGCTGCCAACCATTTGCGTTTCTGAGTTGGAATATCGTCCCGTTAGGTTCGAAAACTGCCGTTACGTTACGTTCAACAACGCAACGGACGTCCGTTCGATTGACTGCTGTGCCGACGAGTGCGACCGGGTGAAGGGGATCGTCCAGCGCTGCAAAACGACGTCGGAATGGTCTCTTCATTCTCCAACTGGAAGAGCGAACAACGGGAACAGATAGATGCCAGTGGAAACGTCGCGTCAGTCATTGGCACGCGGTGATACACCAACCGCCCGCGACTCTTTGTATCGGTCACGGACGCGTAGCACTTCAAGTAGCAATAGTACGAACTCAGCGACTGGAGAGATGGCTCCAATGAGCAATTCCAGTACGGTCACACTCCGCAGTACCTCGGGTGACAGCTGCGAACTCGTGAAGGAAAAACGACTGAGCACGAAGACATTGCAGGGAACTAGCACTGAGTCAGCCAAGCCGATGTCGCCCGTCAAGAGCGTCGACTTGGCTGCGTACTACATATTCTCGAAGAGGAACAGCAAGGTCCAACATGACGAAATGCAAGGCTTGTCGGGGTTCCTTGACTACCGAAAGATCAACGGGACGTGGCGACCGTTCCTGTTCCAGACTAGTGGTCACCAGCTGATGCTCTACCGCGTTTACGTACGTGTCATACATCTTCTGCTGCTGTAGATAAAACATATTGAGAAGTATCTGAGTGGATGCTGTACAGTCCACGCATCAGGTGCTCATCATGTCTACGGACATCCGCAGTGCGTCTGAGATTGCGCTAGAGGGTGACGGGGCGGACGGTGAGTCATCCAGTCCTTCTCTCAACTCTCTTCGAAGTTGGTTGCAATGTTCTTACACGTATGTGCATTGTCGATAAAGAGAACACCAGGTTATTGCGGCTTGGTGTGAACGGCACGACAATTACATTGCGCGCGGTGACACATCGAGCAGCTGTGTACTGGGTAGACGTACGTACGACATGACCATCGCGAGCTTTGGCAAATTTCTTAGCTTAGCTGACATCTGGAGTATGCAATAGGGACTACGACGCCTTCGAGACGGAAAGGCCTTGCAGATAGTTGGTGATGCCTCCTGCACAGGTGTGTAGCGGTGACGCTGTGTACTTGTTATCGTATCACTGAATGGTGGTTTGTGTTGACAGAACCAGACGAAGACATTTTTGTCGAGATTGACAAGCTGCTTACCTTGCGTGAGTGGACACCCCCTCCATCCCCTGCCTCATTGTGTGGTCTTTGCATCCTGTCTCGTAGACCCGAGCCTTTGTTGGCTGGTGTGCTGATGAAAAGAAAGGTGCGTATCGACTGTCTCTTCGCCTTTCGCGTCTACCCTGGGCCTAATGTTGCTGCTATATTGTGTACAGAAAATGCGGGACAAACGAGAGTCAAGCGGCTGTACGCTCTGCTGATTGGGTATCTAAGAAGCTGAGGTGCGAGGGCAGCGACATGGCTGTTTCAGACCTGAAACGATGCTGACGAGTAGCACTCGTTCATTTATTGCAAAGGAAAGTAACGGTAATAGTGTCGCTTTCGCTTGTTATATTCCTGATTAAAATGGGATGAGGGTCATCTTTTCTATTAAAAGGCTGGGTAGATGAAGGAAATAGCAGTAGAAACCGGTGATCAATGAAATGGTGGTTATAGTAATAGATCACGTCGCTGCTCGTGCCCGCAGGTCCATCACACCAGTTTTTTGCTCGTGACACGGTTTTGCTGCGGAAAAAAACAAGAGCAAATCTCATTATCAGGACCACAAATGTCCAAAAGTCCCAAAAGCAGGACTATAGTTTAAACAAGTCTAAAATTAATAGATACTTAATGTCAGCCACATTATACTCAACTGCAACATGGGATAAGAAACTGCCTGATCACTAATGAGTCTATCCAATTTTCAGACAACTGTCGCGAGTGGTAAAAAAACGCTCTATCTTACCAACGGTTCGTTTTCTTCTCAATTTGCGCCCACGAGCCGATGTGCCCATTTTGATTTGGGCACATTGCGTGCGAGCCAGGCCCGGTCGCACGCCCGACGAGCTCGTGACCGGGGGACTCCGTTATTACACCTTGCACTGTCGATTTTAATTAAAACAGTAATTCTTTATGTACGCGATTGCAGCAACGCCAGTTCGAAAGGTTTTACAATGGGTCAGGTCATTAGTGCCGTAATTGGTGTCAATTTCGATTGCTGCAGTCACTCGAGGCATCTCAAAGACTTCTTTCAGTCCACTTCTTGCGCTTACGCTTAAACGCTCAACTAAGCATTCAAATTAAACAGTATGTGTAACGGGGTGAATCGTTACATAACAATTTATAAGAAATTGTTAATAGAATATAACTATAAGAGTTATATTCTCAGAATATTGTCATAAGGACAATATTCTGTAGCACTTCCAAGTAGTTCCTAATTGGTTGATATAGGCCATTATATCAACCAACGAAGACGCGCCACGACAGACGCACGCAATGAGTGGTGAGCAGATAACTGATTTACACATTTGTATTTAGACATAGTTAGATGAAGATAAATAGTGGTTTATTGCAGACATTAACTATTATAAATACAGTTCTACTTTTTACTCTAACCAAGTACTCGCTTCTTCTTACCGTCTTCCTCTGCACGTACGAGTGTACGTGAAGTTACGAGGCACCGCCTTATTCTGTTATCAGAATAAGTAGCTTGTACTGTCACCAGTACAAGCTTCAGGGTGCCCCGTTACACCTGGTAGCACTTTGTAGTCCGTCCAAGGACCGCGTTCACATCCAACATGAATATGTTGGATGATGAAGATGACCAAAGCTTTCACGCTACGCGTGACGGCTACTCCCATTTGAGCGATGTCGAATGGGATGCGGTTGAACGAATGGGTTCGACCATGGGCATCCATGCTGTTAGCGTCATGCTAGAGGCTCTCAATAGAGATGCCCAACATGCTACTATCGCCAAGTTCATTCAAAATGAACTTGACGCAGAACGCGAGAAAGTAGCCTTGCTTCACCAACAAGGTTCTCAACAAGCAGAGTTGTTGAGAGAACAAGGTGCTCAACAGTTTGAACTGTTGAGACAGCAGCAAGCTGCTGCTGGCGGGTCGATGCACTCGCGTCGACCCGAGACTTTGAAGATTGACATCTCAAAGTATAGGGGGTCGAAGAAGACTCCCTCTTGAGATGGTTCGTCGAATTGGATGACGCCATAAGGGCGCGTCGCATCGACGACGGGGATATGCAAGTTGCATTTGCCCAGTCAAATCTGGCAGGACGTGCCAAGACTTGGGCACTGGGGCTCAAGCTGCACGACCCATACGCGTTTGGGTCGTTGGAAGTCTTCAAGTCGCGGCTCAGACAAACGTTTGAACCGCCTAGAGCTGAGTTCAGAGCTCGAACTTAACTCTTGAAGCTCAAGCAGGGTAAGCGTGATGTGCACGCTTACGCTCAACATATACGACATCTCACGAGTTGTATAAGTTCCAATCCGGTGGATGAACACACGTTGGTTTCGGTGTTCATGCAGGGTCTTGCGGATGGTCCCGTCAAGACTCACCTGTTCCGGCTTGAACTAGATTCACTAGAACAAGCCATTTCAATTGCGGAGCAGGAAGACTTCAGTCTGAGACAGGCTCGCGCCAGCTCGACATCATATCGTCAACCGAGACGATATGACAACGGAGGTCCAGAGCCGATGGAACTCTGTTATGTAGAGAGCGAGAAGGCTCGCTCTACAGGCTACAAGAAGTTGCAGAGATGCAACAGATGTCAAAAGACAGGACACTACGCTTACGAGTGTAGTGCCCCTCGTCCAGTGTCTCGCGACACTGGGCGTAGTGACCGTCCACCCATGAGAAAGGGGCAGGGACGAGGGTCCGCAGTTGGTGCAAAGACGCAACAACGGGATGGACCGTCAAAAAACGGACAGGATCAGTAGGTGCGGAGCACCCTACTGATCCAGCAACGTCAAGAGAATTTGTAGGCCTCTTGATGAAGGTTGCTCCCAACACACAGACATTGTGCGTTGCTGCTCTAGGTAATGAGATCTCACTCATTACCTTGAAACTCGAAGTGACGAATAAGTTGTCCCTTCGAGCTCTAGTCGATTGTGGGGCGTCCAACAATTTTGTGCGACGCCAATCGCTAGAAGATGGTCACTTTAAATTCAGTGAATGTGACACACCTCCTACGAGGATGACGGTACGTCTTGCGACAGGCGCATCCGTAACCGTCATGAAGCGTATAGTGAAGATTCACTATACGCTAGAAGATACCCAATACGACGATGACTTTATCGTATTGGATTTGGATGACAAATTTGATGTCATCCTTGGAATACCGTGGCTCAGAAGGTACGAACCACGGGTAAACTGGCAACATCGGACAGTAACGATGCCTGCCGCTTGTTCATCAGATGGCCATCTGATGAACGTTTTGGAGCGTCCACAAGCGTGTGGATGTACTACGAGTGAGTGCGATGGCCTCACTTGTGGTACGGTCGTTAGTACGACTGCACAAAACCTTAGTGTACCAAACGGTTACACTTCGGAGCAAAGTTCCGGCGGCTGTGAGGAAACACAGGCTGCGCCGAAGGTCCACCACTCGAATAAGTCGGGTGGACTGGGACAAAGATGTATCCCTAGAGGGGAACATCTAGAAGAGAAACAATCGATCGCTCAGGTTAAGCGAAACGATAATCCTAGATCGACTGGAGAGTCTTTCGTAGAGGATCTCGCTGTGGTTGCGCAACCCCAGCTAGAGGAAGTAAAGGGAATAAGTCCCGATATTACAAATACGGCGGAAATAAGTTCCCCGAAACCCGCGGGAATAAGTCCCCGGGAAGACGAAGGAATAAGTCCTTCGAAGCCTGAGGGAATAAGTCCCCAGGAAATGACAGAGACATTGAATGTCATAGTCAATAACGGATCATGTGTAGGCGCTTATACACTTGATCTGATTGCGCCTCCGAAGTTAACTTCGGAGATCACTCAGTTGCCAACGCTCGAACATAAAAGGTTCTTGCGTGATCTGCGTAGTGGCAAAGTCAAGCAGATCTGCATACTCGTCGCTGAAGACGAGTATGTAACCGACATAAGGTCAGCAACAGTGTTTACTGAGAACGAGAGAGTTCTCAGTAGTTCATCTATGGACGAGAGTGTCCTAGATGAAAAGACACGAATTGAGCGATATGAGTCCCAATCATGGGAATCGCTCAAGGAAAATCCTCTCTATGAAGATTTGGTTGAATTCAAGGATGTATTCCCTGAAACTGTTCCGTGCGAATTACCGAAGGATAAAGGTATTCGACACGAAGTCGAGCTTAAACCAGGCTCGAAGTACTGTGTCATGAAGCAGTGGCCACTGCCTCGTGAACAAGTACTTGCGATCGACAAGTTCTTTGCCGATCGTTTAGCAGCGGGCCATGTGAGGGAATCAACTTCCCCACATAGCTCTCCGACCTTCTGTGTGCGAAAAGCAACAGGAGGGTGGCGGATAGTGCACGCGTTTAACAAATTGAACGCTGCAACGGTACCGGCTCAGACGCCGATACCGAGGAAGGACGTAATCATTGATGGTATGTCAAAGAGTACCATCTTTTCGTCCATGAATTTGATGGATGGCTTCTATCAAATCCTAATGCGGGAACGGGATATACCCTATACCGCAGTTAGCACGCCTAGCGGCATGCTCTGGGAATGGCTAGTAATGCCACAAGGGCTCAGTAATGCCCCTGCCACGTTCAACAGGTGTGTATCACATCTGTTGAGGCCAGTACGAGAATTCGCGCCGAGTTATTTCGATGACGTATTCATCCATAGTCGGGATATGGATGGAAAGTCGGAAGTTGAGGTTCTCAGATACCACGTCTGACAAGTTCTTACCATCATGCGAAAGCATCAATTGTATGCTAACCTCAAGAAGTGTATATTTGCAGCAAGCGAAATACCACTTCTTGGGTGCATCGTTGGTAAGAACGGTGTACGTCCTGATCCGAAAAGATCAGGGCGATCACCGACTGGCCTGTGCCGGTTGATGTCAAAGGTCTTCGAAAATTCCTTGGGCTAGCGGCGTATTTGCATAAGTATTCACGCAATTACGCCGAGATGACTGTGCACCTCTCTCGTTTGTTGAAAAAGAACGAGAGGTGGTTATGGAACGCTGAATGTCAACGCTCCTTTGAGGGTATCAAGCAGAGCTTGATACAATCCCCAGTCCTAGCAATAGCCGATCAGGACAGGCCATTTCATGTGGTCTGTGATGCCAGCGATTTCGCAATCGGCTGTGCATTAATGCAGTACGACCTTGAAGGCGTTGAACGCGTCGTCTGCTATCAGTCGCGTCAGCTGCAACCAGCTGAGCGGAACTATCCAGTGCATGACAAGGAACTCCTTGCCATGAAGTATGCACTCGCGAAGTTCAGAGTCTATCTATTAGGAGATAGACCCTTCGTTGTTTACACTGACCATGCGTCCTTACGCACGGCAGTGAACAGCCCGCACCTTTCACAACGAATGGCGCGGTGGTTGTCATTCTTTGCAGAATACAACTTTACGGTCGAGTACAAACCAGGACGACTTAATGTCGTCGCTGATGCACTCTCACGTCGTCCCGACTTTGAAACAGTCGCGAAACCCAACAGTGAGACAGTCACTGTTGCGGTTATGACGTCCTCAGTTCCATCTACAACGTTGTATGATGATGTGAGGCGGGCATACGCCCAAGATGGTGAGATAGTGAAGTTGTTGTCACATCTCTCCCAACCATCTCGAGAATCGTTGAAACGATTGTCGTCTGCGTATCGATCTGCATCAGATCGATACACTACTCGTAACGGTTTACTGTACTATACAGCCGTTTCTGGTGACACACCACGTGTTGTCATTCCAGATGATACTGATCTGCGTTTGCGGATCATGTTCGAGTATCACGATGCTCCTATAGGAGGACATCGTGGCCGAGAGAAAACATATCTCACGGTAAGTCGAGACTTTTACTGGCCCCGCCAGTATCAGTTTGTGCGAAAGTATGTTCGCGCATGCGAAGTCTGCCAACGAGTGAAGTCAAGTCCTTCACTGCGTGCACCTTTACAGCCTCTACCGGTTCCGGCTGAGTGCTGGGAATCCATCTCAATGGATTTCGTCTTCGGGTTACCCAAAGACGCACGCGGGAATACGGGTATTCTCGTATTTGTTGACAGATTCAGCAAAATGGTACACCTTGTGGCTGTACCAGAGACAATCACGGCAAGTGGCTGTGCTTGTGTCTTTATTGACACCATCTTCCGACTTCATGGGTTGCCCCGTGAACTCGTATCAGACAGAGATCCACGATTCACTGCTGATTTCTGGCGTTCCGTGTTCAAATCACTCGGAACGCGCTTGAAGATGTCAACATCTGATCATCCAGAGTCAGATGGTCAGACGGAACGTGCCAATCGTGTCCTTGAAGAGATACTTCGAGGATACGTACACTCCTTTAAGAGTTGGAGTGAGTTTTTGCCAATGGTAGAGTTTGCCATCAACAACTCGGTGCATGCGTCCACGACACATACACCGTTTTACGTGAATGGCTTGCGCCATCCGCGTGTACCCACCTTACTAGAGTGTAACTCTGGTTTAAGGGGGGAGGGACTCGCGCGAGCAAAAACCGATTTGGTTCACGCTCATCACGCTCTGACGAAGAAGTCATTGCGTTTGATGCCGATATCGATAACATCGATATCGAAGAAGATGATGCCAGTGAGAGTGCGGAAGCCCTCACTGAAGACAATGATCCCAGTGAGAGTGCGGAAGCCCTCACTGAAGAAAAGGTTGTTGTCGCTGCAGTGCGCTCACAGCACACTGAAGCTAACGAGTCATCAGATGAGTTCATACTGGCTCGTGAAACGGTAGTCCGTTTTGTGCAAGACTCCATCGCCGAAGCGGTGGATAAGCAAAAGCAAAACGCTGACAAGAATGGAAGGGCAAACACTCTTTTATTTAATAAAGGTGACTTAGTCCTACTGTCTACGGTTAATCTACCAAAACATGTAGTGACTAACTTGGGTAGCAGTAAACTACTACCCAAGTACATTGGCCCATTTCGTGTATTGCACCGCCTAGGCAATGCATACACGATCGAGTTACCACGTAAGATGCGAACGCATCCCACGTTTTACGTTGGTCGGCTTAAGCCGTACCATCAGTACGCTGCTTCTTCCGATGAAGAACGCCCTTGCGCTCAAGCATCTCGCAGAGAGCCTTGTGCTCCCGATGGTGGGCATCAACAAGGGTCTGAAGAGCAGTTATCTCAGCCCGAGACCGATCAACAATCCCACGAGCTACCCTTAGCTCGTCACGAAGAGATGTCAGAGATCTCTCGTTCTCAAGCTGAGCAAAGGCAAACTCAGCTCGATGCTTCGAGGCAGTGTCCACCATCTGGAGACGCCTATTCCGCTCATGCTCGAGATCGTCGCGTAACCCTTGCGTTACGCGATCAAAGAAGCTCTCGGGAACACACCGATCCACATGATCGTGTGGAGAGCGTCTTTCCTCCTCCTCCACCTCCATTAGAGGACTCTCGCGGTGGCCAGCGCTATCTAGTAGAGCAGCTGTTGAACCACCGCGACGTGAACGGACGTCGGACGAGTTACCTCGTCCGGTGGCGCGGCTATCCCCCGTCCTGGGATTCTTGGGAGCCCCGCTCCCAACTGATGATCGACGTACTGGGTCTGGTCGAGCAGTACGACGCGACACATCCTGTGCCGCAGAAGGACCGCCGGAGAAAGTCTTCCCGGCACGGTCGTAAAGGGATTTCAGGTTGTCAATCCCTTCGTACATCTCAGTAGAGACACGTACGCGCCACCACGGGCTGGTAAGGAGGTAAGCCTCCTTAGGTGCTCGTGCAGAGTTGTTCACACAACATGGGCACGAGTCTCCCCAAGAGAGGCAGGGTAATCCTTTCTCCCTTGACAGACGATGCAGCTTGTAGCGTGCACCTGTCGGGGTTCGCTTTTCAAACTTATCACGAGCTTTGATAAGTTTGTCGTTCCAAGCGTCACGACCTACATCCTCGAGATTATGGATGTAGGCGTTCCACGCCTGAAGTAGTGAGGGACCATCACGTTTGTGATTCCCACTGTACCATCGATGTCTGAAGAAAGCATCGATGAAGAACTCATGTTCAGCGCGATAGTCTTTCGCGCTGGGGTCAAGGTGATGGATCCTTGACGAATCGAACAATCGTGTTCGATAACGATCACTCGTCGTCGCCGACAAGTGATCCATGACGGATTTAGGAGGCATCCATGCCTTCTTTTCTGGAGCGAGACGCAACACATTGCGGTCCCGCTCTTCCTGCGACGTGCCGACAGAAGTACTGGCACCTCGCTGTGAAGTGGTGTCCATAGGAGAACCGACACCACTATTAGCGCCCGAGTCTCGCGACCTCGAGCGCCTTCGCTTCGGCGATGGTTCATCTGACTCATCAGATGAACCAAAGATGCTGCGACGCAAAGCATCGTCCATGCCACGCTTGGCAGGCGGCTTAGATTCAATCGCCGTCGATACGGATCCGTCATCCGTATCAGGAGAGTACGAGACACCGAGCTCGTACTCTGTGAAGAACACGAGTGTCTTCATGACCAGCGCCTGCGTCACCAAGTGACACAGGCTGGGTCTCTTCAGCAACCGATGGGACATCAGTTGCTGTTGTTTCTGCTTCGGCGTCCGCACAGAGACGTGCAGACGCGCTCTCGGCGGCCTTGCTCGCGCATCGCATGGGCTTGTTTATCATGCGATGAGATGTTGGAAAGTGGACGCGGACCAACAAGTGCAAACCCCGTCCCAAATGATTTGGGACGAATATCCATTTAGTCAATCAGTCACTAAAGTGACTGATGGTTAAGGGGGGGGTGATGTAACGGGGTGAATCGTTACATAACAATTTATAAGAAATTGTTAATAGAATATAACTATAAGAGTTATATTCTCAGAATATTGTCATAAGGACAATATTCTGTAGCACTTCCAAGTAGTTCCTAATTGGTTGATATAGGCCATTATATCAACCAACGAAGACGCGCCACGACAGACGCACGCAATGAGTGGTGAGCAGATAACTGATTTACACATTTGTATTTAGACATAGTTAGATGAAGATAAATAGTGATTTATTGCAGACATTAACTATTATAAATACAGTTCTACTTTTTACTCTAACCAAGTACTCGCTTCTTCTTACCGTCTTCCTCTGCACGTACGAGTGTACGTGAAGTTACGAGGCACCGCCTTATTCTGTTATCAGAATAAGTAGCTTGTACTGTCACCAGTACAAGCTTCAGGGTGCCCCGTTACAGTATGAGGTAGTGAACTAAAATTATATAATAATGATTAATGCTTTTAAGACCAGTACTAATTTCTAAATATACATAACGCATGTATTACACTTGTCTTTATATTACGTCCTAGTCAGTCAAACAAACTCCTCGCACTGCAATAGATCCACACGGACATAGCACACAATCGTTAAGCAGGACACTCGACATTACTTGAAACCACTCGACGCCGCTCTATATCACTGGACGCCATAAACATCACTGGACATTACTCGACATCACTTGATATGTAACGGAGGCACCCTGAAGCTTGTACTGGTGACAGTACAAGCTACTTATTCTGATGACAGAATAAGGCGGTGCCTCGTAACTTCACGTACACTCGTACGTGCAGAGGAAGACGGTAAGAAGAAGCGAGTACTCGGTTAGAGTAAAAAGTAGAACTGTATTTATAATAGTTAATGTCTGCAATAAATCACTATTTATCTTCATCTAACTATGTCTAAATACAAATGTGTATATCAACTATCTGCTCACCACTCATTGCGTGCGTCTGTCGTGGCGCGTCTTCGTTGGTTGATATAATGGCCTATATCAACCAATTAGGAACTACTTGAAGTGCTACAGAATATTGTTCTTATGACAATATTCTGAGAATATAACTCTTATAGTTATATTCTATTAACAATTTCTTATAAATTGTTATGTAACGATTCACCCCGTTACATCACCCCCTTAACCATCAGTCACTTTAGTGACTGATTGACTAAATGGATACTCGTCCCAAATCATTTGGGACGGGGTTTGCACTTGTTGGTCCGCGTCCACTTTCCAACATCTCATCGCATGGTAAACAAGCCCATGCGATGCGCGAGCAAGGCCGCCGAGAGCGCGTCTGCACGTCTCTGTGCGGACGCC
This sequence comes from Peronospora matthiolae, assembly GCA_921007115.2. Classification (NCBI taxonomy): domain Eukaryota; phylum Oomycota; class Peronosporomycetes; order Peronosporales; family Peronosporaceae; genus Peronospora; species Peronospora matthiolae. The sequence continues at coordinate 720,928 of CAKLBY020000069.1, read as the reverse complement.
GAAGCAGAAACTACAGCAACTGATGTCCCATCGGTTGCTGAATCGACCTCAGCCTGTATCACCTGGTCATGCAGGCGCTGGTCATGAAGACACTCGTGTCTTCACAGAGTACGAGATCGGTGTCTCGTACTCTCCTGATACGGATGACGGATCCGTATCGACGGCAATTGAATCCAAGCCGCCTGCCAAGCGTGGCATGGACGATGCTTTGCGTCGCAGCATCTTTGGTTCATCTGATGAGTCAGATGAACCATCGCCGAAGCGAAGGCGCTCGAGGTCGCGAGACTCGGGCGCTAATAGTGGTGTCGTTTCTCCAATGGACACCACTTCACAGCGAGGTGCCAGTACTTCTGTCGGCACGTCGCAGGAAGAGCGGGACCGCAATGTGTTGCGTCTCGCTCCAGAAAAGGAAGGCATGGATGCCTCTTAAATCCGTCATGGATCACTTGTCGGCGACGACGAGTGATCGTTATCGAACACGATTGTTCGATTCGTCAAGGATTCATCACCTTGACCCCAGCGCGAAAGACTATCGCGCTGAACATGAGTTCTTCATCGATGCTTTCTTCAGACATCGATGGTACAGTGGGAATCACAAACGTGATGGTCCCTCACTACTTCAGGCGTGGAACGCCTACATCCATAATCTCGAGGATGTAGGTCGTGACGCTTGGAACGACAAACTTATCAAAGCTCGTGATAAGTTTGAAAAGCGAACCCCGACAGGTGCACGCTATAAGCTGCATCGTCTGTCAAGGGAGAAAGGATTACCCTGCCTCTCTTGGGGAGACTCGTGCCCATGTTGTGTGAACAACTCTGCACGAGCACCTAAGGAGGCTTACCTCCTTACCAGCCCGTGGTGGCGCGTACGTGTCTCTACTGAGATGTACGAAGGGATTGACAACCTGAAATCCCTTTACGACCGTGCCGGGAAGACTTTCTCCGGCGGTCCTTCTGCGGCACAGGATGTGTCGCGTCGTACTGCTCGACCAGACCCAGTACGTCAACCATCAATTGGGAGCGGGGCTCCCAAGAATCCCAGGACGGGGGATAGCCGCGCCACCGGACGAGGTAACTCGTCCGACGTCCGTTCACGTCGCGGTGGTTCAACAGCTGCTCAACTAGATAGCGCTGGCCACCGCGAGAGTCCTCTAATGGAGGTGGAGGAGGAGGAAAAGACGCTCTCCACACGATCATGTGGATCGGTGTTTCCCGAGAGCTTTTGATCGCGTAACGCAAGGGTTACGCGACGATCTCGAGCATGAGCGGAATAGGCGTCTCCAGATGGTGGACACTGCCTCGAAGCATCGAGCTGAGTTTGCCTTTGCTCAGCTTGAGAACGAGAGATCTCTGACATCTCTTCGTGACGAGCTAAGGGTAGCTCGTGGGATTGTTGATCGGTCTCGGGCTGAGATAACTGCTCTTCAGACCCTTGTTGATGCCCACCATCGGGAGCACAAGGCTCTCTGCGAGATGCTTGAGCGCAAGGGCGTTCTTCATCGGAAGAAGCAGCGTACTGATGGTACGGCTTAAGCCGACCAACGTAAAACGTGGGATGCGTTCGCATCTTACGTGGTAACTCGATCGTGTATGCATTGCCTAGGCGGTGCAATACACGAAATGGGCCGATGTACTTGGGTAGTAGTTTACTGCTACCCAAGTTAGTCACTACATGTTTTGGTAGATTAACCGTAGACAGTAGGACTAATTCACCTTTATTAAATAAAAGAGTGTTTGCCCTTCCATTCTTGTCAGCGTTTTGCTTTTGCTTATCCACCGCTTCGGCGATGGAGTCTTGCACAAAACGGACTACCGTTTCACGAGCCAGTATGAACTCATCTGATGACTCGTTAGCTTCAGTGTGCTGTGAGCGCACTGCAGCGACAACAACCTTTTCTTCAGTGAGGGCTTCCGCACTCTCACTGGGATCATTGTCTTCAGTGAGGGCTTCCGCACTCACTGGCATCATCTTCTTCGATATCGATGTTATCGATATCGGCATCAAACGCAATGACTTCTTCGTCAGAGCGTGATGAGCGTGAACCAAATCGGTTTTTGCTCGCGCGAGTCCCTCCCCCCTTAAACCAGAGTTACACTCTAGTAAGGTGGGTACACGCGGATGGCGCAAGCCATTCACGTAAAACGGTGTATGTCGTGGACGCATGCACCGAGTTGTTGATGGCAAACTCTACCATCGGCAAAAACTCACTCCAACTCTTAAAGGAGTGTACGTATCCTCGAAGTATCTCTTCAAGGACACGATTGGCACGTTCCGTCTGACCATCTGACTCTGGATGATCAGATGTTGACATCTTCAAGCGCGTTCCGAGTGATTTGAACACGGAACGCCAGAAATCAGCAGTGAATCGTGGATCTCTGTCTGATACGAGTTCACGGGGCAACCCATGAAGTCGGAAGATGGTGTCAATAAAGACACAAGCACAGCCACTTGCCGTGATTGTCTCTGGTACAGCCACAAGGTACCATTTTGCTGAATCTGTCAACAAATACGAGAATACCCGTATTCCGCGTGCGTCTTTGGGTAACCCGAAGACGAAATCCCATTGAGATGGATTCCCAGCACTCAGCCGGAACCGGTAGAGGCTGTAAAGGTGCACGCAGTGAAGGACTTGACTTCACTCGTTGGCAGACTTCGCATGCGCGAACATACTTTCGCACAAACTGATACTGGCGGGGCCAGTAAAAGTCTCGACTTACCGTGAGATATGTTTTCTCTCGGCCACGATGTCCTCCTATAGGAGCATCGTGATACTCGAACATGATCCGCAAACGCAGATCAGTATCATCTGGAATGACAACACGTGGTGTGTCACCAGAAACGGCTGTATAGTACAGTAAACCGTTACGAGTAGTGTATCGATCTGATGCAGATCGATACGCAGACGACAATCGTTTCAACGATTCTCGAGGAGATGGTTGGGAGAGATGTGACAACAACTTCACTATCTCACCATCTTGGGCGTATGCCCGCCTCACATCATCATACAACGTTGTAGATGGAACTGAGGACGTCATAACCGCAACAGTGACTGTCTCACTGTTGGGTTTCGCGACTGTTTCAAAGTCGGGACGACGTGAGAGTGCATCAGCGACGACATTAAGTCGTCCTGGTTTGTACTCGACCGTAAAGTTGTATTCTGCAAAGAATGACAACCACCGCGCCATTCGTTGTGAAAGGTGCGGGCTGTTCACTGCCGTGCGTAAGGACGCATGGTCAGTGTAAACAACGAAGGGTCTATCTCCCAATAGATAGACTCTGAACTTCGCGAGTGCATACTTCATGGCAAGGAGTTCCTTGTCATGCACTGGATAGTTCCGCTCAGCTGGTTGCAGCTGACGCGACTGATAGCAGATGACGCGTTCAACGCCTCCAAGATCGTACTGCATTAATGCACAGCCGATTGCGAAATCGCTGGCATCACAGACCACACTGAAATGGCTCTGTCCTGATCGGCAATTGCTAGGACTGGGGATTGTATCAGGCTCGGCTTCAGACCACTATCAAAGGAGCGCTGACATTCAGCGTTCCATATCCACCTATCGTTCTTTTTCAACAAACGAGAGAGGTGTACAGTCATCTCGGCGTAATTACGTGAATACTTACGCAAATACGCCGCTAGCCCCAAGAAATTTTCGAAGACCTTTTACATCAACTGGCACAGGCCAGTCGGTGATTGCCTTGACCTTTCGGGATCAGGACGGAGCCACCGTTCTTACCAACGATGCATCCAAGAAGTGGTATTTCGCTTGCTGCAAATATACACTTCTTGAGGTTAGCATACAATTGATGCTTTCGCATGATTGTAAGAACTTGTCGGACGTGGTACTTGTGAACCTCAACGTCCGACTTTCCATCCATAGCTCGACTATGGATGAATACGTCATCGAAATAACTCGGCGCGAATTCTCGTGCTGGTCTCAACAGATGTGATAAACATGTGGTGAAGCCGATCTCACAAAATTACTTTAGTGAGTGTCGATCTACCACTTGCCCAGACTTGCCGACTCACGGAGGGGGTACTCCAATCCGTTCCTTGCTGTATGATCTTGTGCTCACCTTTTGTACCCGTCGGTTAAGCTGGCTTGAGCTCTTCGTAACGGCCTTGGGAGATGTCGATCTCGCTGAGAGGTTGGGTTGAGCGTTCGCTTCCGGTGCGGAAATCTTCACACCACGAACAGGGGTTCTGCGATCTTGATCTCGAGTCGCGGCGATCTCTAGTTAAAGATGTCGCAATCTCGATCTTAAAATCGCACCGATCTCGATTTGTCTACGGGATTGGGGTCTTTGCTGTGCGGATATCTTCACTCAGCAAATAGTAGTCTTGCGTCGATCTTGCCTTGGGATCGGTCCGATCTGGTCTTGGGATCGGCCGATCTTGCTGGAAGTGCGCAATTTGGGCAGATCGGTCCTTGGTTTGCTAAAATGAAACACGCCGATCTGTACAGTGGATCGCTTCGATCTTGCTCGGTCTTGTCTTGAGCGCCTTGTCCAGATCTTCTGACCACTTGCGCCGTCTCGCAATCTCGTTTCCAAAATCCTTTTCCTTTGTTGCTGCTACCCTAGTAGTTGAGTTGAGAGTGAGTACTTGATCGATCCGGGCCAAACTTCCCGAGATCGCTCTTCCCGATCTTGGCCAACAAATCAAGATCGGTCTTCTGTGTCCTTGTAACACGCGTGCCTTGACCCGCCGGGGAAGCCAAATCAATCTTGCCCGGAGAAGAGGGGAGGAGAACGTGCGTCGTGAGCAGAAGAAGTAGAGTTCAAGTCTGTTTATTGACCAACCATTTTTAATAGCCGACCTATCTTCAAGCCTATTCCCAACTATAGGTCACTCTCCAAGTCGATATCACCTTTAAGCTTGACCGCCCCCTTGAACACGTGTCGAAATCTCATGACCTGTACTCCAAAGATAGCGCTAATATCCCCGATATCGTACCTAAACGCCAAAAGAGGACCGAATCCCAAATGTGGTACCAAATACCCATTTTCGGTACTCAAAAGCCCGAAATAGTGCCCAAGTTCCGAATGCGTCTATATCCATTTTGCGACGTCAATTTAACCGGCTTCCACTGGCTCTTTCGATCTAAAATTTAAAGACATCACTCATGGACCTTCAACAAGCATGTTTGTCATAATCCAAAAGTCTCATCAACGATTTATTCATAATCAGTGGGGAACATGACCGATCTGATGCCCAATTCGAGATCATTGAGGATCGACACAGGACAATCCGGCCATGAATGTTCTTCCGTTCATTTTGTGTACCCCGATACCATCCCCAAGGGTTATATGCTCAATGGGACCATCCACAGTTCCTACAACGGTCCCACGGACTCCCACAAACATCCCCACTTCCAGATCGGGCCATAATTAACCTAAATCAGTACTCCCTTTGGGAGACCCGTAGAGAGTGTCACCGATCTGCAGGATTTTATACCTTCGTCACAGAATCATATCACATCACCTGGTCCCAGACCTTTGTCCCAGATAGCTCCATGGAAATCGTTCTATTTTCTCGTCTTGTCCCAGATCGCTCCGTCTCAGATCGTTCCATACCCATCAGTCTGACGACAGTTGGATCGGATCGCCGATCCCCGTTGAGATCGCCTTCCATCTCCTAATTGGATCGCCAGGTCCCATGGCCTCATTTTCCACCAGTAAGTGGAGTCTCAAATATGGGGCCACCGATCCTCGTACAAAATTTTGATCAGTGACTTCGCCACACACATCTGTTGAATGTGACAGGGGCATTACTTAGCCCTTGTGGCATTAATATCCATTCCCAGAGCATACCGCTAGGCGTGCTCATTGCGCTATAGGGTATGTCCCGTTTCTCGCATAAGGATTTGATGGAACCCATCCATCAAATCCATGGACGAAAAGATGGTACTCTTTGACATACCATCTATGATTACGTCCTTCCTTGGTATCGGCGTCTGAGCCGGCACCGTTGCAGCATTCAACTTGTTAAATGCATGCACTATCCGCTACCCTCCTGTTGCTTTTCGCACACAGAAGATCGGAGAGCTATGTGGGGGAAGTTGATTCCCCTCACATGGCCCGCAGCTAAACGATCAGCAAAGAACTTGTCGATCGCAAGTACTTGTTCACGAGGCAGTGGCCACTGCTTCATGACACAGTACATCAAGCTTGGTTTAAGCTCGACCTCGTGTCGAATACCTTTATCCTACAGTAATTCGCACGGAACAGTTTCAGGGAATACATCCTTGAATTCAACCAAATCTTCATCGAGAGGATTTGTCTTGAGCGATTCCCACGATTGAGAATCATATCGCTCAACTCGTGTCTTTTCACCGAGGACACTCTCGTCCATAGATGAACTACTGAGAACTTTCTAGTTCTCAGTACACATTGTTGCTGACCTTATGTCGGTTACACACTCGTCGTCAGCGACGAGTACGCAGATCTGCTTGACTTTGCCACTACGCAGATTACGCAAGAACCTTTTATGTTCGAGCGTTGGCAACTGAGTGATCTCCGAAGTCAACTTCGGAGGCGCAATCAAATCAAGTGTATAAGCGCCTACACTTGATCCGTTATTGACTATGACATTTAATGTCTCTGTCATTTCCTGGGGACTTATTCCCTCAGGCCTCAAAGGACTTATTCCTTCGGCTTCCCAGGGACTTATTCCCGCGGGTTTCGGGGAACTTATTTCCGCCGTATTTGTAATATCGGGACTTATTCCCTTTACTTCCTCTAGCTGCGGTTGCGCAACCACAGCGAGATCCTCTAAGAAAGACTCTCCAGTCGATCTAGGATTATCGTTTCGCTTAACCTGAGCGATCGATTGTTTCTCTTCTAGATGTTCCCCGCTAGGGATACATCTTTGTCCCGGTCCACTCGACTTATTCGAGTGGTAGACCTTCAGCGCAGCCTGTGTTTCCTCACAGCCGCCGGAACTTTGCTCCGAAGTGTAACCGTTTGGTACACTAAGGTTTTGTGCAGTCGTACTAACGACCGTACCACAAGTGAGGCCATCGCACTCACTCGTAGTACATCCACACGCTTGTGGACTCTCCAAAACGTTCATCAGATGGCCATCTGATGAACAAGCGGCAGGCATCGTTACTGTCCGATGTTGCCAGTTTACCCGTGGTTCGTACCTTCTGAGCCACGGTATTCCAAGGATGACATCAAATTTGTCATCCAAATCCAATACGATAAAGTCATCGTCGTATTGGGTATCTTCTAGCGTATAGTGAATCTTCACTATACGCTTCATGACGGTTACGGATGCGCCTGTCGCAAGACGTACCGTCATCCTCGTAGGAGGTGTGTCACATTCACTGAATTTAAAGTGACCATCTTCTAGCGATTGGCGTCGCACAAAAATTGTTGGACGCCCCACAATCGACTAGAGCTCGAAGGGACAACTTATTCGTCACTTCGAGTTTCAAGGTAATGAGTGAGATCTCATTACCTAGAGCAGCAACGCACAATGTCTGTGTGTTGGGAGCAACCTTCATCAAGAGGCCTACAAATTCTCTTGACGTTGCTGGATCAGTAGGGTGCTCCGCACCTACTGATCCTGTCCGTTTTTTGACGGTCCATCCCGTTGTTGCGTCTTTGCACCAACTGCGGACCCTCGTCCCTGCCACTTTCTCATGGGTGGACGGTCACTACGCCCAGTGTCGCGAGACACTGGACGAGGGGCACTACACTCGTAAGCGTAGTGTCCTGTCTTTTGACATCTGTTGCATCTCTGCAACTTCTTGTAGCCTGTAGAGCGAGCCTTCTCGCTCTCTACATAACAGAGTTCCATCGGCTCTGGACCTCCGTTGTCATATCGTCTCGGTTGACGATATGATGTCGAGCTGGCGCGAGCCTGTCTCAGACTGAAGTCTTCCTGCTCCGCAATTGAAATGGCTTGTTCTAGTGAATCTAGTTCAAGCCGGAACAGGTGAGTCTTGGCGGGACCATCCGCAAGACCCTGCATGAACACCGAAACCAACGTGTGTTCATCCACCGGATTGGAACTTATGCAACTCGTGAGATGTCGTATATGTTGCACGTAAGCGTGCACATCACGCTTACCCTGCTTGAGCTTCAAGAGTTCGGTTCGAGCTCTGAACTCAGCTCTAGGCGGTTCAAACGTTTGTCTGAGCCGCGACTTGAAGACTTCCAACGACCCAAACGCGTATGGGTCGTGCAGCTTGAGCCCCAGTGCCCAAGTCTTGGCACGTCCTGCCAGATTTGACTGGGCAAATGCAACTTGCATATCCCCGTCGTCGATGTGACGCGCCCTTATGGCGTCATCCACTTCGACGAACCATCTCAAGAGGGAGTCTTCTTCGACCCCCCTATACTTTGAGAGTGTCAATCTTCAAAGTCTCGGGCCGACGCGAGTGCATCGACCCGCCAGCAGCAGCTTGCTGCTGTCTCAACAGTTCAAACTGTTGAGCACCTTGTTCTCTCAACAACTCTGCTTGTTGAGAACCTTGTTGGTGAAGCAAGGCTACTTTCTCGCGTTCTGCGTCAAGTTCATTTTGAATGAACTTGGCGATAGTAGCATGTTGGGCATCTCTATTGAGAGCCTCTAGCATGACGCTAACAGCATGGATGCTCAAGGGATTTCTGATAGCCGATAGGTGCACCACCTGCATCCATTCATTCTAACATAGCTACGTCAAATGATCATTGCAACGTAGCCACCACGCGTAGCGTGACAAGTCACATAGCGTCATCTGATCATCCAACATATTCATTGTTGGATCGTGAACCGAGCGGTCCTCGCGACGGAATACGAAGTGCATCATACCAGGTGTAACGGGGCACCCTGAAGCTTGTACTGGTGACAGTACAAGCTACTTATTCTGATGACAGAATAAGGCGGTGCCTCGTAACTTCACGTACACTCGTACGTGCAGAGGAAGACGGTAAGAAGAAGCGAGTACTCGGTTAGAGTAAAAAGTAGAACTGTATTTATAATAGTTAATGTCTGCAATAAATCACTATTTATCTTCATCTAACTATGTCTAAATACAAATGTGTAAATCAGTTATCTGCTCACCACTCATTGCGTGCGTCTGTCGTGGCGCGTCTTCGTTGGTTGATATAATGGCCTATATCAACCAATTAGGAACTACTTGGAGGTGCTACAGAATATTGTCCTTATGACAATATTCTGAGAATATAACTCTTATAGTTATATTCTATTAACAATTTCTTATAAATTGTTATGTAACGATTCACCCCGTTACATGATATCACTCGACATCACTTGACATCACTCGACATCACTTGATATCACTCGACATCACTTGATATCACTCGACATCACTTGGTACCACTCGACATCACTTGGTACCACTCGACATCACTTGGTACCACTCGACATCATTCGTCACGACTTAATACCGCTCGAAGTCACTCGACATCACTTGAAACGCACTGCAACACATACATACAGACAAAGCATACGATCGTTAGGCAGCACAGTCGACATCGACAGCATAATTACCTGCTACCGCTGCTCATGAGAGTTACTACAACAACGGATTTACCAGTCACGAGCTCGTCAGGTGCGTGCAACCGGGCCCTGGCTTGCACGCAATGTGCCCAAACCAAACGGGCACATCGGCTCGTGGGCGCAAATTGAGAAGAAAACGAACCGTTGGTAAGATAGAGCGTTTTTTTACCACTCGCGACAGTTGTCTGAAAATTGGATAGACTCATTAGTGATCAGGCAGTTTCTTATCCCATGTTGCAGTTGAGTATAATGTGGCTAACACTATGCTAGTTTGCATACTCAACCCAAGTATAAAAATATATAATTAAGACTTGATTAAGCTATAGTCCTGGTTTTGAGACTTTTGGACATTTGTGGTCCTGATAATGAGATTTGCTCAGAAAACAAATTGTAAAATTAGCACCGAATATAGGATCCACATTCGGCAACAGCCACCAGACGCAAAACCACCACGCGATGTCTAAATTTGTGTGGCGGACACTATTTTGAAAATATTTTGGCTGATCAGTCTGAGACCCGAAGTGCCAAAGACCCAACGTGACAGAAGCGAAGAAAATGCTACCATGTAGTTTTTGAAAGGATAAAGATCGCTGAGGGGCGGATGACGATCGCTGAGGAATGGATTACGCTATACTAAACTGGCATGTGCAAATTTGGGATTAGAGTTGCTGCAACGATGTTCTTAAACGACGACTGCTTTAACCAGAAATGGTAATGCAACATGATGAGTTTCAACACCAGCAAGACGCAAGCGTGTTGACAAGATGGATGCTCGAGGGAGATTTCTTGATAGCCGATAGGTGCACCACCTTAGCACCATGTTTCATGCTAAGCGATAGCTACGTCATATGATCATTGCAATCGTAACCACCACCCGAGGTGACAAGTGCACATAGCGTAATGTGATTGCGAGGTACCATTGTTCGGAACGATGGACCGAGCGACTCCTCGCGGCGGCATCGAAAGTGCATCATACTTGTAACGGGGTACCCTGAAGCTTGTACTGATGACAGTACAAGCTACTTATTCTGATGACAAAATAAGGCGGTGCCTCGTAACTTCACGTACACTGGTACGTGCAGAGGAAGACGGTAAGAAGAAGCGAGTACTTGGTTAAAGTAAAAAGTAGAACTGTATTTATAATAGTTAATGTCTGCAATAAACCACTATTTATCTTCATCTAACTATGTCTAAATACAAATGTGTAAATCAACTATCTGCTCACCACTCATTGCGTGCGTGTGTCGTGGCGCATCTTCGTTGGTTGATATAATGGCCTATATCAACCAATTAGGAACTACTTGGAAGTGCTACAGAATATTGTCCTTATGACAATATTCTGAGAATATAACTCTTATAGTTATATTCTATTAACAATTTCTTATAAATTGTTATGTAACGATTCACCCCGTCACATCACCCCCCCCTTAACCATTAGTCACTTTAGTGACTGATTGACTAAATGGATACTCGTCCCAAATCATTTGGGACAGGGTTTGCACTTGTTGGTCCGAGTCCACTTTCCAACATTGTATCGCATGGTCAACAAGTCCATGAGGTGCGCAAGCAAGGCCGCTGAGAGCGCGTCCGCACGTCTCTGTGCGGACGCCGAAGCAGAAACCACAGCAACTGATGTCTCATCGGTTGCTGAAGCGACTCAGCCTGTGTCACTTGGTGATGCAGGCGCTGGTCATGAAGACACTCATGTCTTCACAGAGTATGCACGTCGCAGGAAGAGCGGGACCACAATGTCTTGCGTCTCGCTCCTGAGAAGAAGGCATGGATGCCTTTTAAATCTGTCATGGATCACTTGTCGGCGACGACGAGTGATCGTTATCGAACACGGTTGTTCGATTCGTCAAGGATCCATCACCTTGACCCCAGTGCGAAAAACTATCGCGCTGAGAATGATTTCTTCATCGATGCTTTCTTTAAGCATCAATGGTTCAGTGGGAATCACAAACGTGATGGTACCTCACTGCTTCAAGCGTGGAACGCTTACATCCACAACCTCGAGGATGTAGGTCGTGACGTTTAGAACGATAAACTTATCAAAGCTCGTGATGAGTTTGAGAAAAAACCCGACAGGTGCACGCTATAAGCTGCATCGTCTGTCTAAGGAGGGTTGGTTACCCTTTCCTTCCTGGGCAGACTCGTGCCCTTGTTGTGTAAACAACTCTGGGCGCGCACCTAAGGAGGCTTACCTCCTTAATAGCCCGTGGTGGCGCGTACGTATCTCTAGTGAGATGTACGAAGATATTGAAAACCTGAAATCCCTTTACGACCGTGCCGGGAAGACTTTCTCCGGCGGTCCTTCTGCAGCACAGGATGTGCCGCGTCGTACTGCTCAACCAGACCCAGTGTGTCGATCATCAGTTGGGAGTGGGGCTCCCAAGTATCCCAAGACGGGGGATAGCCGCTCCACCGGACGAGATAACTCATCCGACGTCCGTTCACGTAGCGGTGGTTCAACAGCCGATCAACTAGATAGCGCTGGCCACCGCGAGAGTCCTCTAATGGAGGTGGAGGAGGAGGAAAGACGCTCTCCACATGATCATGGGGATCCGTGTGTTTCCGAGAGCTTCTTTGATCGCGTGACGCAAGGGTTACGCAACGATCTCGAACATGAGCGGAATAGGCGTCTCCAGATGGTGGACACTGCCTCGAAGCATCGAGCTGAGTTTGCCTTTGCTCAGCTTGAGAACGAGAGATCTCTGACATCTCTTCGTGACGAGCTAAGGGTAGCTCGTGGGATTATTGATCGGTCTCGGGCTGAGATAACTGCTCTTCAGACACTTGTTGATATCCACCATCGGGAACACAAGGCTCTCTGTGAGATACTTGAGCGCAAGGGCGTTCTTCATCGGAAGAAACAGCGTACTGATGGTACGGCTTAAGCCGACCAACGTAAAAAGTGGGATGCGTTCGAATCTTACGTGGCAGTTCGATCGTGTATGCATTGCCTAGGCGGTGCAACACACGAAATGGGCCGACGTACTTGGGTAGTAGTTTACTGCTACCCAAGTTAGTCACTACATGTTTTGGTAGATTAACCGTAGACAGTAGGACTAAGTCACCTTTATTAAATAAAAGAGTGTTTGCCCTTCCATTCTTGTCAGCGTTTTGCTTTTGCTTATCCACCGCTTCGGCGATGGAGTCTTGCACAAAACGGACTACCGTTTCACGAGCCAGTATGAACTCATCTGATGACTCGTTAGCTTCAGTGTGCTGTGAGCGCACTGCAGCGACAACAACCTTTTCTTCAGTGAGGGCTTCCGCACTCTCACTGGGATCATTGTCTTCAGTGAGGGCTTCCGCACTCTCACTGGCATCATCTTCTTCGATATCGATGTTATCGATATCGGCATCAAACGCAATGACTTCTTCGTCAGAGCGTGATGAGCGTGAACCAAATCGGTTTTTGCTCGCGCGAGTCCCTCCCCCCTTAAACCAGAGTTACACTCTAGTAAGGTGGGTACACGCGGATGGCGCAAGCCATTCACGTAAAACGGTGTATGTGTCGTGGACGCATGCACCGAGTTGTTGATGGCAAACTCTACCATCGGCAAAAACTCACTCCAACTCTTAAAGGAGTGTACGTATCCTCGAAGTATCTCTTCGAGGACACGATTGGCACGTTCCGTCTGACCATCTGACTCTGGATGATCAGATGTTGACATCTTCAAGCGCGTTCCGAGTGATTTGAACACGGAACGCCAGAAATCAGCAGTGAATCGTGGATCTCTGTCTGATACGAGTTCACGGGGCAACCCATGAAGTCGGAAGATGGTGTCAATAAAGACACAAGCACAGCCACTTGCCGTGATTGTCTCTGGTACAGCCACAAGGTGTACCATTTTGCTGAATCTGTCAACAAATACGAGAATACCCGTATTCCCGCGTGCGTCTTTGGGTAACCCGAAGACGAAATCCATTGAGATGGATTCCCAGCACTCAGACGGAACTGGTAGAGGCTGTAAAGGTGCACGCAGTGAAAGACTTGACTTCACTCGTTGACAGACTTTGCATGCGCGAACGTACTTGCGCACAAACTGATACTGGCGGGGCCAGTAAAAGTCTCGACTCACCGTGAGATTTGTTTTCTCACGGCCACGATGTCCTCCTATAGGAGCATCGTGATACTCGAACATGATCCGCAAACGCAGATCAGTATCATCTGGGATGACAACACGTGGTGTGTCACCAGAAACGGCTGTATAATACAGTAAACCGTTGCGAGTAGTGTATCGATCTGATGCAGATCGATGCGCAGACGATAATCGTTTCAACCATTCACGAGATGGCTGTGAGAGATGTGTCAACAACTTCACAATCTCACCATCTTGGGCATACGCCCGCCTCACATCATCATGTAACGTTGAAGATGTTACTGAGGACGTCATAACCGCAACAGTGGCTGTCCCACTGTTGGGTTTCACGACTGGTTCAAAGTCGGGACGACGTGAGAGTGCATCAGCGACGACATTGAGTCTTCCTGTTTTGTACTCTACCGTAAAGTTGTATTCTGCAAAGAATGACAACAACCGCTCCATTTGTTGTGAAAGGTGCGGACTGTTTACTGCCGTGAGTAACGACGCATGGTCTGTGTAAACAATGAAGGGTCTATCTCCCAATAGATAGACTCTGAACTTCGCGAGTGCATACTTCATGGCAAGGAGTTCCTTGTCATGCACTGGATAGTTCCGCTCAGCTGGTTGCAGCTGACGCGACTGATAGCAGATGACGCGTTCAACGCCTCCAAGATCGTACTGCATTAATGCACAGCCGATTGCGAAATCGCTGGCATCACAGACCACATGAAATGGCCTGTCCTGATCGGCAATTGCTAGGACTGGGGATTGTATCAGGCTCGGCTTGATACCATCAAAGGAGCGCTGACATTCAGCGTTCCATATCCACCTATCGTTCTTTTTCAACAAACGAGAGAGGTGTACAGTCATCTCGGCGTAATTACGTGAATACTTACGCAAATACGCCGCTAGCCCAAGAAATTTTCGAAGACCTTTTACATCAACTGGCACAGGCCAGTCGGTGATTGCCTTGATCTTTTCGGGATCAGGACGTACACCGTTCTTACCAACGATGCATCCAAGAAGTGGTATTTCGCTTGCTGCAAATATACACTTCTTGAGATTTGCATACGATTGATGCTTTCGCATGATTGTAAGAACCTGTCGGACGTAGTATCTGTGGACCTCAATGTCCGACTTTCCATCCATAGCCCGACTATGGATGAATACGTCATCGAAATAACTCGGTGCAAATTCTCGTGCTGGTCTCAACAGATGTGATAAACATGTGGTGAAGCCGATCTCACAAAATTACTTTAGTGAGTGTCGATCTACCACTTGCCCAGACTTGCCGACTCACGGAGGGGGTACTCCAATCCGTTCCTTGCTGTATGATCTTGTGCTCACCTTTTGTACCCGTCGGTTAAGCTGGCTTGAGCTCTTCGTAACGGCCTTGGGAGATGTCGATCTCGCTGAGAGGTTGGGTTGAGCGTTCGCTTCCGGTGCGGAAATCTTCACACCACGAACAGGGGTTCTGCGATCTTGATCTCGAGTCGCGGCGATCTCTAGTTAAAGATGTCGCAATCTCGATCTTAAATCGCACCGATCTCGATTTGTCTACGGGATCGGGGTCTTTGCTGTGCGGATATCTTCACTCAGCAAATAGTAGTCTTGCGTCGATCTTGCCTTGGGATCGGTCCGATCTGGTCTTGGGATCGGCCGATCTTGCTGGAAGTGCGCAATTTGGGCAGATCGGTCCTTGGTTTGCTAAAATGAAACACGCCGATCTGTATAGTGGATCGCTTCGATCTTGCTCGGTCTTGTCTTGAGCGCCTTGTCCAGATCTTCTGACCACTTGCGCCGTCTCGCAATCTCGTTTCCAAAATCCTTTTCCTTTGTTGCTGCTACCCTAGTAGTTGAGTTGAGAGTGAGTACTTGATCGATCCGGGCCAAACTTCCCGAGATCGCTCTTCCCGATCTTGGCCAACAAATCAAGATCGGTCTTCTGTGTCCTTGTAACACGCGTGCCTTGACCCGTCGGGGAAGCCAAATCAATCTTGCCCGGAGAAGAGGGGAGGAGAACGTGCGTCGTGAGCAGAAGAAGTAGAGTTCAAGTCTGTTTATTGACCAACCATTTTTAATAGCCGACCTATCTTCAAGCCTATTCCCAACTATAGGTCACTCTCCAAGTCGATATCACCTTTAAGCTTGACCGCCCCCTTGAACACGTGTCGAATTCTCATGACCTGTACTCCAAAGATAGCGCTAATATCCCCGATATCGTACCTAAACGCCAAAAGAGGACCGAATCCCAAATGTGGTACCAAATACCCATTTTCGGTACTCAAAAGCCCGAAATAGTGCCCAAGTTCCGAATGCGTCTATATCCATTTTGCGACGTCAATTTAACCGGCTTCCACTGGCTCTTTCGATCTAAAATTTAAAGACATCACTCATGGACCTTCAACAAGCATGTTTGTCATAATCCAAAAGTCTCATCAACGATTTATCCATAATCAGTGGGGAACATGACCGATCTGATGCCCAATTCGAGATCATTGAGGATCGACACAGGACAATCCGGCCATGAATGTTCTTCCGTTCATTTTGTGTACCCCGATACCATCCCCAAGGGGTTATATGCTCAATGGGACCATCCACAGTTCCTACAACGGTCCCACGGACTCCCACAAACATCCCCACTTCCAGATCGGGCCATAATTAACCTAAATCAGTACTCCCTTTGGGAGACCCGTAGAGAGTGTCACCGATCTGCAGGATTTTATACCTTCGTCACAGAATCATATCACATCACCTGGTCCCAGACCTTTGTCCCAGATAGCTCCATGGAAATCGTTCTATTTTCTCGCCTTGTCCCAGATCGCTCCGTCTCAGATCGTTCCATACCCATCAGTCTGACGACAGTTGGATCGGATCGCCGATCCCCGTTGAGATCGCCTTCCATCTCCTAATTGGATCGCCAGGTCCCATGGCCTCATTTTCCACCAGTAAGTGGAGTCTCAAATATGGGGCCACCGATCCTCGTACAAAATTTTGATCAGTGACTTCGCCACACACATCTGTTGAATGTGACAGGGGCATTACTTAGCCCTTGTGGCATTAATATCCATTCCCAGAGCATACCGCTAGGCGTGCTCATTGCGCTATAGGGTATGTCCCGTTCTCGCATAAGGATTTGATAGAACCCATCCATCAAATCCATGGACGAAAAGATGGTACTCTTTGACATACCATCTATGATTACGTCCTTCCTTGGTATCGGCGTCTGAGCCGGCACCGTTGCAGCATTCAACTTGTTAAATGCATGCACTATCCGCTACCCTCCTGTTGCTTTTCGCACACAGAAGATCGGAGAGCTATGTGGGGAAGTTGATTCCCTCACATGGCCCGCAGCTAAACGATCAGCAAAGAACTTGTCGATCGCAAGTACTTGTTCACGAGGCAGTGGCCACTGCTTCATGACACAGTACATCAAGCTTGGTTTAAGCTCGACCTCGTGTCGAATACCTTTATCCTACAGTAATTCGCACGGAACAGTTTCAGGGAATACATCCTTGAATTCAACCAAATCTTCATCGAGAGGATTTGTCTTGAGCGATTCCCACGATTGAGAATCATATCGCTCAACTCGTGTCTTTTCACCGAGGACACTCTCGTCCATAGATGAACTACTGAGAACTCTCTAGTTCTCAGTACACATTGTTGCTGACCTTATGTCGGTTACACACTCGTCGTCAGCGACGAGTACGCAGATCTGCTTGACTTTGCCACTACGCAGATTACGCAAGAACCTTTTATGTTCGAGCGTTGGCAACTGAGTGATCTCCGAAGTCAACTTCGGAGGCGCAATCAAATCAAGTGTATAAGCGCCTACACTTGATCCGTTATTGACTATGACATTTAATGTCTCTGTCATTTCCTGGGGACTTATTCCCTCAGGCCTCAAAGGACTTATTCCTTCGGCTTCCCAGGGACTTATTCCCGCGGGTTTCGGGGAACTTATTTCCGCCGTATTTGTAATATCGGGACTTATTCCCTTTACTTCCTCTAGCTGTGGTTGCGCAACCACAGCGAGATCCTCTAAGAAAGACTCTCCAGTCGATCTAGGATTATCGTTTCGCTTAACCTGAGCGATCGATTGTTTCTCTTCTAGATGTTCCCCGCTAGGGATACATCTTTGTCCCGGTCCACTCGA
Source organism: Peronospora matthiolae (assembly GCA_921007115.2). Taxonomy (NCBI): domain Eukaryota; phylum Oomycota; class Peronosporomycetes; order Peronosporales; family Peronosporaceae; genus Peronospora; species Peronospora matthiolae. Next base: position 703,166 of record CAKLBY020000069.1, on the reverse strand, counting down.
CTTATTCGAGTGGTAGACCTTCAGCGCAGCCTGTGTTTCCTCACAGCCGCCGGAACTTTGCTCCGAAGTGTAACCGTTTGTTACACTAAGGTTTTGTGCAGTCATAATAACGACCGTACCATAAGTGAGGCCATCGCACTCACTCGTAGTACATCCACACGCTTGTGGACGCTCCAAAACGTTCATCAGATGGCCATCTGATGAACAAGCGGCAGGCATCGTTACTGTCCGATGTTGCCAGTTTACCCGTGGTTCGTACCTTCTGAGCCACGGTATTCCAAGGATGACATCAAATTTGTCATCCAAATCCAATACGATAAAGTCATCGTCATATTGGGTATCTTCTAGCGTATAGTGGATCTTCACTATACGCTTCATGACGGTTACGGATGCGCCTGTCGCAAGACGTACCGTCATCCTCGTAGGAGGTGTGTCACATTCACTGAATTTAAAGTGACCATCTTCTAGCGATTGGCGTCGCACAAAATTGTTGGACGCTCCACAATCGACTAGAGCTCGAAGGGACAACTCATTTTTACTTCGAGTTTCAGGGTAATGAGTGAGATCTCATTACCTAGAGCAGCAACGCACAATATTTGTGTGTTGGGAGCAACCTTCATCAAGAGGCCCACAAATTCTCTTGACGTTGCTGGACCAGTAGGGTGCTCCGACCTACTGATCCTGTCCGTTTTTTGACGGTCCATCCCGTTGTTGCGTCTTTGCACCAACAGCGGGCCCCGCGTCCCTGCCCCTTTCTCATGGGTGGACGGTCATTACGCCCAGTGTTGCGAGACACTGGACGAGGGGCACTACACTCGTAAGCGTAGTGTCCTGTCGTCTGACATCTGTTGCATTTCTGCAACTTCTTGTAGACTGTAGAGCCAGACTTCTCGCTCTCTACATAACAGAGTTCCATCGGCTCTGGACCTCCGTTGTCATATCGTCTCGGTGTACGATATGATGTCGAGTTGGCGCGAGCCTGTCTCAGACTGAAGTCTTCCTGTTTCGCAATGGAAATGGCTTGTTCTAGTGAATCTAGTTCAAGCCGGAACAGGTGAGTCTTGACGGGACCATCAGCAAGACCCTGCATGAACACCGAAACCAACGTGTGTTCATCCACCGGGTTGGAACTTATGCAACTCGTGAGATGTTGTATATGTTGCGCGTAGGCGTGCACATCACGCTTACCTTGTTTGAGCTTCAAGAGTTAAGTTCGAGCTCTGAACTCAGCTCTAGGCGGTTCAAACGTTTGTCTGAGCCGCGAATTGAAGACTTCTAACGACCCAAACGCATATGGTTCGTGCAACTTGATCCCCAAAGCCCAAGTCATGGCACTTACTGCCAGATTTGATTGGGCAAATGCAACTTGCATTTCCCCATCGTCGATGCGACGCGCCCTTATGGCGTCGTCTAATTCGACAAACCATCTCAAGAGGGAGTCTTCTTCGACCCCCCTATACTTAGAGATGTCAATCTTCAAAGTCTCGGGTCGACGCGAATGCAACGACCCACCAACAGCATCCAGCTGCTATCTCAACAATTCAAACTGTTGAACACCCTGTTCTCTCAACAACTCTGCTTGTTGAGAACGTTGTTGGTGAAGCAAGGCTACTTTTTCTCGTTCAGCGTCAAGTTCATGTTGAATGAACTTGGCGATTGTAGCATGTTGGGCATCTCTATTGAGAGCCTCTAGCATGACGCTAACAGCATGGATGCCCATGGTCGAACCCATTCGTTCAACCGCATCCCATTCGACATCGCTCAAATGGGAGTAGCCGTCACGCGTAGCGTGAAAGCTTTGGTCATCTTCATCATCCAACATATTCATGTTGGATGTGAACGCGGTCCTTGGACGGACTACGAAGTGCTACCAGGTGTAACGGGGTACCCTGAAGCTTGTAGTGATGACAGTACAAGCTACTTATTCTGATGACAAAATAAGGCGGTGCCTCGTAACTTCACGTACACTGGTACGTGCAGAGGAAGACGGTAAGAAGAAGCGAGTACTTGGTTAAAGTAAAAAGTAGAACTGTATTTATCATAGTTAATGTCTGCAATAAACCACTATTTATCTTCATCTAACTATGTCTAAATACAAATGTGTAAATCAACTATCTGCTCACCACTCATTGCGTGCGTGTGTCGTGGCGCATCTTCGTTGGTTGATATAATGGCCTATATCAACCAATTAGGAACTACTTGGAAGTGCTACAGAATATTGTCCTTATGACAATATTCTGAGAATATAACTCTTATAGTTATATTCTATTAACAATTTCTTATAAATTGTTATGTAACGGTTCACTCCGTTACACAATTAGTGAGCGTGCGCGAGGTTGTATGGCAAACTTTTAAATCGTGCTTATCGGTGTGTCTGTGTGTGTGTCGGTCTGTGTGTTTGTCTGGTGGTCTGTCTGTACATTACGCGATTTAGTGTAGCCTACCCTTTCCAGGTGCGATCTGGCCTATACCCCCTCATTGGTATACAGACATATCCGAATTCACTTTTGGCTAGGTTGTGACGCACGCACGTGGTTAGCTCAAATCGATTAAAGATGAATCTGATCACGCAAGCAAATGCTGGACGCTCATTACCGAAGGCTGGTCGCGTTAAATGAGTACACTGTACTGGGTTTGTGCAGACATTAGCAGCATCCTACTGGTACTTTAGTGACTGCTGCTGTTGTAGAGTGTTTTGTGACTTGACTCAGTTCTATGAACTGAATTATTCATGTTAAGGAGCGAGCTTCTAAGCTTTCTCCCCAGTCTTAAGGGTCGAAATTTGGTGTAGGTCCTGCAATTTGCTCAAGAAAAAATGTATTTACCCATATAATCAGATTTTGCTATAACGTCTCACCAAAAAATGATGTCCACTTATGAAGTAAGAAAGTTCGACTGGATTTCGTGTGGATAGTGCTGATGAACTTCCCAAGCCGCTCAGATCTGCGCACGAAGACGACGGCCAGTTGGCATGGCTGAAGTTGAAACCTCCTTCTGCGGCACGTAGCCCATCTTGACGGGCTTCTGCTTCGTACTACCATTCTCATCAGGATCCAAGCCATTGTCGCCGTACAGATTGCTGGAATCGCCCTGTCCCTGCTGCTGGGTGGGTTCACCATTCACTTGGTTCGGGGTTGTCTGGTCCTGTTGGCCGTAACCGTTTCCCATGTTGTCTTCGGTATGGTGGTCCTCAGTAGTCACAGGATGGCCGTCAATACCGACGATAAGACCAGCGCCAGCATTAATACCGCCGGTATATTCTTGCACGAATGGGTGACCTTCGGTGCCACCAGTGAACAAACCAACGCCGGCACCAACGCCTGCGGACAGACCACCGGAGCTACCGATGTTCACATCAGCACCAACGCCGATGCCGCTGTAGTCATCAAAAGTCGATCGGTGGTCAGCAGTGCCGGTACCGACGATGGCACCAGCAGCAGCGCCTGCGGACAGAAGACCGGAACCACCGATGTTCACATCGGCAGCCGCACCAACCCCGATGCCATTGTAGTCATCAAAAGTCGATCGGTGGTCAGCAGTGCCGGTACCGACGATGGCACCAGCAGCAGCGCCTGCGGACAGAAGACCGGAACCACCGATGTTCACATCGGCAGCCGCACCAACCCCGATGCCATTGTAGTCATCAAAAGTCGATCGGTGGCCGGCAGTGCCGGAACCGACGATGGCACCAGCACCAGCATCGACGGACAGACCACCGGAGCCACCAATATTCGCGCCAAGACCGGCACCAACGCCAATGATAGTCGAGGGATAACCACCGTATGACGCCGGCGGGTGCTCAGTGTTCCCTTCCGAGTCAGGGCACGGAGCATAGGAGATTTGCTCTGCGTTGCCAGTACCGAGGATGACGTCAGCGCCAGCGCCAGCACCGATTGTAGTGCCGCCGAGGTTGAGGCCCACACCTGCGCCAACGCCAAGATGCAAGTCCTCGTTGTATTCCGTAGCAGCGATGCTAGACATGATCAGAGCCGCGGTCGCGCACGTGACGTACAACTTGTTGGAGGACAGCATGATGTTTGATGAAATGGGAGGGTGTTGAGTCTAAAAACTTTCGAAGGAGCGGGAGGGCTGTGAGGAGGAGGACTTGACCGGGGCGGGCAAGTTGTAGAATGACAAAGTGAGAGCAAGCTGGAACTCCCATCGGTCTCGTAGGCCGGTTCCTGTGTCTCAGGAGTGCAATGCAATAAAACCTCGTCTGGATCGAAGCTGTCGTTCCCTCGGTATCCTAGTATGCAGAGCTGACGACAAATCCGGTGCGCAGGACTGGCATTGCACACATGTGGTCGTAAACGCTCGCACGCGTGGAACGTAGCGCGGGTGCAGGTAGGTACGACGTGCAACTCTTCTCCGACGATCAAGTTTGTCGTGACAACAAACAGCTTGTAGCTGATTACAAGGATCGGTGCACCTCGCGACTATTTTGTCTCGTGAGGATGAAATGACCAAGCTAAATTGCTACCTCCGCAGAATCTCGTCGGAAAGCAAGCTAAACCAACATAAGCTTTTTCGAATCCGCGCTTCGCATACCAGTGTGCACCTGGAGTTGCTCCCATCGAGGTACTCTTTCAAGCTGTGCTAAGACGCGGCTGGTCAGTCGACTCACGTGACTATGCAGTCTCGTGCTCTTTTCTTGATCTCCGACGAGCGGGTATAGGTGACGCTTTCGGTGGATAGCCTCCCTGTCGTCATTTCAATCTGACTTTTGGCCGAACTTCAGCTTGCATGACATGTGGATGCTAACCTTCGAAACATTAGATCGAGAGAGCTTCTTCCCGAATTGAGCTTGCGTGACATGTAAAAGCCAGCCTTGTCGCCAACGCGTCAGGGAAGAAAGCCCGATGGCGACGGTGATATAGAACCCAGGTGCAAGCACGCGAGTGCCGAGCGACGCGGACCGCGTTTTGGCGCATCTCTCTCACCTCAGTGGATTGAACTGATCCAGCGATGCCTCGTACGAATAATCGACTGCGATCGATGGATTTCGTACATTTCTAGCGCCAGCTCTTTCGATCGGGCGACATGAGACAGCTTCGATCAAGCATGCCCAACTTAAAATGCCCGGCTTCTGTACACCGTCTGTTGTCCAGGCCTCACCGAATGCATTAGTAATTTTTGCCGTCGATTGCGTGTTAAAGAAAATATGAAGCTCGTACAAAAATCCAGCAAGCCAGGGTCTTGTGCTTCGATGCAGTGGTGTGATCTCGTTTACATAGCGCGTAAGAGCTTCCCGCATGCTCATTAGGCTATGTCTTCTTCCGCGCGGGCTTCTCGATATTGATCAAGCATGCTATTTTTTTTTGGTGTGAGGCTTTGAAGCGCTGCTACAGCCAATTTGTCATGCATCAATATCGTGCCTGTCGCTCATTTTTAGAGTTCAGAGATATCCAGTTGCAGCCTACGTGACACTTTCTTTTTCCGCATCAATTATGTTACGCGAACGTGCGGTTGGTTCTACCGACCGAGACGCAACAGCATGTGACCAGTTTGTTTGCGTGAGTAACCATCTGCGTTTTCCGTTCGACGAAAGTCAGTGAACGGGGTTGCGATCATACAGATGTCGAAATGGAGCACAATTTGCCTGGTGGCTCATCGAGCTATAAAAATAAATGAATACGGCTGAGAGCGTCGAAGGATCATGACATTCTTGATCAGTGATAATACACTCAGTTCGAATGGTCCGCAGTATGCACTACGCGATAAACTGTTCACCAAATTTTGAATGCGCGAAGATGTGAAGTTGCATGTGTAGTGGAACGAATCCGAATATGTTGCCTACCCCTGAAGCATAACGCTGTCGAGTTGTAACCGTCATGTGGATTTTAGTTGCCTTTCCAATTGAGCCATGCGACTGGATATCATGTTTACGGTCGAGCTGACTTATGAAATGAGAAAGAAATCGTGGCACGTTACTAACATATTCATAACATCCAGCACGATGTCAGAACTTTTGATGAAAGAAATGAATCCCACATCCGGTACACTGTCGTGGCAGACACGTACTGGAAACGCGGTGTTCGCCAGCTGCGGGCAATTGCAATCGCGAACATCGAGCTGCGGCTACTGCTGTACGTGGGTCACGCATGTCTTGAATTAATGATGTAAGAGCCCCGGGGACACCCGCCCTACGCGGGTGTCAGCCATGATCCGCTGCCGCGAATGGCGCTTACATCCTGGCTCAGGACTTTTGGGCATCTTGCACACATTAAATATGTCATTAGATGATCATGAAATGCTTCCACACTGTCGTTGCAGACCTCTGTCGAAGCCGTAACCACGGTCAAGAGTAAGTGGGATCGATAAGACCTGTACTAGTGCTCTTATACGACCGCGTCGGGCCCTCGGTGTGTGCGTTTGCACACGTTGTAGGCTGACGCAGCCCTTGCTCTCAGACTTCAAGCCGCTAAGGTGCCGTGATCAGCACTCTTCTAACTAAATACAGCGTCGTTCCTTCCACTAGTAATTAAGTTAAACAAATAGTATATTCAGGAACCAATCCGTTTCCTTACCTTTGCTGCTACCTCCACGTCGTCCACGAAACGTTCATGCAGTCTTAGCCTGTGCCTGGCAACTCGGCGAAGTGCACTTCCAAATAGGCAACTAAGCACCCACCAGATGCGTATTTTCACTTCTACCCACTGACCAACGAATTTGTCCCAACACGCGCGGGCTTACAGTTAGTTTCAATTCGGGAGTCAGATTCCCACGTCATACCGTGGCACGATGGTAATGCTCGACATCAACTGTCGCCAGGACGACCCGCATGGTACAGATAAATTTGCTTTTGTTGCAACGTTGTAGCACGTCCGTTCGTACAATCTCGAACTTTGAGACAGTCGCTGATGCTGCTACATACTGTCATAAATCCGAACCGATGACAGACTCGTCAGATCGCTGCAACAGTGGTTCTGATGCTACAGCAAGCTGGCGTTTGTGCAGCCCAAACGCGAGACGAGGAATCGCCTTTTCTTCGATTTCGGTACATTCGCGACACAATCCGATATCCGCTTCCACTCAGGGGCACGGATGATGTTGGGGTGAGCATAGAACACAAGGCCGTGTAGCAGGAATCGTGTACCTCAGGCCAACTCTCTGCGTCAGAGCCGTACCAGCTCTGGTGGCTATGTACTAACGAAGTAACGAAACTGTTGGTCCTTGTCGCGGTATTCGAACCAGATCTTCCCCAGGGACCGTCAGCTAACCCTTTCCATCAATACATTGTTCTACCGTTCCTTCTTGCACGTGATGTCGGTCGCGTGTCCGCTGCCTGTTTTTGTTTGCGCGGATAGCCGTAAGCCTTGGAGTTGTCCACTAAATCAGTGATATAATCCAACGGTACGCGAGATGTCCGAAGCCTTCTTGACTGACCTGATCCGCGTAAACGAGGATGTCTTCGCGCTATGGCTGAAAGGTTACAATAGATGCTACACTGGTCTAAAAACCCGCTGTCTTGCTATGTCATTTCTAGGTGAAGATGCAGCTGCGAAATCGCGTGAGCTATGGCGAGACACCGCGGACTAGCATCGGACCTATGATAGATTAGAGCACTACTAATCGCGGCCTAGTTTATTTCGCTCTCAGCTACTGCCACGGATCCCTCGACCAACTGTAACGGGGTGAACCGTTACATAACAATTTATAAGAAATTGTTAATAGAATACAACTATAAGAGTTATATTCTCAGAATATTGTCATAAGGACAATATTCTGCAGCACTTACGAGTAGTTCCTAATTGGTTGACATATGCCATTATATCAACCAACGAAGATGCGCCACGACACACGCACGCAATGAGTGGTGAGCAGATAGTTGATATACACATTTGTATTTAGACATAGTTAGATGAAGATAAATAGTGGTTTATTGCAGACATTAACTATGATAAATACAGTTCTACTTTTTACTTTAACCAAGTACTCGCTTCTTCTTACCGTCTTCCTCTGCACGTACCAGTGTACGTGAAGTTCCGAGGCACCGCCTTATTCTGTCATCAGAATAAGTAGCTTGTACTGTCACCAGTACAAGCTTCAGGGTGCCCCGTTACACCTGGTAGCACTTCGTAGTCCGTCCAAGGACCACGTTCACATCTAACATGAATATGTTAGATGATGAAGATGACCAAAGCTTTCACGCTACGCGTGACGGCTACTCCTATTTGAGCAATGTCGAATGGGACGCGGTTGAACGGATGGGTTCAACCATGGGCATCCATGCTGTTAGCGTCATGCTAGAGGCTCTCAATAGAGATGCCCAACATGCTACTATCGCCAAGTTCATTCAAAATGAACTTGACGCTGAACGAGAGAAAGTAGCCTTGCTTCACCAACAACGTTCTCAACAAGCAGAGTTGTTGAGAGAACAGGGTGTTCAACAGTTTGAATTGTTGAGATAGCAGCTGGATGCTGTTGGTGAGTCGTTGCATTCGCGTCGACCCGAGACTTTGAAGATTGACATCTCTAAGTATAGGGGAGTCGAAGAGGACTCCCTCTTGAGATGGTTTGTCGAATTAGACGAGGCTATAAGGGCGCGTCGCATCGACGATGGGGAAATGCAAGTTGCATTTGCCCAATCAAATCTGGCAGTAAGTGCCATGACTTGGGCTTTGGGGATCAAGTTGCACGAACCATATGCGTTTGGGTCGTTAGAAGTCTTCAATTCGCGGCTCAGACAAACGTTTGAACCGCCTAGAGCTGAGTTCAGAGCTCGAACTTAACTCTTGAAGCTCAAACAAGGTAAGCGTGATGTGCACGCCTACGCTCAACATATACAACATCTCACGAGTTGCATAAGTTCCAACCCGGTGGATGAACACACGTTGGTTTCGGTGTTCATGCAGGGTCTTGCGGATGGTCCCGCCAAGACTCACCTGTTCCGGCTTGAACTAGATTCACTAGAACAAGCCATTTCCATTGCGAAACAGGAAGACTTCAGTCTGAGACAGGCTCGCGCCAACTCGACATCATATCGTACACCGAGACGATATGACAACGGAGGTCCAGAGCCGATGGAACTCTGTTATGTAGAGAGCGAGAAGTCTGGCTCTACAGTCTACAAGAAGTTGCAGAAATGCAACAGATGTCAGACGACAGGACACTACGCTTACGAGTGTAGTGCCCCTCGTCCAGTGTCTCGCAACACTGGGCGTAATGACCGTCCACCCATGAGAAAGGGGCAGGGACGCGGGTCCGCTGTTGGTGCAAAGACGCAACAACGGGATGGACCGTCAAAAAACGGACAGGATCAGTACGTCGGAGCACCCTACTGGTCCAGCAACGTCAAGAGAATTTGTAGGCCTCTTGATGAAGGTTGCTCCCAACACACAAATATTGTGCGTTGCTGGTCTAGGTAATGAGATCTCACTCATTACCCTGAAACTCGAAGTAAAAATGAGTTGTCCCTTCGAGCTCTAGTCGATTGTGGAGCGTCCAACAATTTTGTGCGACGCCAATCGCTAGAAGATGGTCACTTTAAATTCAGTGAATGTGACACACCTCCTACGAGGATGAAGGTACGTCTTGCGACAGGCGCATCCGTAACCGTCATGAAGCGTATAGTGAAGATTCACTATACGCTTGAAGATACCCAATATGACGATGACTTTATCGTATTGGATTTGGATGACAAATTTGATGTCATCCTTGGAATACCGTGGCTCAGAAGGTACGAACCACGAGTAAACTGGCAACATCGGACAGTAACGATGCCTGCCGCTTGTTCATCAGATGGCCATCTGATGAACGTTTTGGAGCGTCCACAAGCGTGTGGATGTACTACGACTGAGTGCGATGGCCTCACTTGTGGTACGGTCGTTAGTACGACTGCACAAAACCTTAGTGTACCAAACGGTTACATTTCGGAGCAAAGTTCCGGCGGCTGTGAGGAAACACAGGCTGCGCCGAAGGTCTACCACTCGAATAAGTCGAGTGGACCGGGACAAAGATGTATCCCTAGCGGGGAACATCTAGAAGAGAAACAATCGATCGCTCAGGTTAAGCGAAACGATAATCCTAGATCGACTGGATAGTCTTTCTTAGAGGATCTCGCTGTGGTTGCGCAACCACAGCTAGAGGAAGTAAAGGGAATAAGTCCCAAGATTACAAATACGGCGGAAATAAGTTCCCCGAAACCCGCGGGAATAAGTCCCCGGGAAGACGAAGGAATAAGTCCTTTGAGGCCTGAGGGAATAAGTCCCCAGGAAATGACAGAGACATTAAATGTCATAGTCAATAACGGATCAAGTGTAGGCGCTTATACACTTGATCTGATTGCGCCTCCGAAGTTGACTTCGGAGATCACTCAGTTGCCAACGCTCGAACATAAAAGGTTCTTGCGTAATCTGCGTAGTGGCAAAGTCAAGCAGATCTGCGTACTCGTCGCTGACGACGAGTGTGTAACCGACATAAGGTCAGCAACAATGTTTACTGAGAACTAGAGAGTTCTCAGTAGTTCATCTATGGACGAGAGTGTCCTCGGTGAAAAGACACGAGTTGAGCGATATGATTCTCAATCGTGGGAATCGCTCAAGACAAATCCTCTCGATGAAGATTTGGTTGAATTCAAGGATGTATTCCCTGAAACTGTTCCGTGCGAATTACTGTAGGATAAAGGTATTCGACACGAGGTCGAGCTTAAACCAAGCTTGATGTACTGTGTCATGAAGCAGTGGCCACTGCCTCGTGAACAAGTACTTGCGATCGACAAGTTCTTTGCCGATCGTTTAGCTGCGGGCCATGTGAGGGAATCAACTTCCCCACATAGCTCTCTGACCTTCTGTGTGTGAATAGCAACAGAAGGGTGGCGTATTGTGCATGCATTCAACAAGTTGAATGCTGCAACGGTACCGGCTCAGACGCTGATACCAAGGAAGGACGTAATCATTGATGGTATGTCAAAGAGTACCATCTTTTTGTCCATGGATTTGATGGATGGCTTCTATCAAATCCTTATGCGAGAACTGGACATACCCTATACCGCAATGAGCACGCCTAGCGGCATGCTCTGGGAATGGCTAGTAATGCCACAAGGGCTCAGTAATGCCCCTGCCACGTTCAACAAATGTGTATCACATCTGTTGAGACCAGTACGAGAATTCGCGCCGAGTTATTTCGATGACGTATTCATCCATAGTTGGGCTATGGATGGAAAGTCGGACGTTGAGGTTCACAGATACCATGTCCGACAGGTTCTTACAATCATGCGAAAGCATCAATTGTATGCAAATCTCAAGAAGTGTATATTTGCAGCAAGCAAAATACCACTTCTTGGGTGCATCGTTGGTAAGAACGGTGTACGTCCTGATCCCGAAAAGATCAAGGCAATCACCGACTGGCCTGTGCCAGTTGATGTCAAAGGTCTTCGAAAATTCCTTGGGCTAGCGGCGTATTTGCATAAGTATTCACGCATTTACGCCGAGATGACTGTGCACCTCTCTCGTTTGTTGAAAAAGAACGAGAGGTTGTTATGGAACGCTGAATGTCAGCGCTCCTTTGAGGGTATCAATCCGAGCCTGATACAATCCCCAGTCCTAGCAATTGCCGATCAGGACAGGCCATTTCATGTGGTCTGTGATGCCAGCGATTTCGCAATCGGCTGTGCATTAATGCAGTACGATCTTGAAGGCGTTGAACGCGTCGTCTGCTATCAGTCGCGTCAGCTGCAACCAGCTGAGCGGAACTATCCAGTGCATGACAAGGAACTCCTTGCCATGAAGTATGCACTCGCGAAGTTCAGAGTCTATCTATTAGGAGATAGACCCTTCGTTGTTTACACTGACCATGCGTAATTACGCACGGCAGTAAACAGTCCGCACCTTTCACAACGAATGGCGCGGTGGTTGTCATTCTTTGCGGAATACAACTTTACGGTCGAGTACAAACCAGGACGACTTAAGGTCGTCGCTGATGCACTCTCACGTCGGCCCGACTTTGAACCAGTCATTCAGGCCATTGGTGAAACCGTCTTTTTCGTCTTCAAATTTACTAAAATAAGTGGTATACAGTCCATGTCTTTAGCGGAATAGCACATGTTAAGTTGTGATCGAGATTGATCTTAAATACGAAGCGTGAGCCTTTGGAGCCAAGAAGAACTCTACATTTAATGTTGTTAAAAGAAATAGGTATCATTCCTTTTTATGGTAAATCAAAAATGGTCGACACAGCACTTGATTGACACGACAGTCTCTCCCTTGCCCCCTCAATTGATTGTCATGTGTAGACCAACAAATTCTGATGCCAACTATATTACGACAATGTGTGATGAACAATGGTGTTTCACTCTTGAAACTCTCTATTGATTATTATAGGAATGGATCGAAAATCAAAACTTATTATAAGGATGAGATGTTCCCTTTTGCCAGGATACCACCTAAAACACTTAGCACCGGATTGATTTTACACCAAGCAGAGCAGCCAAATTGTTGATCTCTGATAACTCCGATTACGTCATTGGACTTAACAGAACGGAAACGGGAGCGATTTACATGGCTTAGAAATGATACGCCGCTAACTAACTTAAGTATGAATCGTTGGACGTCTCTTGTCTAGCGTCCGCGGCTGTACATAAAAGTTAACACATGCAGATTTCAAGTAATAATGAGCTCATTTTGCGTTCTACAATGCTTAATCGTCGATTTAAATAAAGACTTACAGCAGCTGATAAGGAAAATCTCTGAATATGTTTGTAGTTGACTGATACTATGGATGCACCCAGGAAATAGTGCTGGATTATGTCCATAGCCGCGTATGCTGTTTATGCCTTGCAAGAAAATAAAAAGCATCACGTATATGTCGTTGAAAAAGATGATGCATAACAAACACAAGACGATTTACAAGTGTATAACTACACTTATTTATCGTCTATGGTAAAGCTACGTGCTAAGTGTGGGCTTTAAACTACAGAAATTTGGTGAGTTACAGTAATGTGACATAACTCATAACCTTAGGTCATCACTTACAACTTTGCCACTTGTCATAAGGAAACAGCTTATGATCTAACAACCAAATTTGATTCTTCTAGGACGAAGAAAATGCTGTGCGAAAAAAATCGCTTAAAATCTTAAGATAGTGTGATGTAGAATTGAGTAAATGGTATGATTATTTATCGGTCTGCATCTCAAATAAAATTGTGTAAAGGCTGTATCTAGCATTTACGTTTTGTACAGCATTCCCAGTATAGCTTCGGATGAAGAAACGTCCTCTACTCGACGTTTTGGTGGCGTTGTTTGAAATCAGAGCATGCTGTTTATTTAATTGTTCGTGTACACACTGAGACTTTCGGGAAATTTGAATTGAGCAACCCCGGTAAACAGCCATATGTCTTAATTGCACGAAATCTTCGATCAGCTATACGTTAGGCATTTGGGCATGTGCCAAGAACCGAGGCCCTGTAGATCCGTCAAGATGCATCCAAATAAGAGGCATTGTGTCGAGAAGATCTTGACGAATCGTTATCATGGTGAATCATGTACTTACCTGCAATAATACCATGTGTCGCGTGGGAGATTGGAACTAGACCCAGTTTTTGCAATAATTTTAATATACTAGGTGACATAGATAATCGCTAAACGATGCTGTAAATAAATAGGAACGCAATCATCATGTCAAATTAGTAAAGGAGTCACTTGAAATGCAACCACCAGCGAAATTAATGTAATGCGTGTACGAATTGACCACGGGTAGGCAACTACTTCCATATATAAAATTGTTACGTCACTTTTTGATGCTGTAACTTTTGTCGAAGACAAATAGCCACGAGGTATGCCTTGTACCCCCTTCGTACATCCTCCTTCATCGATCAAATATTCAAACGCTTATTCTTAGGTAAACCCGTTTGGTAGGACGGGTGCGATATCCATCAGCACCTCGCATCACGGAATACAAGGCAACGACTTGCGTCTTAAACTTGTCATCTTCGAAAGCTGAAAAAAACAGAAAGTAAGAGACTTATCGGTGACGCTCCTCGCGTAAAAACAGAGGGAAATCCCAAATTATCGTTTCGTTTTAGCTAGGCTGAGTCGTCAGTCGCACTGTGTTGTTGTTGTAGTAGTTGTGGTTGTTGTGCAGGCGTAATTAGCCGCTGTGCTCTCTTATCTTTTGTTACAATAAACCAACACTGGACATAGCATCTACTAACTTTCAACCAATTTCTCAAACCGCCAACTCCAACTGTCTGAATGGGCTCGTGGATAATCAGAACTCGTTGCTTTCCCAGGGCTGGATTATTCACAAAAAGGCGAGCACCAGATATTAGCACTAGCACAGCGCGATCAAAATCTTCTCAAGAAGACCAACGTGAAAGGTGAAATGATCATGCAATCGATAAAAGTGATATTCAAGAGCTTCACGAACCCCTCGGGAACGCAACAAATGGAGAGTAACTTAACCCCAATCCCAATTATCTCGACAATATCGCGTGTATTGTCACACTTGTGGTTTGCTGGAATTGTTTCTATCGTACTCGCGCGACGACCGTTAATAATCTTTCCCGTCAGAAGCTCAACGGACGGATCTCGAGTCGGAAAAGGCTCGAAGAACCACAAGCTACACCAGGATTTTCCCTTGGAAGGCGTGATACGCATGGTCACTAACGTCCTGGATTAGTGTCGTTATAGTAGCGACATCCTGGCTGAGAAGATGGCAAGAAAGGTACAAGCCACGTAGCTGGATAGTACATTATGAACGTTACTAATGCGATAAAAAGTGACGGAGGCGGCAATGGCGATTGACAGCACAAAACTAGTACGGCCTCTGCCGATGGCACTCGTAGCAACTAAATGGTAAAAGAACGTGCCAAAAGTTCGACTCGCGGTCCCTCTTTATCCATCGTTTGCTGCATCCTCTTGCAGCAAATGGACTACAACTTTTCGTCTATGTTCAATTTCCGTTCCTCCATAATCCACTGTGTTCCCATGCCCTTCACTTCTCACATGCATACACAAGGAAGCGTCAGCACGATTTTAGCATTCACAACCGACACACCCATCTTCTATTAGTCAACTTGAATGTTCAGTTCATTTTTTTCAGCAGCGTGAGAGCGATCGGTACTGTATATCGTATCCGTTGACATCTGCAGCACCCGGTCTGCATGCGTTTGCATCGATAAAGTCGTGACTATCGCGTCTCGATTACAACACTCTCGTTCTTCTTGTCTCCACTCGGGATAAAGTAATGCAGCGCCACAGAAGCTGATCCGCACAGAATGGCTGCAGTCAGAAGAGTACGTGGATTCCGCAGCTCTCTGGGCAGAATGACCGTGCCAGCTGTACATCCCCCTACAAATGGATTGAGCAAGTCACTCTTCCCTCGACCTTTTTCCAGTGCACAGCTCACACCGCTGAAGATGCCCAAGAAAGTGGCAAAGCCCAGCATGTTGCGGACACTGAGCCGCGCTAGTGACTTGGCAACTTCGCGCGATACGCTAGACACTGGATGAGCAGCTACTTGCTGCTGCCACTCTGCACTGGTTTTGTTCGCTAGTGCGTAGCCATCTACCCCAATCGTCCAGGCGACTCCGGCTCCAATGCCTCGGAACATGAGCAAAGTCGTCGTTGAAACGCAGTCAGAAGACGCTCTTTTCGAGGCCGTAGGTGGCACGCAGAGAGAACCTCGACCTTCGGAGATGGAGACGACGTTTCCGACGGTCAGGAAGGGCAGGAGGTCGCTCCTAAAGCCCATGCGCAGCGTGGGGGACGGAAACAGCTGCTGGTCATGGGCGAGCGACTGGTACATGGTGAATGTACCATAATTGTGGTACTGCTTTTCGTCATCACGAATTGATTTTTGTCAGGACAGACGGAGGAAAGACAATTGAAGCCGATCGAGCGCGATTGACGCGGCGCGGACGCTGGCCACGGGATACGGATGGTTCAACAAGTGCTTGGAGGAAATGGAGGACACGCTGTCCTTTCTGATGATGTGTCGATGGGGGCAAACGGAGATGTAGAAGCTGTCGAAGGCGCTGCAGAGTGCAATGACGACGACATGGGTACAATATGTCATGAGGCTCCGAAGAAGCACTTGGAGACGTCTTTGTGTCCAAGCAGCGCTGTTTCTGCACGTGGAGAGAGTGATGACGATTTCGTGGTGCGATTCTCTGCGGCTCAGCTCAAGGCCAAGATAGCGCAGGCCAAGTACGAGGTGAAGCTGGCCATGGACGCCGAGCTGTTGGCTGTTCGCAAGGAACTCGTCGAGCGGCGCTACGAAGTCTTGGACTGTGCTCGGGAGCGAGAGAAGCTTGTGGCTCAGTGCGCATCGCTTCAAAAGCGACTTGATGCGTTGTTGCAGGAAAATAAACAGACGCTGTGCGGCACGCGCGAGGATCTGCAACTGGAGAAGCTCTTGGCGACGCTGGACGTCGAGAAAGCGGCACGGCAGAAGATGCAACAGGAGTACGGGAAGCAACGACAAGAGCTGCTGCTGGCCCAAGATCGAGTAGAGAAACTCGACGTGCAGGTTGCCAATTATCAAAAGACAGAGACGGTGCTAGCTCAGTCCGTCGCGCACCTGCAACAGCGCTATACCATCAAAGATCAGCAGCGAGCAGTGTCCGTAGAGCATGCACAACGAGAGCTGATCGAGAAGCATGAGCAAGAAATTGCAATGTGTCGTGAGGAGCTGGCGATTGCCCGACGTACAGAGAATATGGCTCGAGAGCAAGTGCATGAGCATCAGAAGGAGCTCAAGGCGCTGCGTGACAATGCGCCGCAAGTGTCACAATCTGCACATCACGTCGTTTCAGGAGAATACCAACTGCAGGATAAGGTCGCACGGCTTGAGATTGAAAACGCAGAGCTCCAGCGCAAGGAAGAGCAAGTGCAACAGGCGAACGCTCAGCTTCGCAGCCAGCTCAGTGCTCAGCTCGAGGAGCTTTCATCGTTGCGGCATGAGAAGGAAGGGCTGCAACGAGACAACAAAGAATTGGGCGAGATTGCCAGCGACTTGATGCAAATGGCCGAGAGGCAGTACGCTGAAACCGTAAAGCGCGGTATCCCTCCTGCAGTATCGACACATAGCACCCTGGTTGACACAACTGGAATGACCCACGAAGAGGACGGAATCTTTTTGCAAAAGCGGAAAAAGCGCTTACGGTTGTCACTCGGCTAAACTCGCGCTTTGTTATGCTCGCAAGAGCAGCAGGAGGGCGAGACCGTAAACGTCGCTTTCTCTCAACTTTTAAGCATTGGACGACCAACTGAGGGTATCCGAGTACCTGCGTTGCAAATAAGAAGCCGCAATGGTGATGGCTGACGATTAATGTAGCGACGGCGTCTACTTTTTGCTTTTCTGCAACACCACACGCACGTTAGTGACAAGTTGGAGCTTTGTGGTTGCAGCAGCAATCAGCTGCAATTGCTGTCACACGGAGAACGCACCTTTCGTTTCTTCTTGGACTTTTTCGTAGATGAGATCTTCTTCGGTTTTGGCTCATTGAGCGTGTCCTTTGCTTCATCGTTTTTGCCCCCAGTATTGCCCGCTCGGTCGTTTACAATGTCTTGATCACGATCATTCCCCTTGACTTTGTCCACATTTTCTGTCTTGACAGCCACAGACGTGAGCGCTGACGCCATCACATTGTCCTCATCTGCCTCCACGGGCGTCTTTGACGACGTCTTGGAAGATACCGTAGCCTCTCTGGGCAGCGGCGTCGTTTTCGACGCTAACTTATGTGGCCTCACAGCAGGAGTTTCCGCCCTCAGTGGCGTCGGCGCCTCGTCATCAAGTCCGAGCAAGTCGACGTTCTCCACCGGCTTTTTGACTGGCTGTGGCTTGGTAGGCACTTTCGTGTTCACGTCAGCAGCTGCAACGACAGCCGACGGTGATTTGTAGCTGCCGCTCGCACTGCCTTCTTTCTTCACGGGGTCCACGTCAATTGAATTGTCCCTATAGCAATTAATCAGCGAACGACCGAGGGATATCGAGATGAGTCTACGGGTTGTTCGCTGCGTCATTTAAGCACCCGCAGACACATGCACGTACACTCGCTTGTTACTGGTCCGGCCCTTGGGCAGCAGCACTTCACCACCGCTATGGTCGTCCTCTCTCGACAAGCAGCAGCCCATCGCGTCCCCTCTCTTCTTGTTTGGGTTAAATCGCGCTTCGACTCTTCGTCTCGCAAGCGATTTTGCTAATGGGCTTCGGCCGAACGTAACGCCTCCCGCTCACTGGTCTAAATTAACGAGCGTCCGCCCAGGATTTTTCTTTCGGGGATCTTTTTTTGCCTGATTTCGACTGAACTCAGACTGACTCGTCCGGTCGCAGTTAAACGAAAACTGCTGGACGATTGCCACGCGCTTCTTCTCATGGCATAGTCAAGCATGCACAACCCAGAGCACGGGAAGCTCTTTGCTGGTCCTGGTTTTTCACGTGCACTTTCGTGAGGGCATTAGTAAGTTGACCAGGTCGACAACTTGCGGTAGACGACCCTAGTGTCCAACTTGACGTTGTCCAACACATTGCACATTTGAGACGACCCGCGCCGAAATCGTCTACTTTAGCTCGATCAGCTGTGTTTCGTTGAACCTACGAATGCCTATGCGTTCGACTTGGTTATCTAGCGACGAGGAGTAGACACCGCTTCAATGATGCACCTACTCGACGGTTTTGCTCCGTATTCTGATGCTTCTTTTGCTCTTGTGCACACTAAGCGACGCCCCAGTTGGTGAAGAGTCGGATTCCGGATGGTGGTAAGCGTCTTAATACTGTAGCTCCACGCACTCACATCAACGCCAGTGGAAGATCAGAAGTACGCGGACCTAATAAGCTGTTGTTGTAACGGGGCACCCTGAAGCTTGTACTGGTGACAGTACAAGCTACTTATTCTGATGACAGAATAAGGCGGTGCCTCGTAACTTCACGTACACTGGTACGTGCAGAGGAAGACGGTAAGAAGAAGCGAGTACTTGGTTAGAGTAAAAAGTAGAACTGTATTTATAATAGTTAATGTCTGCAATAAATCACTATTTATCTTCATCTAACTATGTCTAAATACAAATGCGTTGTAACGGGGCACCCTGAAGCTTGTACTGGTGACAGTACAAGCTACTTATTCTGATGACAGAATAAGGCGGTGCCTCGTAACTTCACGTACACTCGTACGTGCAGAGGAAGACGGTAAGAAGAAGCGAGTACTCGGTTAGAGTAAAAAGTAGAACTGTATTTAGTATAGTTAATGTCTGCAATAAATCACTATTTATCTTCATCTAACTATGTCTAAATACAAATGTGTAAATCAACTATCTGCTCACCACTCATTGCGTGCGTCTGTCGTGGCGCGTCTTCGTTGGTTGATATAATGGCCTATATCAACCAATTAGGAACTACTTGTAAGTGCTACAGAATATTTGTCCTTATGACAATATTCTGAGAATATAACTCTTATAGTTATATTCTATTAACAATTTCTTATAAATTGTTATGTAACGATTCACCCCGTTATATCACCCCCCCTTAAGCATCAGTCACTTTAGTGACTGATTGACTAAATGGATACTCGTCCCAAATCATTTGGGACAGGGTTTGCACTTGTTGGTCCGCGTCCATTTTCCAACATCTCATCGAATGGTAAACAAGCCCATGCGATGCGCGAACGAGGCCGCCGAGAGCGCGTCTGCACGTCTCTGTGCGGACGCCGAAGCATAAACAACAGCAACTGATGTATCATCGGTTGCTGAAGCGACCCAGCCTGTGTCACTTGGTGATGCAGGCGCTGGTCATGAAGACACTCATGTCTTCACATAGTACGAGCTCGGTGTCTCGTACTCTCCTGATACGGATGACGGAACCGTATCGACGGCGATTGAATCTAAGCCGCCTGCCAAGCGTGGCATGGACGATGCTTTGCGTCGCAGCATCTTTGGTTCATCTGATGAATCAGATGAACCATCGCCGAAGCGAAGGCGCTCGAGGTCGCGAGACTCGGGCGCTAATAGTGGTGTCGTTTCTCCAATGGACACCACTTCACAGCGAGGTGCCAGTACTTCTGTCGGCACGTCGCAGGAAGAGCGGGACCGCAATGTGTTGCGTCTCGCTCCTGAGAAGAAGGCATGGATGCCTCCTAAATCAGTCATGGATCACTTGTCGGCGACGACGAGTGATCGTTATCGAACACGATTGTTCGATTCGTCAAGGATCCATCACCTTGACCCCAGCGCGAAAAACTATCGCGCTGAACATGAATTCTTCATCGATGCTTTCTTTAGACATCGATGGTACAGTGGGAATCACAAACGTGATGGTCCCTCACTACTTCAGGCGTGGAACGCCTATATCCATAATCTCGAGGATGTAGGTCGTGACGCTTGGAACGACAAACTTATCAAAGCTCGTGATAAGTTTGAAAAGCGAACCCCGACAGGTGCACGCTACAAGCTGCATCGTCTGTCAAGGGAGAAAGGATTACCCTGCCTCTCTTGGGGAGACTCGTGCCCATGTTGTGTGAACAACTCTGCACGAGCACCTAAGGAGGCTTACCTCCTTACCAGCCCGTGGTGGCGCGTACGTGTCTCTACTGAGATGTACGAAGGGATTGACAACCTGAAATCCCTTTACGACCGTGCCGGGAAGACTTTCTCCAGCGGTCCTTCTGCGGCACAGGATGTGCCGCGTCGTACTGCTCAACCAGACCCAGTACGTCGATCATCAGTTGGGAGCGGGGCTCCCAAGAATCCCAGGACGGGGGATAGCCGCGCCACCGGACGAGATAACTCGTCCGACGTCCGTTCGCGTCGCGGTGGTTCAACAGCTGCTCAATCAGATAGCGCTGGCCACCGCGAGAGTCCTCTAATGGAGGTGGAGGAGGAGGAAAGACGCTCTCCACACGATCATGTGGATCGGTGTGTTCCCGAGAGCTTCTTTGATCGCGTAACGCAAGGGTTACGCGACGATCTCGAGCATGAGCGGAATAGGCGTCTCCAAATGGCGGACACTGCCTCGAAGCATCGAGATGAGTTTGCCTTTGCTCAGCTTGAGAACGAGAGATCTCTGACATCTCTTCGTGACGAGCTAAGGGTAGCTCGTGGGATTGCTGATCGGTCTCGGGATGAGATAGCTGCTCTTCAGACCCTTGTTGATGCCCACCATCGGGAGCACAAGGCTCTCTGCGAGATGCTTGAGCGCAAGGGCGTTCTTCATCGGAAGAAGCAGCGTACTGATGGTACGGCTTAAGCCGACCAACGTAAAACGTGGGATGCGTTCGCATCTTACGTGGTAACTCGATCGTGTATGCATTGCCTAGGCGGTGCAATACACGAAATGGGCCAATGTACTTGGGTAGTAGTTTACTGCTACCCAAGTTAATCACTACATGCTTTGGTAGATTAACCGTAGACAGTAGGACTAAGTCACCTTCATTAAATAAAAGAGTGTTTGCCCTTCCATTCTTGTCAGCGTTTTGCTTTTGCTTATCCACCGCTTCGGCGATGGAGTCTTGCACAAAACGGACTACCGTTTCACGAGCCAGTATGAACTCATCTGATGACTCGTTAGCTTCAGTGTGCTGTGAGCGCACTGCAGCAACATCAACCTTTTCTTCAGTGAGGGCTTCCGCACTCTCACTGGGATCATCTTCTTCAGTGAGGGCTTCCGCACTCTCACTGGCATCATCTTCTTCGATATCGATGTTATCGATATCGGCATCAAACGCAATGACTTCTTCGTCAGAGCGTGATGAGCGTGAACCAATTCGGTTTTTGCTCGCGCGAGTCCCTCCCCCCCTTAAACCAGAGTTACACTCTAGTAAGGTGGGTACACGCGGATGGCGCAAGCCATTCACGTAAAACGGTGTATGTGTCGTGGACGCATGCACCGAGTTGCTGATGGCAAACTCTACCATTGGCAAAAACTCACTCCAACTCTTAAAGGAGTGTACGTATCCTCGAAGTATCTCTTCAAGGACACGATTGGCACGTTCCGTCTGACCATCTGACTCTGGATGATCGGATGTCGACATCTTCAAGCGCGTTCCGAGTAATTTGAACACGGAACGCCAGAAATCAGCAGTGAATCGTGGATCACTGTCTGTTACGAGTTCACGGGGCAACCCATGAAGTCGGAAGATGGTGTCAATAAAGACAAAAGCACAGCCACTTGCCGTGATTGTCTCTGGTACAGCCACAAGGTGTACCATTTTGCTGAATCTGTCAACAAATACGAGAATACCCGTATTCCCGCGTGCGTCTTTGGGTAACCCGAAGACGAAATCCATTGAGATGGATTCCCAGCACTCAGCCGGAACCGGTAGAGGCTGTAAAGGTGCACGCAGTGAAGGACTTGACTTCACTCGTTGACAGACTTCGCATGCGCGAACATACTTTCGCACAAACTGATACTGGCGGGGCCAGTAAAAGTCTCGACTTACCGTGAGATATGTTTTCTCTCGGCCACGATGTCCTCCTATAGGAGCATCATGATACTCGAACATGATCCGCAAACGCAGATCAGTACCACCTGGAATGACAACACGTGGTGTGTCACCAGAAACGGCTGTATAATACAGTAAACCGTTACGAGTAGTGTATCGATCTGATGCAGATCGATACGCAGGCGACAATCGTTTCAACGATTCTCGGGATGGTTGGGAGAGATGTGTCAACAACTTCACAATCTCACCATCTTGGGCGTATGCCCGCCTCACATCATCATACAACGTTGTAAATGGGACTGAGGACGTCATAACCGCAACAGTGACTGTCTCACTGTTGGGTTTCGCGACTGTTTCAAAGTCGGGACGACGTGAGAGTGCATCAGCGACGACATTAAGTCGTCCTGGTTTGTACTCGACCGTAAAGTTGTATTCCGCAAAGAATGACAACCACCGCGCCATTCGTTGTGAAACGTGCGGGCTGTTCACTGCCGTACGTAATGACGCATGGTCAGTGTAAACAACGAAGGGTCTATCTCCTAATAGATAGACTCTGAACTTCGCGAGTGCATACTTCATGGCAAGGAGTTCCTTGTCATGCACTGGATAGTTCCGCTCAGCTGGTTGCAGCTGACGCGACTGATAGCAGACGACGCGTTCAACGCCTTCAAGATCGTACTGCATTAACGCACAGCCGATTGCGAAATCGCTGGCATCACAGACCACATGAAATGGCCTGTCCTGATCGGCTATTGCTAGGACTGGGGATTGTATCAAGCTCTGCTTGATACCCTCAAAGGAGCGTTGACATTCAGCGTTCCATAACAACCTCTCGTTCTTTTTCAACAAACGAGAGAGGTGCACAGTCATCTCGGCGTAATTTCGTGAATACTTATGCAAATACGCCGCTAACCCAAGGAATTTTCGAAGACCTTTGACATCAACCGGCACAGGCCAGTCGGTGATCGCCTTGATCTTTTCGGGATCAGGACGTACACCGTTCTTACCAACGATGCACCCAAGAAGTGGTATTTCGCTTGCTGCAAATATACACTTCTTGAGGTTAGCATACAATTGATGCTTTCGCATGATTGTAAGAACTTGTCGGACGTGGTACCTGTGAACCTCAACGTCCGGCTTTCCATCCATAGCTCGACTATGGATGAATACGTCATCGAAATAACTCGGCGCGAATTCTCGTACTGGTCTCAACAGATGTGATACACATCTGTTGAACGTGGCAGGGGCATTACTGAGCCCTTGTGGCATTACTAGCCATTCCCAGAGCATGCCGCTAGGCGTGCTAACTGCGGTATAGGGTATATCCCGTTCTCGCATAAGGATTTGATAGAAGCCATCCATCAAATCCATGGACGAAAAGATGGTACTCTTTGACATACCATCAATGATTACGTCCTTCCTCGGTATCAGCGTCTGAGCCGGTACCGTTGCAGCGTTCAATTTGTTGAACGCGTGCACTATCCGCCACCCTCCTGTTGCTTTTCGCACACAGAAGGTCGGAGAGCTATGTGGGGAAGTTGATTCCCTCACATGGCCCGCAGCTAAACGATCGGCAAAGAACTTGTCGATCGCAAGTACTTGTTCACGAGGCAGTGGCCACTGCTTCATGACACAGTACTTCGAGCCTGGTTTAAGCTCGACCTCGTGTCGAATACCTTTATCCTTCGGTAATTCGCACGGAACAGTTTCAGGGAATACATCCTTGAATTCAACCAAATCTTCATAGAGAGGATTTGTCTTGAGCGATTCCCATGATTGGGAGTCATATCGCTCAATTCGTGTCTTTTCATCTAGGACACTCTCGTCCATAGATGAACTACTGAGAACTCTCTCGTTCTCAGTGAACACTGTTGCTGACCTTATGTCGGTTACACACTCGTCGTCAGCGACGAGTATGCAGATCTGCTTGACTTTGCCACTACGCAGATCACGCAAGAACCTTTTATGTTCGAGCGTTGGCAACTGAGTGATCTCCGAAGTTAACTTCGGAGGCGCAATCAGATCAAGTGTATAAGCGCCTACACATGATCCGTTATTGACTATGACATTCAATGTCTCTGTCATTTCCTGGGGACTTATTCCCTCAGGATTCGAAGGACTTATTCCTTCGTCTTCCCGGGGACTTATTCCCGCGGGTTTCGGGGAACTTATTTCCGCCGTATTTGTAATCTTGGGACTTATTCCCTTTACTTCCTCTAGCTGGGGTTGCGCAACCACAGCGAGATCCTCTACGAAAGACTCTCCAGTCGATCTAGGATTATCGTTTCGCTTAACCTGAGCGATCGATTGTTTCTCTTCTAGATGTTCCCCGCTAGGGATACATCTTTGTCCCAGTCCACCCGACTTATTCGAGTGGTGGACCTTCGGCGCAGCCTGTGTTTCCTCACAGCCGCCGGAACTTTGCTCCGAAGTGTAACCGTTTGGTACACTAAGGTTTTGTGCAGTCGTACTAACGACCGTACCACAAGTGAGGCCATCGCACTCAGTCGTAGTACATCCACACGCTTGTGGACGCTCCAAAACGTTCATCAGATGGCCATCTGATGAACAAGCGGCAGGCATCGTTACTTTTCGATGTTGCCAATTTACCCGTGGTTCGTACCTTCTGAGCCACGGTATTCCAAGGATGACATCAAATTTGTCATCCAAATCCAATACGATGAAGTCATCGTCATATTGGGTATCTTCTAGCGTATAGTGGATCTTCACTATACGCTTCATGACGGTTACGGATGCGCCTGTCGCAAGACGTACCTTCATCCTCGTAGGAGGTGTGTCACATTCACTGAATTTAAAGTGACCATCTTCTAGCGATTGGCGTCGCACAAAATTGTTGGACGCCCCACAATCGACTAGAGCTCGAAGGGACAACTTATTCGTCACTTCGAGTTTCAAGGTAATGAGTGAGACCTCATTACCTAGAGCAGCAACGCACAACGTTTGTGTGTTGGGAGCAACCTTCATCAAGAGGCCTACAAATTCTCTTGACGTTGCTAGACCAGTAGGGTGCTCCGCACCTACTGATCCTGTCCGTTTTTTGACGGTCCATCCCGTTGTTGCGTCTTTGCACCAACTGCGGACCCTCGTCCCTGCCCCTTTCTCATGGGTGGACGGTCACTACGCCCAGTGTCGCGAGACACTGGACGAGGGGCACTACACTCGTAAGCGTAGTGTCCTGTCTTTTGACATCTGTTGCATCTCTGCAACTTCTTGTAGCCTGTAGAGCGAGCCTTCTCGCTCTCTACATAACAGAGTTCCATCGGCTCTGGACCTCCGTTGTCATATCGTCTCGGTGTACGATATGATGTCGAGCTGGCGCGAGCCTGTCTCAGACTGAAGTCTTCCTGCTCCGCAATCGAAATGGCTTGTTCTAGTGAATCTAGTTCAAGCCGGAACAGGTGAGTCTTGACGGGACCATCCGCAAGACCCTGCATGAACACCGAAACCAACGTGTGTTCATCCACCGGATTGGAACTTATACAACTCGTGAGATGTCGTATATGTTGAGCGTAAGCGTGCACATCACGCTTACCCTGCTTGAGCTTCAAGAGTTCGGTTCGAGCCCTGAACTCAGCTCTAGGCGGTTCAAACGTTTGTCTGAGCCGCGACTTGAAGACTTCCAACGACCCAAACGCATATGGGTCGTGCAACTTGATCCCCAGAGCCCAAGTCATGGCACGTCCTGCCAGATTTGACTGGGCAAATGCAACTTGCATATCCCCATCGTCGATGCGACGCGCCCTTATGGCGTCATCCAATTCGACGAACCATCTCAAGAGGGAGTCTTCTTCGACCCCCCTATACTTGGAGATGTCAATCTTCAAGGTTTCGGGTCGACGCGAGTGCATCGACCCGCCAGCAGCAGCCTGCTGCTGTCTCAACAGTTCAAACTGTTGAGCACCTTGTTCTCTCAACAACTCTGCTTGTTGAGAACGTTGTTGGTGAAGCAAGGCTACTTTCTCGCGTTCTGCGTCAAGTTCATTTTGAATGAACTTGGCGATAGTAGCATGTTGGGCATCTCTATTGAGAGCCTCTAGCATGACGCTAACAGCATGGATGCCCATGGTCGAACCCATTCGTTCAACCGCATCCCATTCGACATTGCTCAAATGGGAGTAGCCGTCACGCGTAGCGTGAAAGCTTTGGTCATCTTCATCATCCAACATATTCATGTTAGATGTGAACGTGGTCCTTGGACGGACTACAAAGTGCTACCAGGGTGTAACGGGGTACCCTGAAGTTTGTACTGGTGACAGTACAAGCTACTTATTCTGATGACAGAATAAGGCGGTGCCTCGTAACTTCACGTACACTCGTACGTGCAGAGGAAGACGGTAAGAAGAAGCGAGTACTTGGTTAGAGTAAAAAGTAGAACTGTATTTAGTATAGTTAATGTCTGCAATAAATCACTATTTATCTTCATCTAACTATGTCTAAATACAAATGTGTAAATCAATTATCTGCTCACCACTCATTGCGTGCGTCTGTCGTGGCGCGTCTTCGTTGGTTGATATAATGGCCTATATCAACCAATTAGGAACTACTTGTAAGTGCAACAGAATATTTGTCCTTATGACAATATTCTGAGAATATAACTCTTATAGTTATATTCTATTAACAATTTCTTATAAATTGTTATGTAACGATTCACCCCGTTACAGTTGTCGGAAGTCGAGACGGGCATTGAGTGAGTGTGGACGCATTGCGCTTGATTCCGATAAGATGTGGACTGCTAAGGGCAAACGAGGCTTCACAAGAGATAAAGTAGCAAAGATCGGATTGAATAATCGCGTGGATGAATTTACAGGCACTTTGAGATTGGAGCGTTTTATTGGGATTGCAAGGCACGTCTTGTGTAAAGTTCAGTTCAGTGAGATAAACGGCGTCTTGAAGCTCGTTTTATGACCAAGTAGAAACTCGAAAGTCAAAATTATCCAGGGATAGTTTAGTTATTGCGGCTCATACCAATTTCCGAT
Source organism: Peronospora matthiolae (assembly GCA_921007115.2). Classification (NCBI taxonomy): domain Eukaryota; phylum Oomycota; class Peronosporomycetes; order Peronosporales; family Peronosporaceae; genus Peronospora; species Peronospora matthiolae. The sequence continues at coordinate 675,797 of CAKLBY020000069.1, read as the reverse complement.
AAGGCTTGGACTGCTCCTTTTAGTCGATCGCCACGACCAACCTGTTTACACTAGGAATTACCCGATATCAATTTCGTACATTGTAATTGTCCTCCCTTGCAGGCATCTTAATCGCGGTCTTGAGTTGTAGCGTGTACGTACGATACCATTGTTACGGTGAGGTGTAAGAGTCTGCAGAGCCGTCCCTTACATAGCTAAGAGCGTAAAGCTTGAGAACTTAATGGGACAGCGATACGCTGCACAGATACCAGAGTCGCGTCGTGATTTCTAACGGTTTACCTCAAATGCTATGGCAACGCATCTTCATGATAGCAACCCCATAGCAACCGTCGTTTTACCGACAAATGAATTCGTATCGAGTCATCCATTCCTAACCACAAATCAACTCCATATTTTGCCACATATGTAAGCTCAATCCTTCAAATGACAGTTAGCAAAAGTCTTCCCTGTCCCAACGTGAAGAGAAACAACCCAACCGTGACTCAGAGGAAGATAGAAGACCTTGAAGTGCACTTATCATTTCTCCGATTCCTGTGGCAATGTCCTGTCGAATGGTGTCGGTTTGGGTACTGGTGCTGTCACTGTTGTCGCTTCCGGTGCGCGTATTGGTGAACAGAAGCTTGTGTCGGCGTCAATTGGGTGATGTGCCGAACAATTTGCAAAATGCGGATGCTGTTGTCGTCTTACACCCGGTTGCTCACGATCGTTGGAGCCTGTTTCGGAGCAAGGAGCAGTCCTCACAGACGCTCTATATCGTCCAGCCTGGAGCCGCTTTCATTGCTGTGAACTTGAAGGACATCAATTTGCTCTGGGGTGACAAGATTATAGTGCGCGACCCAAACAATGACTCGTCCATCACTATAACCACAACAAATGCGAGTCTCCTGGCTGAAAATCTAGAGTCGAACAAGTTGCCACAGACACTGCTACTGCGAACGCATCCGCTCTTGATCGAAGGGAATGCTGTGGTGGTCGAGTACGTTCCGAGTATTCCTATGCTTATCCTTCCAATGGTTGAAAGTCAGCGTGACGTACCCGTCATAGTCCTGGACTCATATGCCTACGTCATGTACAACCGCAAGGCTGGTCGTGCCATTGTGGACGTTGATGCAGAGAGCACAGTCGGAGTCACTGACGAATCGGAAGAGGCCGTATGCTATCGAAAAACAGAGCCCAAAATGTATGAGAAAGCCCGGGCAGTAGCGCGGCTGATGATTCGAAGTGAGTATGGCCAAGCTTCAGATGCTTCAGAGCAAGTGTCGAGCTGGATGTTTTGTACGGGTTGGCTCGTCGGCGAAGGCAATTACTTGCTCACGAATCATCACTGTATGGAAGGAGCGGCGGTTGTCAATCGAGATCGTAGTCGTGCCCGGTCTCGCGGGAAAAGGATAGCTGACAGTGATGAGTCCCTGTCCGATGCTGCTACTCGATTATGGCGCAATGTGACTTCAAGAACGGACAAGACCAAGCGTGTCATGGAGACAATTGTGGGATTCATGGCCGAGACTAGATGTTGTCATGATCCAGGGTTCAAAGGAGAAAAAGTTGGCGTCGTAGAGGCCACGCGGGTTTTGGTAGTTGCCGAAAACCCAGAGCTGGACTACGCTCTGGTGCGTGTTCTAACCAACGATTCATCAACGGACTTATCGCAGCGATACGGATACTTACGTCTACGTTCAACGGGTCCAGTGGATGGTGAAGACATTTACATCCCACAACATCCGCATGGAGAGCCGAAGGAGATTGCGGCAGTGAAAGATGGACAGCCCGCGGAGATCGAGGTGGTGCCAACTAGCTCGGTGGACTACCCTGCGTATTACCGCCAGAGCAGTGAATCGAACGACGTCCAGCCAACAGTTTGGTATAATGCGGACACGAAACCTGGTTCGTCCGGGTCACCCGTATTGAGTCGCGAAGATGACACTGTTGTAGCACTTCATCGCGCCGGAGGCATCGATGCAGCGCAGACACGGCCTACCGAGATTCTCAACTCAGGTGTACGCACCGACTTGATTGCACGAGATCTCAAACGACGCCGCGTTTTGCCTAAAAATGCTTTGGCTCCGTGACCATCCGATTGATGTAGCTGGTGCCTTGCTGTTGTTTTAGCCTTCATGCATGCCTCGACATGACAATTTGATCACACGCTTTGGAAAAGACGAGATTGATGTTCACAGTCGCTGCTACGCTCTGAGATTTGCGATACAACGACAGGTCGACCTGTAATCGCCACGCCTACTGTCGACGACCGACTTTAGTTGCAAGTGAATACGTGTACTCGTTATTGCTAATAAAATTAGCCCGCATGAAGCTTTGTGTGTTCACTTATAACGTTCAATTTAAAATTAGGGTATTTATGATCGATGTTGGTGCTAGGCTGGCCCAAATGAAACATCTATTCTCTGCGTTAATACAATGCTTGCCTGAGCTTAAACTTCGTATGCTGCATCACAGGTGGTCGTAGCGATCATTTGTGCTTCGGTGCTATTGGCGGCGACTAGTAGATGCAGTGTCGGCAAGTGATGTGCCAAGAACGTAGCAAGTGAGATATGAGTAACCGGCATGTGCTCGTGACTCAGCCATTGACCCTATGGTCGAAACGAATCTGCTTATTTTGACGAGGATGCATTTCAGCAATTTCAAGTTTGTCGGCTGCATCTTCTGATCAGCGCGATTGCGAATTCTTGAGGGTGCAATTCATGAGTCCGCAACGAAAGATGTGCGAAACAATAGGGCGAGGCTTTTCCGTACTTTGAATTTTGCTATTCCGTACTGCAAACGGGGTCGAGCGTTTTTGCGAACCGCTAATTAGCTAAATAGCTAAATTCATCTATATTATGCTATATATAAAAGGTCAGAGGTGCGGAGATTAAAGAGCTTCCATGGACTGGATTTAGTGCTGAGGCTTAGGGACGGGTTGAACATTTCTAACTGGAAGATTACCAACCAATGTTCAAATTTATCTCTGGAGCATTGAAAGTTGCTGACTCGTCTAGCTGAAGCTGGTGTGACGACACCTGCACCCGGTAGTCTACTGAAGCTAGTGTTCCAGCACAAGCGAGCTGCTACTTCCTGGATGCAACTCTGATTGATCATGCAGCGATTCCAGTGAATGTACTGGCGAACACCATCGTACGACTGGACTCAGTGTTGGTTCGCGCTTATCCTGGCCATCATCTTCGGCCTCGTGCTCGTCAACGCCGACTACTCAACATAACCAAGGACTGAACTCAGCCGTATGTATCAATTTCATGACAACACTGTATCAAGGATACGTGACGTACGTTGCTTGTCTTCTCTTCACCCTGCAGGAAACGAGTTATCAACTACCACGTGTACGACGCGCAGACGTACAACACTATCTGATACTTCCTCGACATCACGATCGTCGAGATCCCCTATGTCTTTGGCAGCAGTCTTCTCTTCACCACTGTCTTCTTCCCTTTTCTCGGCATCTGCTTCTTCAGCATGGCTGTGCTAATCTGGCTCAACATTTCCCTCTCCGTGCTCATGCAGACGCTCCTGGGCCAGCTGCTCGTCTACTTGCTCTCCAGTGACAAAATCGATGCCGTTGTGGGCGTCCTCTTTAACGTCATGTTCCTGCTTTTTGCTGGGTTCAACCCGCCTTGTAACGGGGCACCCTGAAGCTTGTACTGGTGACAGTACAAGCTACTTATTCTGATGACAGAATAAGGCGGTGCCTCGTAACTTCACGTACACTCGTACGTGCAGAGGAAGACGGTAAGAAGAAGCGAGTACTCGGTTAGAGTAAAAAGTAGAACTGTATTTAGTATAGTTAATGTCTGCAATAAATCACTATTTATCTTCATCTAACTATGTCTAAATACAAATGTGTAAATCAGTTATCTGCTCACCACTCATTGCGTGCGTCTGTCGTGGCGCGTCTTCGTTGGTTGATATAATGGCCTATATCAACCAATTAGGAACTACTTGGAAGTGCTACAGAATATTGTCCTTATGACAATATTCTGAGAATATAACTCTTATAGTTATATTCTATTAACAATTTCTTATAAATTGTTATGTAACGATTCACCCCGTTACATCACCCCCCCCTTAACCATCAGTCACTTTAGTGACTGATTGACTAAATGGATACTCGTCCCAAATCATTTGGGACGGGGTTTGCACTTGTTGGTCCGCGTCCACTTTCCAACATCTCATAGCATGGTAAACAAGCCCATGCGATGCGCGAACGAGGCCGCCGAGAGCGCGTCTGCACGTCTCTGTGCGGACGCCGAAGCATAAACAACAGCAACTGATGTCCCATCGGTTGCTGAATCGACTCAGCCTGTATCACCTGGTGATGCAGGCGCTGGTCATGAAGACACTCGTGTCTTCACAGAGTACGAGCTCGGTGTCTCGTACTCTCCTGATACGGATGACGGATCCGTATCGACGGCAATTGAATCCAAGCCGCCTGCCAAGCGTGGCATGGACGATGCTTTGCGTCGCAGCATCTTTGGTTCATCTGATGAGTCAGATGAACCATCGCCGAAGCGAAGGCGCTCGAGGTCGCGAGACTCGGGCGCTAATAGTGGTGTCGTTTCTCCAATGGACACCACTTCACAGCGAGGTGCCAGTACTTCTGTCGGCACGTCGCAGGAAGAGCGGGACCGCAATGTGTTGCGTCTCGCTCCAGAAAAGAAGGCATGGATGCCTCCTAAATCTGTCATGGATCACTTGTCGGCGACGACGAGTGATCGTTATCGAACACGATTGTTCGATTCGTCGAGGATTCATCACCTTGACCCCAGCGCGAAAGACTATCGCGCTGAACATGAGTTCTTCATCGATGCTTTCTTCAGACATCGATGGTACAGTGGGAATCACAAACGTGATGGTCCCTCACTACTTCAGGCGTGGAACGCCTACATCCATAATCTCGAGGATGTAGGTCGTGACGCTTGGAACGACAAACTTATCAAAGCTCGTGATAAGTTTGAAAAGCGAACCCCGACAGGTGCACGCTATAAGCTGCATCGTCTGTCAAGGGAGAAAGGATTACCCTGCCTCTCTTGGGGAGACTCGTGCCCATGTTGTGTGAACAACTCTGCACGAGCACCTAAGGAGGCTTACCTCCTTACCAGCCCGTGGTGGCGCGTACGTGTCTCTACTGAGATGTACGAAGGGATTGACAACCTGAAATCCCTTTACGACCGTGCCGGGAAGACTTTCTCCGGCGGTCCTTCTGCGGCACAGGATGTGTCGCGTCGTACTGCTCGACCAGACCCAGTACGTCAACCATCAATTGGGAGCGGGGCTCCCAAGAATCCCAGGACGGGGGATAGCCGCGCCACCGGACGAGGTAACTCGTCCGACGTCCGTTCACGTCGCGGTGGTTCAACAGCTGCTCAACTAGATAGCGCTGGCCACCGCGAGAGTCCTCTAATGGAGGTGGAGGAGGAGGAAAGACGCTCTCCACACGATCATGTGGATCGGTGTGTTCCCGAGAGCTTCTTTGATCGCGTAACGCAAGGGTTACGCGACGATCTCGAGCATGAGCGGAATAGGCGTCTCCAGATGGTGGACACTGCCTCGAAGCATCGAGCTGAGTTTGCCTTTGCTCAGCTTGAGAACGAGAGATCTCTGACATCTCTTCGTGACGAGCTAAGGGTAGCTCGTGGGATTGTTGATCGGTCTCGGGCTGAGATAACTGCTCTTCAGACCCTTGTTGATGCCCACCATCGGGAGCACAAGGCTCTCTGCGAGATGCTTGAGCGCAAGGGCGTTCTTCATCGGAAGAAGCAGCGTACTGATGGTACGGCTTAAGCCGACCAACGTAAAACGTGGGATGCGTTCGCATCTTACGTGGTAACTCGATCGTGTATGCATTGCCTAGGCGGTGCAATACACGAAATGGGCCGATGTACTTGGGTAGTAGTTTACTGCTACCCAAGTTAGTCACTACATGTTTTGGTAGATTAACCGTAGACAGTAGGACTAAGTCACCTTTATTAAATAAAAGAGTGTTTGCCCTTCCATTCTTGTCAGCGTTTTGCTTTTTGCTTATCCACCGCTTCGGCGATGGAGTCTTGCACAAAACGGACTACCGTTTCACGAGCCAGTATGAACTCATCTGATGACTCGTTAGCTTCAGTGTGCTGTGAGCGCACTGCAGCGACAACAACCTTTTCTTCAGTGAGGGCTTCCGCACTCTCACTGGGATCATTGTCTTCAGTGAGGGCTTCCGCACTCTCACTGGCATCATCTTCTTCGATATCGATGTTATCGATATCGGCATCAAACGCAATGACTTCTTCGTCAGAGCGTGATGAGCGTGAACCAATTCGGTTTTTGCTCGCGCGAGTCCCTCCCCCCTTAAACCAGAGTTACACTCTAGTAAGGTGGGTACACGCGGATGGCGCAAGCCATTCACGTAAAACGGTGTATGTGTCGTGGACGCATGCACCGAGTTGTTGATGGCAAACTCTACCATCGGCAAAAACTCACTCCAACTCTTAAAGGAGTGTACGTATCCTCGAAGTATCTCTTCAAGGACACGATTGGCACGTTCCGTCTGACCATCTGACTCTGGATGATCAGATGTTGACATCTTCAAGCGCGTTCCGAGTGATTTGAACACGGAACGCCAGAAATCAGCAGTGAATCGTGGATCTCTGTCTGATACGAGTTCACGGGGCAACCCATGAAGTCGGAAGATGGTGTCAATAAAGACACAAGCACAGCCACTTGCCGTGATTGTCTCTGGTACAGCCACAAGGTGTACCATTTTGCTGAATCTGTCAACAAATACGAGAATACCCGTATTCCCGCGTGCGTCTTTGGGTAACCCGAAGACGAAATCCATTGAGATGGATTCCCAGCACTCAGCCGGAACCGGTAGAGGCTGTAAAGGTGCACGCAGTGAAGGACTTGACTTCACTCGTTGGCAGACTTCGCATGCGCGAACATACTTTCGCACAAACTGATACTGGCGGGGCCAGTAAAAGTCTCGACTTACCGTGAGATATGTTTTCTCTCGGCCACGATGTCCTCCTATAGGAGCATCGTGATACTCGAACATGATCCGCAAATGCAGATCAATATCATCTGGAATGACAACACGTGGTGTGTCACCAGAAACGGCTGTATAGTACAGTAAACCGTTACGAGTAGTGTATCGATCTGATGCAGATCGATACGCAGACGACAATCGTTTCAACGATTCTCGGGATGGTTGGGAGAGATGTGACAACAACTTCACTATCTCACCATCTTGGGCGTATGCCCGCCTCACATCATCATACAACGTTGTAGATGGAACTGAGGACGTCATAACCGCAACAGTGACTGTCTCACTGTTGGGTTTCGCGACTGTTTCAAAGTCGGGACGACGTGAGAGTGCATCAGCGACGACATTAAGTCGTCCTGGTTTGTACTCGGCCGTAAAGTTGTATTCTGCAAAGAATGACAACCACCGCGCCATTCGTTGTGAAAGGTGCGGGCTGTTCACTGCCGTGCGTAAGGACGCATGGTCAGTGTAAACAACGAAGGGTCTATCTCCTAATAGATAGACTCTGAACTTCGCGAGTGCATACTTCATGGCAAGGAGTTCCTTGTCATGCACTGGATAGTTCCGCTCAGCTGGTTGCAGCTGACGCGACTGATAGCAGACGACGCGTTCAACGCCTTCAAGGTCGTACTGCATTAATGCACAGCCGATTGCGAAATCGCTGGCATCACAGACCACATGAAATGGCCTGTCCTGATCGGCTATTGCTAGGACTGGGGATTGTATCAAGCTCTGCTTGATACCCTCAAAGGAGCGTTGACATTCAGCGTTCCATAACCACCTCTCGTTCTTTTTCAACAAACGAGAGAGGTGTACAGTCATCTCGGCGTAATTGCGTGAATACTTATGCAAATACGCCGCTAGCCCAAGGAATTTTCGAAGACCTTTGACATCGACCGGCACGGGCCAGTCGGTGATCGCCTTGATCTTTTCGGGATCAGGACGTACACCGTTCTTACCAACGATGCACCCAAGAAGTGGTATTTCGCTTGCTGCAAATATACACTTCTTGAGGTTTGCATACAATTGATGCTTTCGCATGATTGTAAGAACTTGTCGGACGTGGTACTTGTGAACCTCAACGTCCGACTTTCCATCCATAGCTCGACTATGGATGAATACGTCATCGAAATAACTCGGCGCGAATTCTCGTACTGGCCTCAACAGATGTGATACACACCTGTTGAACGTGGCAGGGGCATTACTGAGCCCTTGTGGCATTACTAGCCATTCCCAGAGCATGCCGCTAGGCGTGCTAACTGCGGTATAGGGTATATCCCGTTCCCGCATTAGGATTTGATAGAAGCCATCCATCAAATCCATGGACGAAAAGATGGTACTCTTTGACATACCATCAATGATTACGTCCTTCCTCGGTATCGGCGTCTGAGCCGGTACCGTTGCAGCGTTCAATTTGTTAAACGCGTGCACTATCCGCCACCCTCCTGTTGCTTTTCGCACACAGAAGGTCGGAGAGCTATGTGGGGAAGTTGATTCCCTCACATGGCCCGCTGCTAAACGATCGGCAAAGAACTTGTCGATCGCAAGTACTTGTTCACGAGGCAGTGGCCACTGCTTCATGACACAGTACTTCGAGCCTGGTTTAAGCTCGACTTCGTGTCGAATACCTTTATCCTTCGGTAATTCGCACGGAACAGTTTCAGGGAATACATCCTTGAATTCAACCAAATCTTCATAGAGAGGATTTTCCTTGAGCGATTCCCATGATTGGGACTCATATCGCTCAATTCGTGTCTTTTCATCTAGGACACTCTCGTCCATAGATGAACTACTGAGAACTCTCTCGTTCTCAGTAAACACTGTTGCTGACCTTATGTCGGTTACATACTCGTCTTCAGCGACGAGTATGCAGATCTGCTTGACTTTGCCACTACGCAGATCACGCAAGAATCTTTTATGTTCGAGCGTTGGCAACTGAGTGATCTCCGAAGTTAACTTCGGAGGCGCAATCAGATCAAGTGTATAAGCGCCTACACATGATCCGTTATTGACTATGACATTCAATGTCTCTGTCATTTCCTGGGGACTTATTCCCTCAGGCTTCGAAGGACTTATTCCTTCGTCTTCCCGGGAACTTATTCCCGCGGGTTTCGGGGAACTTATTTCCGCCGTATTTGTAATCTTGGGACTTATTCCCTTTACTTCCTCTAGCTGGGGTTGCGCAACCACAGCGAGATCCTCTACGAAAGACTCTCCAGTCGATCTAGGATTATCGTTTCGCTTAACCTGAGCGATCGATTGTTTCTCTTCTAGATGTTCCCCTCTAGGGATACATCTTTGTCCCAGTCCACCCGACTTATTCGAGTGGTGGACCTTCGGCGCAGCCTGTGTTTCCTCACAGCCGCCGGAACTTTGCTCCGAAGTGTAACCGTTTGGTACACTAAGGTTTTGTGCAGTCGTACTAACGACCGTACCACAAGTGAGGCCATCGCACTCACTCGTAGTACATCCACACGCTTGTGGACTCTCCAAAACGTTCATCAGATGGCCATCTGATGAACAAGCGGCAGGCATCGTTACTGTCCGATGTTGCCAGTTTACCCGTGGTTCGTACCTTCTGAGCCACGGTATTCCAAGGATGACATCAAATTTGTCATCCAAATCCAATACGATAAAGTCATCGTCGTATTGGGTATCTTCTAGCGTATAGTGAATCTTCACTATACGCTTCATGACGGTTACGGATGCGCCTGTCGCAAGACGTACCGTCATCCTCGTAGGAGGTGTGTCACATTCACTGAATTTAAAGTGACCATCTTCTAGCGATTGGCGTCGCACAAAATTGTTGGACGCCCCACAATCGACTAGAGCTCGAAGGGACAACTTATTCGTCACTTCGAGTTTCAAGGTAATGAGTGAGATCTCATTACCTAGAGCAGCAACGCACAATGTCTGTGTGTTGGGAGCAACCTTCATCAAGAGGCCTACAAATTCTCTTGACGTTGCTGGATCAGTAGGGTGCTCCGCACCTACTGATCCTGTCCGTTTTTTGACGGTCCATCCCGTTGTTGCGTCTTTGCACCAACTGCGGACCCTCGTCCCTGCCCCTTTCTCATGGGTGGACGGTCACTACGCCCAGTGTCGCGAGACACTGGACGAGGGGCACTACACTCGTAAGCGTAGTGTCCTGTCTTTTGACATCTGTTGCATCTCTGCAACTTCTTGTAGCCTGTAGAGCGAGCCTTCTCGCTCTCTACATAACAGAGTTCCATCGGCTCTGGACCTCCGTTGTCATATCGTCTCGGTTGACGATATGATGTCGAGCTGGCGCGAGCCTGTCTCAGACTGAAGTCTTCCTGCTCCGCAATTGAAATGGCTTGTTCTAGTGAATCTAGTTCAAGCCGGAACAGGTGAGTCTTGACGGGACCATCCGCAAGACCCTGCATGAACACCGAAACCAACGTGTGTTCATCCACCGGATTGGAACTTATACAACTCGTGAGATGTCGTATATGTTGAGCGTAAGCGTGCACATCACGCTTACCCTGCTTGAGCTTCAAGAGTTCGGTTCGAGCTCTGAACTCAGCTCTAGGCGGTTCAAACGTTTGTCTGAGCCGCGACTTGAAGACTTCCAACGACCCAAACGCATATGGGTCGTGCAGCTTGAGCCCCAGTGCCCAAGTCTTGGCACGTCCTGCCAGATTTGACTGGGCAAATACAACTTGCATATCCCCGTCGTCGATGCGACGCGCCCTTATGGCGTCATCCAATTCGACGAACCATCTCAAGAGGGAGTCTTCTTCGACCCCCTATACTTTGAGATGTCAATCTTCAAAGTCTCGGGTCGACGCGAGTGCATCGACCCGCCAGCAGCAGCTTGCTGCTGTCTCAACAGTTCAAACTGTTGAGCACCTTGTTCTCTCAACAACTCTGCTTGTTGAGAACCTTGTTGGTGAAGCAAGGCTACTTTCTCGCGTTCTGCGTCAAGTTCATTTTGAATGAACTTGGCGATAGTAGCATGTTGGGCATCTCTATTGAGAGCCTCTAGCATGACGCTAACAGCATGGATGCCCATGGTCGAACCCATTCGTTCAACCGCATCCCATTCGACATCGCTCAAATGGGAGTAGCCGTCACGCGTAGCGTGAAAGCTTTGGTCATCTTCATCATCCAACATATTCATGTTGGATGTGAACGCGGTCCTTGGACGGACTACGAAGTGCTACCAGATGTAACGGGGCACCCTGAAGCTTGTACTGGTGACAGTACAAGCTACTTATTCTGATGACAGAATAAGGCGGTGCCTCGTAACTTCACGCACACTCGTACGTGCAGAGGAAGACGGTAAGAAGAAGCGAGTACTCGGTTAGAGTAAAAAGTAGAACTGTATTTAGTATAGTTAATGTCTGCAATAAATCACTATTTATCTTCATCTAACTATGTCTAAATACAAATGTGTAAATCAATTATCTGCTCACCACTCATTGCGTGCGTCTGTCGTGGCGCGTCTTCGTTGGTTGATATAATGGCCTATATCAACCAATTAGGAACTACTTGGAAGTGCTACAGAATATTGTCCTTATGACAATATTCTGAGAATATAACTCTTATAGTTATATTCTATTAACAATTTCTTATAAATTGTTATGTAACGATTCACCCCGTTACACGCCTGGTGCTGCCATCCCGGACCGTTACCGGTGGCTCTTTGACGTCTCTCCAAAGCGATGTTCCCTCTTGATCCTCGCTAGTCCCTCTTGATCGTCGTCTCGCTCGTGTTCGGCAACAGTCCAGAAGATCCGGTGTATGATGAGTTGACGAAGGGGTACACCAACGTGCGGTCGAAACTCGCATGTTAACTTTTACGGAACGCACCGTTATCATGCAGACACTTGTACCTGCTGGTCAGTAGTTCAAGTGTAAACGGGATTGTCGCCTTGTATAGTATGCTCTAGGTCAGCGCGTGCACTGCCTGTACCGTGTGACGGCGTTTTGAACCAGAGGACAAAAACACATGAATGTGGTGTGGTCAGCTGCACTATAAGAGTTATAGATAGCTCGTGTAAAAAAGGTGACATTCAGGGACCTAAATACAGTCAATGGAAGCTCTTGGTCAGCTGCACTATGAGAGTTAGATATAGATCGTGTAAAGGGTGACATTGAAGGACCTAAATTCAGTCAATGGAAGTTTTTTAATCTCCGCACCTCTGACATTCTTTATAGCATAATACAGATTAAGTTGACTATTAAGCTAATTAGCTGTTCGTAAATTCGTTTGACGGTGTTTGCAGTACGGAATAGCAAATTCCAAAGTACGTAATAGCCTCGCCCGAAACAAGATCAAAAATCCCACACTCGGTGCTGATAACTTAAAACGAGATAACACGCTTAACGGTGTGATGAGCTGGAGGAAAGTATCCATCTTGATATGGAAATTACAGACTTTGGATATGTAGCCCATGTTTTCCATTTTATGACACAAAGAAGGGATGACATCTTATGCATCAAAAGACACACGAGGTCGTATTCTGAAATCACGACTGATGATCATTGGCCTCGACTACGTGGGTGCCTGCAAGTAAAGAAATGTACATTACGAAACGCTCAACCGTTATTCATAAAATGGCAATATATATCCATGTGGCTCTGAAAAGTTCACCAGGCGGAACACATGTCCTTCCATAACTAACGACGGCGTGCAAAGGATGATGGAGTCATCGTCATACCGCAAGGTGTTATCTCAGTTTGAATAACCCTTCAGAAACGAAGCACGTTGCATGCAGTACACACGAATAACAGGTCCTAAAATGATCTGGATTGTGATCCTATGGTCGTCGGTCAAGTCAACCGCCGCCTTGACGCATGCAGGCCTTGGTCCTCATTATGTCAAACATACCAAAAGTACTTGGCCACAATGATGAAAACCGGTGCGTTGCCGTATAGTGGTGGTGCTCTCACCTACGTCAATTACCTCTCAGATGCGCTCGTTGACATTAATTGATAGTTGGATAGCTACAACGCGTCTCATGCCAATCTTCCACGAGCATCTTGAGAAGCGAATGTTTACTATCACGATAAAGATGAAGAAAAAGAGGACAATTTGTGTCGTAGCCACCTCTGCCGCACGAATCGGGTCCCGCAAAAGTGAAGAACCGATTTTATCGCACAAAAACATAAAGCGTTTTTAATGGCGGTATTTAGCAAACAAGCGAGGTTTAATTTAACGCCTAAATTAAGTTGCAACATGACGTTGATCGCTCTATTTACTTGCAGTACAATCGCACGAAAGGGTCATGCATACACTGCACACGATTTTTCCAGCACTTCGTTTGCTGTCCCTTATTGAAGCTGATTATCTGATGATGGCAGCAGATACAGTGTTAACACCATCGCTGGTGTTGGTGTTCTGAATGTTCACCTGGCTGCTGAAAGCTGTCCTCATGAATATCTACAAAACTAAGGGGCACTGGAAGGCCGCTGTGTACCTGGCTTTTTGGATATATAGATATATTTGAGCTACACTGATCGCCAGGCTTCCTTCTATACAGTAGGCATATATGTTCATGACTGCTGTGCAGTAAGGTCAAATAGGACTGTGGTGTGTTTCAAGATTATTAGGGGTGCAATTGTGGATGCTGTGGTGTAAAATGCAAATTTGTGGTGAAATTTAGTAGTTCTTGAAAGAGATATTGACTACTCAAACGCTTCATTGATCTATCTGAAATGGTATTTTCTGTCCAAGAAAGCGTGTCGTGTCCCGACCAAGCAGATGCATCCTGACATTGGTTATGTTTGTCTGCTGCATCATCATCAGTGCTCCTTGATCGGCAGCCCCTTACAATTTGCAGAAGAGTCCTGCTAATTTAATCTGTGTACTACGATATGATAGCATTCAAGCTTGCGCATTTGCACAAGATTACTCAATCCTAGCAGACACCTGAGCACCATTTTTGCAATGCTAACCACAAGCTAATACTCTGCATGGTAGTAAGAACGGGCATACGCAATACAACAGGCCTTTATGTCTTCTTGATTTTGTCAGTAGCACCCCGACATCTCCGTAAGTATCTACAAGTGTGCATGCATTATGTACAAGTTGAGTCGATCTGAAAGGGATCGGCGCCGCCCTTGTGCTATTTACTTTAATTTCATTACACGATACACGAAGAAGATGGACACATTCTTGATGCCATTTTGTTTCAGCGCCTCGCTCACTGATAAAATGACAGGAAGTAAAGAAACATGTTAGACTGCATTGTTTTACCCAGCCTAGTTGGCATTTGCTAAAACACGCTACAGGGCGATTGGAGCGACTCTGTGAAGTTGTGATAGAATCCAGCACCTATTTATGACTTGTTTAAGGCAAGCTATTGCCAAGGATGTCATAGGAGAAAAAGTGAGGCCTCTTTTGACAGCAGTCATTCGTTCGATCAAGACTCACTTTCGATTAAACGCTTGGTATATGTGCACGGGCTTACGCCGGCGTGTAAAGCATTTGTACCTCAGCAGATAATCGAATTTTAATAAGTAGATTATATTGAGAGACGAACAATATAATCAGGGAGTGCTGCGTCTTCCAGGTATAAGACGTGCAGCTGTGGCACGTTAGACGAGCGGTCAAGGTTCAGCGGATGAGCGCATTATCCATTTTCACGTATTCATGCGAACTTGATGAGCGAATCCATGCAAAATTTCTGCAGTAACAACATAAGCGGATTCAAATTGAGTGTAAGAAGAAGAAAAAGTACGAGTTCACTAAAATGCCGGCCGCTGCGGCATCCAACGGCGCCGCTGAATCATGCAGACTAAGCTGCGAACAAAAGGTCTGTTCCGTAAAGAAGAATACTCATTTATCCTTGTAGACCAACTTCTTGATGTCAAGAAAGTCACATGTGCTTTTTACTAAGCAGAAAAGGATCTTAGGCTGGGAAATCAGTACGTGATTCCGTGCAGCTACTCAGCTACTCTTGCATTGTGTGCTCTGCAGCCATCACTGAGGCTACTTTTTTTCGTTGGCACAACGAAAGACAAGATGGACAGAATGCTTCGTAAGATGCGTAAGCTTTGCAGCTATTTTCTGTTGATGTGCGCATTAGTTAAAATTCCGAGCTGAAGCATAGTTGTCAAGTCGATCAAAGAATCAGGCAATTCGCATCGAGTGTGCATCCGCGGATAGAGCGGCGGATGCACGGCAGTTCTAGCGAATTTGCTTTCGGATGACAGTCGCAATAGCCTACACATTGCGAAACTGCCACATCGTCAATCGCGACTATAGTATGTCAGTGCAACCACACATGCTAGTGCCTGAAAATTCAACATGGCTGTCCACACCAGAAGCGTGTAGTGCTTGATGATCTACATAGAGCATTGCACTAGAGGGCCGCTAAATTCGACTGTCAGACATCATGCAAACTAGATTACATTCACTTCCTACAACACTGCCATTGTATCAGGATGAGCGAAACAGACCAGTGTGTAGTCAATGTTTGATTTCCAGGCCTTGTATGGTCAAATTGTTCTCCGCAACACTTTTTCCTCGCAGGTACCTCAATTTTATTCTTGTTGTGCATCCATCCTTGTCGGTGGTGAGCAGGTCAGTCTTCGATAGGTTCCAACCTGTACATGTAAACTAGGAATCGTTTTGGATGCTTGCGTCCTTATCGTCACAACAAGGCCTTTCGTAAAAGGATGGGTGGCGGGCACCTTATACTGAAGTTGCATCCGTTTTGGTTGATTTTTCCTTACCAAGTTACAGCATCTAGCAAGATCTTCCGCATTAGCTAACGACGCAGAATAGGCGACGATTTGTTGCTGGACATCGAGAGAACCTTAGCCGTTGCGGACCATACGACGATAGATGACACCGCAGACAGTACAGGCTGATCATTGCGAATCATCCTTGTGTCTGTGTGCGGTAAAAGTTAAGAAAAACGAAAGGCTAGTATACGCGTCCGCACTTGCCAGATGACACATACTTGCAATCTTCTTCCTGTCTTTGCGTTCATCCTAGGTCGTTCTCGTGAAAGGTAAGATATCTAGTCATGTAAACCCGGTCTAGGGTGATGTGTTTGAGCAAACAAACGCAATGAACACATGACAGTTTTCGCACGGGTCTATTTCTTTCCGCCCAGTCATGCAGTTTGAAGTCGCTACAGAAACCCACTGCCTCAATAACGCAATGAGCTGACTATTGCCAATCATGCAAAGTACTAACACCTTTTACGTAGACTAGCACGGTAGTTGTACGACTTCTGTCATCCGTGCGCAGATCCTGCTTCGGTAATAGGGACGGCGCCCAACATTAGCTTAAAGACGGACGTTGGGGCGTCGCTCGTGTCAGTCTGTTGCACCAGCGATTTCATGCACCTACTCACCGAGGAGGTCGAAAGAAAAATGCTGACCGTACATCTAAAACCCATCTTAAGCATCTTGGTAAGACATGGCAGGATTTAAGAACAAATTCAGCGCCAATCTAGAAACACCGTGTAGCATCTACATCCGTTCGAATCTATACTTTACTGACGTATGCTCCTGCTCACACTGACGAATCAGATTATGTCAATCACGCCACTTCAAGTATCTTGTCTTACCGCAACGTTAACAGCGCTTATCTTTGCTCATTTGGATGATCCACGGCTCTCTTGTGAATGCAACACGTCGCCGAGCTGTCACATTTGTGGGGTATAATCCGTTTTGATTGCAGCAGCACATGCGCCTCCAAGTTTGTAGCCATTACCCACGCGTCAGTTTTCACGTAACTTCGACACATAATGCGTCAGGCAGAAGAGCGTGGCTGGTACTTTGACGAGTCCTGTCCCTTCCAAGCGTCCACCCAAGGACGTCCACGTTTGAGCCAGCTCTCTCCGACGGATCAACAGCTGCATCGACCTTCACCCGCGCCTACTGCTCTGTGCATGCTCGAAGTCTGAGGCAGTTACCGGAATACAAGCAGTGCATACCTGAACTCGACAACTCACCAAATCACCTCAGTGAGGCGCATTATTCACGACAGAGCCCTCTTCAGTGCGACTCTTTTCCAGGCCACGCAACGAGTCAAGCATGACCGGAGTACCAGATACGAGCAACGGGGCCAGCGCCGCGCCCACGGCAGCATCCGTGGCGGTCTGCAGCTGAAGATACGACGGCTCATCCAAGTGCCGCAGGAGGAAGTGCTGCAGCAGTCCGTTGCGCACAAGCGCGTTACCCGTACCGATCATCCTGTTGGTTAAACCAAAGCTAGTCAGCACGGGATAGGCTGAGAAACAGCTACATCACGGTCGAACGTACGGTTGCAAGGCCACCAGCTGTCGCAGCTCCGTGGGAATCATGGCAAAGAGGTTGTCTACAAGGCCACGAGCCAATGCCGCGCTTATGTCGCCCATGCTCCAATTGTTCATCCGCAGATTCAAGATGCTGCCAGTGGCACCGGGGTTTGCACGCTCGCCGTTGATCGTCGGCACAAATGTCAACTCGGTGTTTTTTCGCTGCAATCCCAGCTCGATCAGTCGAGCGTAGACTTCAGCTTCGCGCTGGGCCGCTTGCGCTACAGTATAGTCGTTGCACTCTGGAGCAAGACCCATATCTTTAGCCCATAGCTGCCATTGCTGCACCAGCCACGCAAACGCGTTGCCGCTGCACGTGCCGTACCACACAGTTAGCGGAACAAGCCGGAATTAGTAATTGATCACTTAAGGCAAATTGGACGCACCCGGAAAGCGAGGCTGCCACGCCCACATAGCGGTCCTCGAATAGGAATGGTCGTACTTCGAAAGTAGAGTTATCGCAGACATCACTAACGCTGGACTCGTGATTGAAGCATGAAGAGAATTTTGCGACATCTGCACTTGCCAGTACTAAAGCCACCTGAGCCGATGTACCGACATTAACCACTACAGAATAAAAGCAAGCATGTTCCACATATGAAGCTTAGTGCTAATCGCGCAATCAGATAATAAGCCCATCCAATCATCGACAACGCAACGTACACGTTAAGTTCCCATCGCTGCCCGAAGCTGCCTGGCGGTGTGCCAAAGCGGCCAGCACAGAGCATGGATGATCACCCATTGGCACAAACACAGGCTTGTTATCGGGCAAGCCGAAGCCAGAAAGTCCTGGAGAGGTATGACCAACGCAAGTGCCTGGCTTCTTTACGGCAGGTAGCATTGATGACGGAACCTGTAAGGCGTGCAGCACGCTGGAGTCCCATGTCTGAGTTTGTAAACCGAAGCCACCCCAACTGTAAGCATCAGTGGTATCCATACAGACTTCGCTTGGAAGCGTATGGCCACACAGAACGAAAGCCACAAAATCGTGAATTGTCCCACACGCGTCCATACCCACTAACGTGCGTGGAGAGTGTTCCAGCGTGTGTGCGAAGGTGGCCAATCCGTAGCCAGCAGCGATCGGACTGAACGCGGAAGAACCGCCGGGGGCGTTAGTATGGGCAATCTTTTCCCGACAGCTATCCAAGAACGAAGGCGTGCAGCGTTGATCTTGCCACGTAATAAGCTCGCTCCATGCACACTCGTCAGAAGCGTCATCTTGTTGCTGTAGCTTACTGTCGTCTGCTGCCAACACACGTTCCGCCGCTTCATGTACAGAACAACTACGCCACCACACGATTCCGTGCATTTGGCCACAAATACCAACTGACGTGACTCGTCGTCTTTCCATCGCTGGCAGCAGCATCACTGCACGCTGCACTGCCAACAGCACCTGGTCCACGTTTTGAACGCCAAGCTCTTGGACCCTGGCTTCTCCATCTAACCCAGTCGGTTTACTCAACACATCACTGAGCGGGACGCTGGCGACAGCCACAGTGCCGACAGCTTTGCCGCCATCATCAATCTTCACTAACACACACTTGACGGCAGTTGTGCCAATATCAAGTCCACACAGCAGCGGGCTGTCGTCTTCACCATGATCATCACTAATGTTTGTACACATGACTTTCGGTGTGGCTGAATCAGCGATTCCGCAATCTTTTTCACTTTCTGTCTCCGTTTTGACCTGAAATGTGACGTTTGAATTCTCCGTGTCTGTCCCTGTCCCTGCATCTCGACCCCGCATTGCACTGCCAGTCTGCGTAAATCCATGCCGCTCAACGAACCGCTGACAGAGTCTCGTGAGGGCTGCTTGGCCGCTCTCGGCGCTCTTTTTGTCGGCCAAGTACTTGTCCAGCCACGGTTGATGGTGCTCTCGAATGTAGCCAATCATGTGCGACGACGTCACCTCACGTCCGTCAAGACGTCCGTCCAATAAGAACGTCGTGAGTTCCCGTCCGAACGGCAGCAGCTCGCGCCGGCCCGAGCGCCCAATGGACTTCCTCGACTCTGGTCCTTCAAAGCTGTTGATCTTCTCGGCGTCGTCAAGCCAATGGCGAAGCGTGCGACGGGGAATGCCCTCCATGCGACACACTTCTCGCACCCCTGCGACTTGCGCTAGCGCAATGAGCTCGCGCTTCTTCTTGACCGAGTAATTACAGCGCTGCTGCTGAAGACGCCGCCGCCGATTGGTCGCGGTCTCGACGTCGTCACGCTCGGAATGGATCCTTCGTGGAAGCACTGATCCGGCTGCTGCATCAGAAGAAGCCGCTGCGGCAGATACGAGTGCGTGAGTAGACGCTTGTGCGCGCGGACTGGACGTTAAGGGCGACGAAGCGCCGGCGGTGGGCGCCGATGCAGGTGCTGTGTCCATGATGACCAAGTGGGTTTGAGAGACTGTTGATTGGCTGAAATTATAGATGGATACCCGCGACTAATGAGGAGGTGGGATAGGGTTCAAGCGTGGGATGTTCGAGCGTCGGTCGACTTTTTGTACTTGTTTAAGAAACGGGAGCAAGCTCCGGAGCTCGCCCTTTAATCGAACTAATTCAGTACAATGAACTGAATTAAGTTGCATAAACACTAGTCAACAGCAGTCACTGAAGAAAGGAGTATAATGCCGTTCGTGTCGAAATTAACCCCGAAGTATACTCATGCAACGCGATCAGCCCTTGCTTATGAGCGTCTGGCAATTGCTTCTGTGGTCATAATCACCTTTGATCGACTGTAAGCGATCACTGTCTGTCACCTGAGACTTTACAAGTCGGATGATCACTCCTCCTGGACATTGCTCAGGCCTGCCAAGTTGGCATAGCATTCAATCCCAATGTTTACAGTCATGTCTTTAATATGCATATATCTTCGGTGACGTTGCGACCAAGTTGTCCTCCCAATCTCGTCATTATATAAATGGGTTTGTGGTCGATGCAGTCGGGCCCCCAAATATAGGAAGAGCTCTCTGTCTTATCCATTATAAGCCAAAAATCTGGACCTACAGTCCTACATTTAAAAAGAACATGCTCCTAACAGTATCGCAGTGATTGCACATACGCAGACAAATACCTCTGTTTCGATTATAACGCCCGTGAACCTACCCACAAGATTGCATATCAAATGCTCAGTCGTGCTGCAACAGACACGAGGAACATGGAAACACAACAAGCGAGATGTGTCTGATCAGATCGATAGCTACAGCTTAACCTCAGTATGAGATGCCATGATCTACACAGCTTGAAATGTATATTGATTGAGACCTCATCAGTAACTTGAGTACAAGATGCTTGGATTCACACCTCGTATTTTGTAGTTGACATAACACAGCACAAAATCACGCTCAAAATCTATCAACCGCACGTCCACTGTTAACCAAGCCTGTGACGTAAGCATTCAATTGTAAACTATGCCAAGGCTAGGACCGCAGAGTGGTCCTGACTCAGTACTGCATGCACCGTTCCACTACAAAAAGGTACGGAAACCGAGTCAGCGTCCTCGACTTCTCCCTACTTTCGCAGATACAGCCAGAGCTACAGCCGACCTAAGTATCACCAGTTTCATGTCAGTAAGTTAAAAACGCTTCCTTGACTAATTGAGCTTTTGCACTGCTTTCTTCACATCATCGTCTGTGACCGCCTGCAAGTCTATCCCCTACTCTAATGAACAAATCACAGAAAGTCCTCGTGTGCACAAGTCTACACATCGAATAGCAGAAAGTAGCCATGCCCACTAGTTTCCCATTTCTCGCTCACCTGAGAATTTCCACTTGAATGATATGCACATCCGGTCCGTTCGATTAACCTGGTTTTTACTTCTTTTGCTGTTAAAACTGCATGCAGGTTATCTTCCACTCGTTTGTAAATGTAAAACCTAATGAGTTAAATCTCTCTATTTAATTGTATTTTAGTAGCCTACCTACTCGAATAACACGTTTTTCTCATCCTTCGAACCCCCACCGTGGAATAAATTACGACTCGACATTACGATATTATCGTAAACGGGGTCTCCAACAGATCTCGATCAAAACGGCACACACGTCTGAATAACCCTCCGTGCATAATAGTCGAATCTGATACAACTTCGCGTCCTGATACCGCTCAGTTACTCGCTGCATTGTCGTATTGATCATATCTTCGGGACTCATCTGTCTTGTAAAGTTTAATCGATGTACCCGTGCCAACGGATGGGTGGCGCACTGTCATGGGGTTGTCACCGCCTCTATCTTCAACTGAATTCATAGGAAATAAACTGTCAAGCAGACCTTGTACTTGCAAAGCAAAAGTTGGACGCTGCACTCGCCATTCATGCCAACACAGCTCCTTTTCAGGTACAACGGTTACGTACTGCGACCATGCATTGACATGAAACAGGGGTACCACGGGTACGTAAAGGCTAGAGGAACAGATTGGAGGACATTGTAGCATATTTTGTTGTAACTTCGAGCTTCAGTATGCCGAGAAGGTGCTTGCCATTCTTTCGAGACTCTCCTGTACCTCACAAAGGAGTAGCGCACAACGCTGGCCCACCAAGTAATTTCAAGCAAACTGTACTAAAAGATCGCCTGATCGGGCTCTAAAAAGGCAGCAGTGAGGTGACCTGGCAGAATGGACGTGCACGAGGAGAGGTGACCAAACCATTTTAAGCAACAAAATGCCAGCATATTTCTAAAATGGAGCCAGCGTTTAGAATGCCAGTTTTTAGAGCTCGCAGAGTGTGTCTACTATAAATAGAATTCCTTTACCCTCCTAAAACCAATATATATAGATTATCACAACCAAGAAACGCGTAGAAGTCCAATGAAGTCTGGTCTGCGTTTTCCGCCCAGATGATCTGGAACGTTCTCTACCACCTTCCCGAGGGTATGACCATACCCAATCTAAGATCAAGATCAGATGCCATCACTCCTGAGAGCCGTTTCGCTCCGTCCATTCAAAACACGAGACGTCGCACTTTCAACCGCTCGTTTTCCACCCTTTCTCCATTTCGATTGGATAAAAACGGAGAAAAGCCACGTGGCAGTGAAATAGGGGAATTCCCGAATCGCGCGTTTCGAGAAGAGTCGCCGCTGCCCTGACGCCTTCGTGACCGCGACTGACTTGGAGGTCCCGCAGGCTCGTAAGAAGCTCCCGCTACGACACGCCGATACACAGGAGATTCAGACAACAGCACAGGGATCAGCAGTCGCAGCGTCTTGCCACGAACCACGCGCAAGCGAAAGCCGCGAGCAGTTCGACCAGTCGAGAGGCAGTTGGAGAATATTATTTTTGACAGGTAAATTGGAACCTCTGTTACTAAATACAAAGAAACGGTCACACTGACCTGTCGTGTTTCGTGTACCCTTAGAGCGACAGGTTACTCGATCGTACCCCATTCGACCTCTTGGCCTTTGCATACAATTACACACACACATACAACCAGACCACAAGCATGACGACAACCAGCGACTGGATTTTCACAGCAGAAGAATTGCGCTCGACGCCGTCCCAGCGCGACGGCATGAAGTACACGGACGAGCTCGTGCTGCGTCGCGACGCCTGTGACTTTGTCGAGAAGATGGCGAAACCCCTGGACATGCCGAAGCTCGCTCAAATTAGTGCCGACAACTTCTTCCATCGCTTTTACATGCGCCAGTCGCTCGTGCGCTACGACAAGTACTTGGTCGCTGCGTCGTGCGTGCTATTGGGCTCCAAGGCCGAAGAAAGTCCTAAGAAGATTGGCCATGTAGCCAAGGCGTACATTGCTGTCCGGAAAGTCGTGGAGAAGGATCAGGTGTTTGCTATCCAGAAACACGACCCGCAGGTGATTGCAGGCAAGATCATCTCGATGGAGGGCATTCTGCTGCACAATTTGGCGTACGAGCTGACGCTGTCACATCCGTACAAGTACATTAACGAGAAGGTGGACAAGGTGGTGCGCTTGCAGCAACTGAATGAAAACACAGCCAAGGTCCAGAGCAGTAAGATCAAACAGGTGGCCTGGTCGTTTTTGAACGACAGTGCGTACACGGTTGCGTGTTTGCGCCTGGAGTCGGTCGATCTGGCAGCCGGTGCGGTGTATTTGGCCGGACTCTATGAGGGTTACGTGCCTGAAGACCTGTGTACAGCTAAGGGTGAGCCATGGTGGAGTGTGTTGGCAACTCCACTTCATACCTTGCAAGGTATATTGGCTGCTTGTGAACATTGTTCTCTTGTGTTGTGGGTGCTGGCAATGTTTAAACAAAGCTGTGTTCTCCCGTTTGTCTAGATGCGGCCCGCTACTTGCTCAACGCTTACATGGCGCCGTACATCAAAACGAACGTTCTTGCGGCGGGCCTCTCAAAGTTAGTCTATGCTTTCCACCCGCCCAAGCTGGTCGAAAGCCCAGCTTCGTTCGCTGAGCTAGATGCCGTGGAGCACGAGCAGTCGTCTCCAATGGTCTCCTCGCCGATGGACTCCGCCGTGTGCGTGACGTCTCCGGAATGTGGCGGCAGCCAAGGCCGTTCACCGTACGACCACGACTTTGACCACGACGTGAAGCCGCATGTCAAGGTCAGTGTGGAGAGCCCGCGCGAGACAGTGCAGCTTCCTGCGACGCCCGCATCGCTGCTGGACAGCTTCTCTGTTGCCAACGATAGTTCAAGTGCTGACAAGTTGTTGGGAAGCACAGCAGCGATGCGAGTGGCGAGCACTACTGGAAGGCTAGCTCGCAAGCGTGGTAAGGACGCTGAAAGCACGTTTGGTTCTGAAAAAAAGTTTAGGTGCTGCTTGTAAGAAGAAGCCGCAACGCGAGTGAGCTGGAGTGCCGGCCGTGCTGGTTTTGCCCGCGCTCGAGAGTTGCGTTGCTAGGAAGACGGCTGCGTGAGCTCATCCGCCAAGTGGCGACGCTCTGCCTGCGCACGGGCCGGCGGCTATATACGACACAACCCGCTCAAGCCCCAGCCCCGGCGCTCGAGAAGCTGCCAACAAACTAGAAAAAGTAGAAAAGCGATAAAACCCGATAATAAAAACATATTTAAACCCGCAGCAAACGCACCTGCTGTGAAAGACGTGGCCGCCTCTCCAGTTCTTCTTCTCAGCCACAACTTAATCCCGGCTACAACTGGACACTTGAGCTCAAACGAAGCAGAGCACATCTGCAGTCCTCTCTGTGTCTTCTCACTGAGCCCACTCCCCCTCATGTAGCCCTCTCTCAGCCAGCTCACATCTCTGCTAGTCATCCAACCTGCAAATACAGTGTCCTGTCATCGTGGACAGCCTTCAACTTCTCGGGAGCTGCTGGGGACACACAGATAGAAACACAAAACAGACAGACGACAAGTGGAATGAAACACCGCAAGACACCACCACGTCTGTGCTGCACTAGCAGCAACGTACACGTTTTGTGTGTGACACATTTAGTCGCGATTGTACACGGATCACTCGCTCGCCTGCGTGACTCACTTTTCTTTTTCAGAACTGCACTGGCAATCCGTTTTCGCTCAGGAGGACCCGCCAAAGTCGATTTGTCGTAAAATCGGATCTGAAGAGAACTTTGAAGTAGACATTTCATAGCAGAACTCGATCGGCCAGAACTGGCCCTTCTTTTGATCTTACAGAGAGAGAGAGACGCAGTCAATCTACTAGGCACAAACATTGCAACAACCTTACAAATATCCTGGCAGGTCGTTCCACCGAATCCAAGTCAAATGTTGCGTATCATCGTCATTTGTCGTCATAAATTTCATGCATGTCGTCGGACTAGATACGAATACCGTAATAAACGCACTCGATCTGACCGACCGATACGTTGGATGCACGAAGCGTTTGGGCCTTAAAATCGATGACTTTGATATCTTCGCACAGCATCGATACGTAAAACCTACACGGGTGAGTACATTGATCCCCTCCACATGTCGGAACTTCAACAACACTGGCGGTACTTACTATTTATGCCCTAAGGGTCTCCCAAGGCTTGGATGCAGTCGCCTCACCAGCCTTCACTCGATCTCGCAGCAGCTCACTCGCATCTATAGACAGCTTTTCCTCAATGTCACGGATACCGGGTACCGTCTCGCCCTTCTGAATGCAATCCACCACGTCCTTGAATGACTTCGGGTACGACGGCCCACTATCCGTTACAGTCGAACTGGTTGCTGAGTCAAGCATCTTCTCGTCGCCGCCTTCAGACTTTGATCTAGACGAGACTGGAATATTGTCCGCCTCAAGACCATCGGCTTTGTTGGTGGTACTGCTCACGCAGGTCTGTTGTTCCAGACGTGCCATGAACGCATCGAAATTCGTGGACGTGGAGTCTGACGACACGCGGTTTCTACCGGATATCCCATCAGTCGGCGTCGCCGAGCATATCTCCTCGACAAGGTCGGAGTCACCGACACTAGTTGCAATCGCACTGTTCATTGCGGACGCCTCTGTCTTCTTCTTTTCCTGCTGAGCATAGAAATCTTCCAGACTCGCGTGTGCAATTTCCTCGAGTGACAGATTTGAAGAGGCGTCCGCACTCGCAAGCGACTGAAGAGCCTTCAGCAGTGCACGCAGAATAGCGATGTTCTCATCGAACACTCCGGTCGATTTGCTCGCCGCGTGCCATTTCCACTCCAGATTGAGACCTACTGTCTCGAACCCGATTGATTTGAGAAGCTCCCCATGATGCTGCACGGCAGACAATCGAATGCATTAGTACAACACACTACGCTTCGTGTGTCTGGAGTCGAAGCGGGTAGGACGTACCTTGAGCGGCTCGATCTTTTGCTTGAAGTTCGCGTTGCCAGGAGCGATCCGGCGATAACGGGGCACGTCAGGATTCTACATGCACATCGAGCAATGTGAACTGTCCCGTATCCATAAGATCGACCTGGAAAGCACAATATGTGGCGTTACCTCGACGAGATTCTTGACGTACATACTAAGAATGCCCGCTGCCGACTTGAGTTGTTCCAGCGAGTTCTGCATCAAAAAGCATCCTTTCAGTCATCATTTAGCGCGAGTCCAAGCAGGACGTGTAAATCTTACCTCCATTCGAAGCTTTTTCAACGCGTTTTGCATAAGCTCCGCCTTACGCACTGCCTGGGAAACCACAGCAGGCTGCTGCTGCTGCTGTCGTCTGTCTACAACTGGAGTCAAGCGAGTGGTAGCTTCCGCAGCCAAAACGCTTTCTCTACTTGTATCTTCGCTCGTTTCGTCCACATTTGTATCCAAGTCACTGGTGCTCTTCGTCCTTTTTGCAAGCAACAACGCTTTCAGCGTCGATACCTCAGCCTTTAACTCAGCAATCGACTGCGCGTTGCCGTGCTCACGTAGTGTGCTGTTAACATGGGCATTCAACAGCGTCTTGTTCTGTAAACTACGCTCCTTCTCATCCAACAACACTGTCAATTTGGCCAGTTCTCTCGTCTGCTCTTGGATAGCTGCTGCTACACTCGACAGCTCAGCCAGAAGCGCTTCATCTTTCTCGGCTTCTTTCTCTTTTTCCGCCTGCACTGCTTCTGCCTCCAACAACAATGGCGTCGGCCGCTAGAACACCATGTCAGCACTCTTTATCGAGACACACACGCACGACATGTCAAACGTGACGTACCAGCCACGGAATATACCCCAACCCAACGGCGTAGTTCCAAATGAACGTGACAATTGAAGCTGCACCAATGAGGGACGACACCGTCCAGAGCACGCGAACATAAGCCGGATAGTGGGCACTGGGCGACATCATCTGCTGCATTGGCACAGCTGCCGTCGTCATCATCCCGGGAGCTGTTCCTCCTTGGCGGTGCATTGGATTCTCTGGCAATTGCGTCCCTTCTGCAGCTGCCCCGCTCTTCTGGTGGCGGTCAATAGCCGCTTGAATCTCCTCTTTAGTCATACCTTTGCCTTCCAGAAACGACACACGCTCGGACAGGGGCGTCGACTGGACACACCCACGCACGGACAATAGTGAGCAGTGACTTGAAGAATGTATAGCAAAGGACTCTCAGGACGCGCACGTACCTGAACGCTCGGGTGCTGCAGGAACTTGAGTCCATTCTCGACCAAGTCCTCGCGCATGTTTACGGTGTTTGGCCCTAACGACGACGCTAATTAGAATTACAGCGGGTGAATTAGAGCTCCGATTGACGTTATTGCTGCTTGTTTCCGCGCTAATTCCGAATCGCGCAGGTCGTTTCGCTCCAGACTCTGTGCACCAGTCAGTCAGTCAGTCAGTCAGTCAGTTGGTTGAAGGGACCCCGATAGGAATACCGCTTCCAGTGACGATAACCTGAAGACACCGTCACCTACACATCTGAGTCGTCTCTATTCCTGCGAGCACAAATGGGACCTCGGACCAAGCGAGAGGCAAAGCGCGACGATGACGACGGACACGATGACGGTAAAATGGGTACACTGGTTGATGGCAAGCCGGTCCTTGAACGGCGCAATCCGTCGCACATTAAGAATAAAATGAAGCGCCAGCTCGTGATGCAAAAGTACCGCAAGGAGAAGAAAGAGGCCAAGAAGGCGACGCAGCTCAAGCGTCGACGGGAGGCGGAGGAGATGGGCGAAGACGCGGCGCCCAAGATGGAGCCGCGCACCATTGACAACACTCGGGAGCAGGAGGTGACGATGGTCAGTCCTGACGGCGACGAAGAGGTCGATGCTGACGAGCGCGACGACGAGTTCGCCCGCATCTTTGCCAATGAAGAAGCGCCCAAGCTCATGATCACGACCCGCCCGTTTCCATCGGGCGACCTCTACCACTTTATCCACGACCTCCTGGATCTGTTGCCGAACTCGTTTTACTACAAACGAGGCACGTTTGACATCAAAGAGATTGTGCAGTTTGCCTGTAACAAGAAGTTTACGCACTTGGTTGTGCTCTCGGAGAAGAGCAAGATCTGTAACGGGTACGTTGCTAATGACTGCAAGATTGAAGGATGCGATGCTAAAGATGAATCTGGTAATATCCATGTTGTTGATGTTGTTCTTGTCGTTCTCGATCTGTAGCATGCTAGTGAGCCGATTACCAGAAGGTCCGACGGCGTTCTTCAAAGTGTCGAACGTGAAATTGACCGAGAGCATCAAGGAACGAGGTCGACGCACGGACCATCAACCCGAGCTGATTCTGAACAACTTTTCCACGCGTCTGGGCCACCGCGTGGGTCGGTTCCTGGGCTCGCTGTTTGAGCACCAGCCTGAGTTCGAAGGTCACCAGGTCGTGACGTTCCACAACCAGCGCGACTTTATCTTTGTACGGCACCACCGGTATACGTTTGAGAACGAGAAGAAGGCGCGTTTGCAAGAGATCGGGCCGCGGTTTACACTAAAGCTGCGCTGGTTGCAGCAGGGCACGTTCGACACGAAGTTTGGCGAGTTCGAGTGGATCCACAAGCAGCACCAGCTCGATACGTCGCGCCGAAAGTTCCATCTCTAAGCGGTTTGTATTATTCGTCACGCGGTCGGCGCAACGGACTTGGTGCACCATTAGAGCCACCTACCTATTCTCACCCTGTTCTGCTTCATTTGTAGCTCTACACTTTCTAGAAAGGACAAACCCACAACCATGAACAAAAAGTATTTGGGAAAAAAGCGCATTCTGATTCCGAAACGATGTGGTTATCTTTAGGGGAAAATAAAATAACGCCCCATTTAATCACGAAAATAAAGAAACGCCCCAGATGATTAGAAGATAAAAGCCCCACGGAAAGGACGGACAGACAGATGCAAACACGAACACACGGATCTAAGCATGATTTAGAATTCGGCATTCAACCTCGCGCACACTCACTAATAGCTTCACCCTTCGGGCTCGCGATTAAAGCGCGAGCTCCTGAGCTTGCTCCACTAACTGTTTAATTTTTTAATTATTTGAGCATTTTACAATTTTCTAATTATTTGGGGCACTTTTTATTTTCCTGTTTTTAAGCATATAAATTCTTTTTATGTCAACAATTGACTACAGCCAAACACACTTGCTACGACCAATTGCTCAAAAAAAGCCAGTGACGTATTTGTCACAGATTCTAATACCGACTCGGCTGTTGCAAATCAAGACCAAAAGAACGTTCTTTACGGTTGCAAAATATATTCTAAGAGACCACGTCCTAAAAGCTCAATAAAGGGCGAGGAAACTCTTCCACAGCCGACAATAACCGACACACACCCATCTCCCGTCCTCTTTACGATCGTTGGAGACCTCTGCACCGTCTATCGACGTCAAGAAAAACATCATCGGCTTGCACGACTGCAGATTTATTGGCTCGTGGACTTGATCAGGTACGCGATCAGGTCGCGACGCTCCTGCGGCTTCTTCAGGCCGGCAAACACCATCTTGGTGCCCACGATGTACTTCTTGGGGGCAAGAAGGTAATCAAACAGCGTCTCGTCTGTCCAGACAATGCCCGAGTTCTTGTTGGCAGCTGAGTACGAATAGCCTGAAGCTCGACCCGACTGACGGCCCATCAGGCCATGAAGGTTGGGGCCCTGCTTGTGGCCGGCGCCACTCTCCGTGGTGTGGCACTGCGCACACTTGGTCTTGAAGATCTTGGCGCCCTTCACAGCGTCTCCTTTTCCGCCGGCGACTTCCATTGTGCTAGTTGCGGGGGGGAAGTATTCAATGTAAAAAAGAGGTTTCCAGGCAGGACTTGTGACGCGAATGCAGTCGTTTTCAGAATGTCCGATCGGAACCACTGCCTGAAAAGCTACGGCCACCACGGCTTGCGGAAAAACCTTACGAATGAGGTTGAAACCCAACGTGCGGACGCGAAACGACCGGATCGGCGAGTTACTGCGGACCAATCAGAGAGCGCCGGAATGGTCGCAACACGCCTTTCTGGCGAATCGGGTGGCGATTTGGCGCCACAATTTGCTGAGACTTTGTTGACAGCACATTACGCCAAGTAGACGACTGACAGTCTGTCCGGCAGCAGCAAGAGTCCAATCGTCGTCGGCAGCAGCGAGAGTCCAATTGCAGCCAGCACGTGATTGTTGAACTAAATGGCTCAATCTGCACTCCAAATGTTGAATACTCAACTCGAGTGGACTGTGAATAAATGGTGCGATGAGGCGCTTGAACTATGGTATCTTACGAGCTGGAGAAAAGCCGATGAGCAACGTAGAGTTGAATAGCACGATGCGTGTCGCACGCGCATTGAACGTGCAAGAGTGGATGTTGTGGGCACTGCAGATTATGCCCACCATGTCGACTTGCAGTGCCTCATTAACTTCTGGAAAAGCAATGGTTGCTTGATGTGCTAGACTTCGCATCGCTGTGTACCAAGGAAGCTGCGTCTGCATTGCCGAGGACATGCGTGACGACGCGAAGTTGCAGAGGGAAGATTCATACAATATATGGGAGCATTGCACGTTACCAATGCAGTAGTGTGCAGCGGCTCTTGGTATTCTTGTATCCGTAACATATATAGATGCGTGATTTTCTCAGAAAACGCCGGCTCGTTGCTAGGTCATCAAGTAAGAACTTCCATCGGCATCGCATATTTGCCATCATCGAATCAGACAACATCACACTCAATTTCTTCAGTTGGTGGCAGTTGCCGCTTATGACGTCACGCGGAAACTAAACGATCTGCGCCTGTCTTGTCATAACAAGTCGATCCGGAACATTGCGCAATCGGTGATGGCTGTCGGGCTAATATCGAACATGGGCGACGACATCGATCGAATCGAAATTTTGAACCCTGTCAACAGACCATATGACAAAAGCTCGTCCTTTTGACTACCGCTCGTACAAACACCATGATCAGATATGAGCCTTGTCACAGCATCTTATGTCCCTCTAAACACCACATCATACCGACACGTAGACAACCTGCCCGAACGACTAAACTCCAGCCACTAGCTCCTCCCTAACATCAGCTCGACCTCTACCCAGTAATAAAAGCCGTAGCAAATCCAGTCCAGAAAAACGATTGGCTAACAAAACCTGCTTCACCACCGAGGAAGTCGTGGCTCTTCCGATCGAGAACGACTTGCACCCGAATCCCAGGAGACTGTTCCTTCCTCACTATTGAGACGCCTCGCTCGCTCTTCCCCATGAGGTCAGTACATCAATATACGCAATGCACCTCCCAACAGCCACGACCCTGTCCCAGCAACTGCTCTCTTCTAACCTTGTCATTGTCACCCCCTTCCGTTTCTGTGCTCGTTCTTCCGCCTCCCAGTCGATCCCTCACCACAGCACAAGATGACGAATACTTTCCGTCTCTCCTGACCGCTCTCCCGTCAACTCCCAAGACGGACGAGTCCGAAGTAAGCGCTCCTCGTGTCCGCTCCGAAGCGGACGTGCTCTCGTCGAAAGCCGGACAACGGCTGAGCTTTGCCGAGAGCTTGTCCATGAACCGAGACAAACCGCAGAGCGTCCACGTGCCCGAGGACTCACCGTTCACTTGTGGTGGCAGCTACCCGAACCATTTGGGGGCTCACAGACGCAAGAATGCGTCGGCACATCGTGCTGGTAACGGGACTGATGTCCAGGACGAAGATGTACCGCCTCCACCGACGATGTCGTTGCTAAACCCCAGCGACTTTGCTGCAGGGTCTCACAACGTGGAGGATGATGAGGCTGCAGCAATGGTAGAGGCTAGACGTAGGGCCGCAGCAGTGCGGTCTTCGTACTACCCGGACGTCCACAGTGACGAGTGGGGGCAGGACAAACAGTATTGGGTCACGGTGTTTGGGTTTCCTCCAAGTGCTCGGTCTTTTATCCTGCACCAGTTCCAGTCCGTCGGTGAAGTCGTGAACTACTCGAGTAGCAGCGGTGGCAATTGGCTGCATCTTCGCTACTACACTAGACTACAGGCGGAGAAGGCGCTCAGCTACGACGGACGCACACTTGCTAGCAACATCATGGTCGGTGTGAAGAAGTGCTACCCGTCAGACAGAGACGCCACTGAGCTTGACGATAAGCCTGTGTCGAGCTACTTTGGTGCACAGGCACATCAGAGCCTCGGATCGCGGGACTTGGAGGTTGATCCTACTGACGCTGACATCATGCTGCCTCCGCCGCGCCGACAGGACTTTTGTTCGCGGGTGCTCGGCTATCTATTTAAGTGGTGATGCGGCTCTGGTTTTTAGCATCAAGAAACCGTTGCTCTGGAGTAGTGGCGAGCAAGCTGGTGATTATCCTACAGGCAAGAAAGTAGACGGGCTCAAGTGGTGCATAAGCGTTGTTGCAACAAGAGAGAGTTTGGACGGCAAAAGACGAAAGAACAGCGTGCATTTGTGCTCAGGAGATTCCTCCGCCAAACGTCCGGTAAACGTGCTGTTATGCCCGAGCAAACTCTAAAGTAAGTCACCAACAGTGCCCTCGATACCGCACACGTGCTCTGCAAGTTTGACTGTACTCGAATCTTTATGCTACATGGTTGAAGCAAGCATTGCGGATCCACCCTCTTCTGCAATTATCCACAAGTCCAAGCAGTTTATCAATCGATTAAACAGCGTAAAGCACGCACGCAAATCAATCACACTCATGCCCCTAAAAAAACCCGCGACGTAACACCCGTCCCCGTCATCATCTCTTTTCATTCGTCGAAAACGATTTTCCTCGCCTCCGCTTCGTCATAGCAGCTTTTCGACTGTCATAGCACCATCTCGAGTGTGTGTTTATCTTCTCCTCCCTCTCTGTCTTTCTCTCTATCGTCATTGCGTCATGGTCCTCCTGCCTTCGATCGTCCCCCGTATCCAGCAAAAGGTCTTGGAGCACCAGCTCGTGGCCAACAGCCCGAAGCTCACGGCCATGCTGGGACATCCCGCCGGTCCCTTTACCGTGCACTTTTGGGCGCCTACCATCAAGTGGGCCATCTCCCTCGCCAATGTCGCAGATATGCGGCGCTCGCCCGAAACCATCTCAGTGGCTCAGCAGACGGCAGTCACGTGCACGGGCGTCATCTGGTCGCGTTATAGCACCGTCATTACGCCCCAAAACTGGAACTTGTTTGCCGTCAACGTCTTTATGGCTGGGACGGGGCTCGTGCAGTTCTACCGCAAGTTCACGTACGACCCGACGCAGACGGAGATGAGCTCAGCTGTCGCTAAGACCAGTTGACTCGACGTCTGTGGAGATAGAGGAGTCTACGGAGTCATCTACGGGATGGGCGTCATTGAGGCCAGTACTGCTAATTTTACTGCAGCCAGGTGAAGTACAAGGATGGAGAAAAAGTGTGTGTGAGTTTTAAGTGAATACACTTGTGACGCTGTTCATTCTGCCACGACAACTTGGGCTTAGTCCTTGGTGATTGAAGGTTTTTATAGAGGTGTAAGAAGTACACGAATGCTGCTAAGTGGCTTCCACGTGAAATGGCAGCCGAAACGTTGTAAGCCCTCATCTGGAATGTCATAGCAGTGATGGTAACGCATGACACGCTTTCAGTTGCTGGAGGCAAGTCGTCCTTCGTGCCCCTTGTTCACAAGGTTATCAAAGAAATCGAGAGTAATAGCGCTTGGAGAAATTACATATCGTCTCGACATCGTCAGTGTATACATGGTGGATAAGTCGCGTAGTGTAAGCTTCTGAATGACAAATGCGCTCTTCTACAAGAGATTGCAGACGTCAAAGGGATTGTCTCCATGAGAACGATGCACTGCCTTGGTCAAGGTCTAGTGAACAGTCTATGCGGCTATGCATCCTTGAGGGTTTCTTGGATGGAGGAACATAAGCCCTGACCATCCAGAACACGAAGCTACGTGAAGGCTTCGTGGCAACTCGCCGATCATGCAACAAATAGGATCGCAGGCATGGTATAGATGGACGCAATCTCGAGCTCAAGCTGGAGGTCAGTCATAATTTGGGCACGAGAGTGCAGTGCGAAGAGTACGCTGCAGTGGCATAGTTCCGGTACGACTAAGGCAAACGATCTCCGACGCAGTCACTACTAGCCGTTAAGTGACGTCGACGATTCCAGATCCGTACGCTTGCAATGTCTAGTGTGACAGGATTTTCAGCTGCAACCGATACCCATCCGGAACAGTTATACGAGGGATAACCGCCACGGTTTAGACTTGGTGACTGATCCCCCGTCGAATGTACATGTCGAACGCTTTTTACACATCTCCTTAGTGGACACGCCCACATTCATGGCATAGCCAATTCATCTACACATGTCTGCGCCGGGTACTTTGAGGAAGGTATCAGTGCTATTCTATTCGGCGTGTTGGCGCACCTATCGATTGAAGTTTGCAAGCTCGCTCGCGCGCAGAACGTGACACTATTTCATTTACCTGCACATCCGCAAGACAACTGGGAAAGTTGTTGCATTCAAGGAACACGTCACGGAAATGGATTGACTTGAGTAAGTGCACAAGTTCATTTCGCAACCAACAGAACGTTTGGAACAACGTCTTACACCTAGCGACCACTTGTTTCTAGCTTATGAAATCTAGCCCGGTCGCGTCGCTTTTGGCGGAGTCGTCCGTCGAACCGCTTGCGGCCAAGTAGTGTCCTAGCGCATCGACTAAGCATTCCGGGAGATGTACTCGAAAAAAGACGTGGTCAGTGAAGTCTTGCTTGAAGCGTTCCGGAATCTACCCATATGGGCTCAAGGCTCTGGAGTCGACCAATGCGACGGTAACTGTCCCACGGATAGATGTTGCACCCTCAGCAACACGTCCAGCTGACCTTCCAGTCGGGATTGGCCCTGATCGAGAGCCCGAAGACGATTTTCAATCAAGCCTGGAGATCCAAAGCGGTCCACTTGGTCACGGAGCTGTGCTAGGGCAGTTGAATGCAGACATGTTGTAGTTCGAGACTCCACAAGGGTAGCACGGAGATGTTGTACCTCGTGCATCAGGTTGTCTACTATTTGACGGAGCCCGTCATTGGCTTCCGCCAATATATTGGCGTCAACTCGCCCTGCGCGCTGAGCGAGGATGCTTCTACTGCCACGTGGAACACCTTCAGAAGCGACGTCGTCGACATTGGCACGATTAGTCTGTGGTGAAGTGGCGGGGGCTCCCTCACCATGAAATCTCGTCGAGGTACCGGATCCTCCACCGTCATTACTGCCTATACACCTCTGACGTTTTTGAAGACTGCGTGCATGGTCATCCTGCGACCTGAGTCGATTTCTACCAGTAGGTATAAAAGCAGTTGGGTCTGCTGCGGTCATGCTATGGTGGTGACCCGACGCTGCTGCAGCCGGAGAACTAGAGTGCATTGCGGTCTGCGTTCGAGGCGGTTGTCGGTATCGATACGCCGAGCGTAGCTGGCCTCTGGCCTTTAGCTTTGCGAAATCAAAGCGCAATGTTCGCTCGAGGCGAACGTGATGTTCGTCACCGCTTGCCCGAATAGTGTTCATGTTGCCATATTGGCGATGATGGACCCAACGAACGAATTCGTCATCATCGTCCTGTTCAGACTCGCCTGGGAGTAAGACTACCGGGACTGTTCTCATGGCGGGTACAGAAGCATTACGTGCTTGATCATTTAGGCGCGCTAGATACACCTGCTTGGTGGTAATCTGAGGAGTGAGATACCTCTCACGTAGAGCGTCCCGCTCTGTCATGGTGTAGCGATGCTACAATACCGATTCAGTCAGAGAACGTCTTTAGGCTCTCAGAGCCGCTTGGTTAAGTGAGCTAAAGGTTACGACTTTAGGACCTAACAAGTTCAACGAACTGAGGGGTAGCCAACAGTCAGGGGTAGAACGGGGTGACAGAGCAAAGAACGTTGAAAGAATCAACAGCTCAAGAACCGAACTACTTCTCACAGGCTTGTGATTTCCTTGCTCAAAACGTCAAATGATCTTCAAACATGGTTTCACAACAGAAATAAACCTCGCCAAAATACCTCTCGTGAGGTATACGAATTGATCTGCGAATCGAAGTATTCAAGAGTAATTGATGGCTCAGCACCCAATCCTAACGGTAAGGATTGTACAATTCCAACCGCAAGATACTTTCATACCGATTGTGTAAAAAAAACTTCGATGTGATATCTCGTTCAGGATAAATAAGC
Source organism: Peronospora matthiolae (assembly GCA_921007115.2). NCBI lineage: Eukaryota > Oomycota > Peronosporomycetes > Peronosporales > Peronosporaceae > Peronospora > Peronospora matthiolae. Next base: position 639,566 of record CAKLBY020000069.1, on the reverse strand, counting down.
CTTACGTACAGGACACAACAAAAGCCGTTGGACCAGCCGACTCAGGACCACAGCATGCATTCTCCCAAGCAGACTATTGACCCCCTCAGAGGCCTAATTCCGCGCGAGTTGAGCTTGGTAGTGTTAACAGTTAATCTCATGGTTGCGTTTCGATACAAATTACGACGGCACCACTAGGCGATGATTCAGCGATGTCAGTCAGCATCCCCACTGAGTAGGAGGCGGTAAACTACAATTGTTGTCGTCTTTCAGGGTGAGAAAGCTCAGAATCGGCACACGTATGCATTAAGATGAAGTTTCTGTTGCAGCAGACCCGTTTTCAGAACTCGGTGTCTTAAATGCACTGACGGCACTGTGCCAAAACTCAACTCGTGCCACACACGAGCGATAGTTTCATTGAGCAATAAAACAAAATGTGCAGCGGAGCTACCCTTACTCCTTTGTTAGAGGCAGATTTATTGACTCGTTGAGTCTCTTAGTGATTTAAACAAGACGAATATGAGCTTGACGGGTCTCAAGTCTTCACAGAATTAGTGAGACTTATCTTATCAAGCTCGCAAGCTTCTAGTCCTGGTTCAAGGGGGGGGACAATGACTCCAAGGAACAATGTGGTAATAATGCCCGAGAGTATTCGTCAAAAACAGTTCTTGACGCTTACGATCAAAGACGTCGTAGTATGACACGTGTCTTAGATTGATCGAAAGGAAGATGACTTCATTTTCTGATGTATAGCGATAACAAACCTTACTTACGTATTTAACCTTGAAACTAGACTACCTAATCGAGGAGTGTAACGGGGTGAATCGTTACATAACAATTTATAAGAAATTGTTAATAGAATATAACTATAAGAGTTATATTCTCAGAATATTGTCATAAGGACAATATTCTGTAGCACTTACGAGTAGTTCCTAATTGGTTGATATAGGCCATTATATCAACCAACGAAGACGCGCCACGACAGACGCACGCAATGAGTGGTGAGCAGATAACTGATTTACACATTTGTATTTAGACATAGTTAGATGAAGGTAAATAGTGATTTATTGCAGGCATTACTATTATAAATACAGCTCTACTTTTTACTTTAACCAAGTACTCGCTTCTTCTTACCGTCTTCCTCTGCACGTACGAGTGTACGTGAAGTTACGAGGCACCGCCTTATTCTGTCATCAGAATAAGTAGCTTGTACTGTCACCAGTACAAGCTTCAGGGTGCCCCGTTACACCTGGTAGCACTTCGTAGTCCGTCCAAGGACCGCGTTCACATCCAACATGAATATGTTGGATGATGAAGATGACCAAAGCTTTCACGCTACGCGTGACGGCTACTCCCATTTGATCGATGTCGAATGGGATGCGGTTGAACGAATGGGTTCGACCATGGGCATCCATGCTGTTAGCGTCATGCTAGAGGCTCTCAATAGAGATGCCCAACATGCTACTATCGCCAAGTTCATTCAAAATGAACTTGACGCTGAACGCGAGAAAGTAGCCTTGCTTCACCAACAAGATTCTCAACAAGCAGAGTTGTTGAGAGAACAGGGTGCTCAACAGTTTGAACTGTTAAGACAGCAGCAGGCTGCTGCTGGCGGGTCGATGCACTCGCGTCGACCCGAGACTTTGAAGATTGACATCTCAAAGTACAGGGGGGTCGAAGAAGACTCCCTCTTGAGATGGTTCGTCGAATTGGATGACGCCATAAGGGCGCGTCGCATCGACGACGGGGATATGCAAGTTGCATTTGCCCATTCAAATCTGGCAGGACGTGCCAAGACTTGGGCACTGGGGCTCAAGTTGCACGACTTATATGCGTTTGGGTAATTAGAAGTCTTCAAGTCGCGGCTCAGACAAACGTTTGAACCACCTAGAGCTGAGTTCAGAGCTCGAACTGAGCTCTTGAAGCTCAAACAGGGTAAGCGTGATGTGCACGCTTACGCCCAACATATACGACATCTTACGAGTTGTATAAGTTCCAATCCGGTGGATGAACACACGTTGGTTTCGGTGTTCATGCAGGGTCTTGCGGATGGTCCCGTCAAGACTCACCTGTTCCGGCTTGAACTAGATTCACTAGAACAAGCCATTTCCATTGCGGAGCAGGAAGACTTCAGTCTGAGACAGGCTCGCGCCAGCTCGACATCATATCGTCAACCGAGACGATCAGACAGCGGAGGTCCAGAGCCGATGGAACTCTGTTATGTAGAGAGCGAGAAGGCTCGCTCTACAGACTACAAGAAGTTGCAGAAATTCAACAGATGTCAAAAGACAGGACATTACGCTTACGATTGTAGTGCCCCTCGTCCAGTGTCTCGCAACACTGGGCGTAGTGACCGTCCACCCATGATAAAGGGGCAGGGACGAGGGTCCGCAGTTGGTGCAAAGACGAAACAACGGGATGGACCGTCAAAAAACGGACAGGATCAGTAGGTACGGAGCACCCTACTGGTCTAGCAACGTCAAGAGAATTTGTAGGCCTCTTGATGAAAGTTGCTCCCAACACACAAACGTTGTGCGTTGCTGCTCTAGGTAATGAGGTCTCACTCATTACCTTGAAACTCGAAGCGACGAATAAGTTGTCCCTTCGAGCTCTAGTCGATTGTGGGGCGTCCAACAATTTTGTGCGACGCCAATCGCTAGAAGATGGTCACTTTAAATTCAGTGAATGTGACACACCTCCTACGAGGATGACGGTACGTCTTGCGACAGGCGCATCCGTAACCGTCATGAAGCGTATAGCGAAGATCCACTATACGCTAGAAGATACCCAATATGACGATGACTTTATCGTATTGGATTTGGATGACAAATTTGATGTCATCCTTGGAATACCGTGGCTCAGAAGGTACGAACCACGAGTAAACTGGCAACATCGGACAGTAACGATGCCTGCCGCTTGTTCATCAGATGGCCATCTGATGAACGTTTTGGAGCGTCCACAAGCGTGTGGATGTACTACGAGTGAGTGCGATGGCCTCACTTGTGGTACGGTCGTTAGTACGACTGCACAAAACCTTAGTGTACCAAACGGTTACACTTCGGAGCAAAGTTCCGGCGGCTGTGAGGAAACACAGGCTGCGCCGAAGGTCCACCACTCGAATAAGTCGGGTGGACTGGGACAAAGATGTATCCCCAGCGGGGAACATCTAGAAGAGAAACAATCGATCGCTCAGGTTAAGCGAAATGATAATCCTAGATCGACTGGAGAGTCTTTCGTAGAGGATCTCGCTGTGGTTGCGCAACCCCAGCTAGAGGAAGTAAAGGGAATAAGTCCCAAGATTACAAATACGGCGGAAATAAGTTCCCCGAAACCCGCGGGAATAAGTCCCCGGGAAGCCGAAGGAATAAGCCCTTCGAAGCCTGAGGGAATAAGTCCCCAGGAAATGACAGAGACATTGAATGTCATAGTCAATAACGGATCAAGTGTAGGCGCTTATACACTCGATCTGATTGCGCCTCCGAAGTTAACTTCGGAGATCACTCAGTTGCCAACGCTCGAACATAAAAGGTTCTTGCGTGATCTGCGTAGTGGCAAAGTCAAGCAGATCTGCATACTCGTCGCTGACGACGAGTGTGTAACCGACATAAGGTCAGCAACAGTGTTCACTGAGAACGAGAGAGTTCTCAGTAGTTCATCTATGGACGAGAGTGTCCTAGATGAAAAGACACGAATTGAGCGATATGACTCCCAATCATGGGAATCGCTCAAGAAAAATCCTCTCTATGAAGATTTGGTTGAATTCAAGGATGTATTCCCTGAAACTGTTCCGTGCGAATTACCGAAGGATAAAGGTATTCGACACGAGGTCGAGCTTAAACCAGGCTCGAAGTACTGTGTCATGAAGCAGTGGCCACTGCCTCGTGAACAAGTACTTGCGATCGACAAATTCTTTGCCGATCGTTCAGCTGCGGGCCATGTGAGGGAATCAACTTCCCCACATAGCTCTCCGACCTTCTGTGTGCGAAAAGCAACAGGAGGGTGGCGGATAGTGCACGCGTTCAACAAATTGAACGCTGCAACGGTACCGGCTCAGACGCCGATACCGAGGAAGGACGTAATCATTGATGGTATGTCAAAGAGTACCATCTTTTCGTCCATGGATTTGATGGATGGCTTCTATCAAATCCTTATGCGGGAACGGGATATACCCTATACTGCAGTTAGCACGCCTAGCGGCATGCTCTGGGAATGGCTAGTAATGCCACAAGGGCTCAGTAATTCCCCTGCCACGTTCAACAGATATGTATCACATCTGTTGAGACCAGTACGAGAATTCGCGCCGAGTTATTTCGATGACGTATTCATCCATAGTCGAGCTGTGGATGGAAAGTCGGACGTTGAGGTTCACAGGTACCACGTCCGACAAGTTCTTACAATCATGCGAAAGCATCAATTGTATGCTAACCTCAAGAAGTGTATATTTGCAGCAAGCGAAATACCACTTCTTGGGTGCATCGTTGGTAAGAACGGTGTACGTCCTGATCCCGAAAAGATCAAGGCGATCACCGACTGGCCTGTGCCGGTCGATGTCAAAGGTCTTCGAAAATTCCTTCGGCTAGCGGCGTATTTGCATAAGTATTCACGCAATTACGCCGATATGACTGTGCACCTCTCTCGTTTGTTGAAAAAGAACGAGAGGTGGTTATGGAACGCTGAATGTCAACGCTCCTTTGAGGGTATCAAGCAGAGCTTGATACAATCCCCAGTCCTAGCAATAGCCGATCAGGACAGGCCATTTCATGTGGTATGTGATGCCAGCGATTTCGCAATCGGCTGTGCATTAATGCAGTACGATCTTGAAGGCGTTGAACGCGTCGTCTGCTATCAGTCGCGTCAGCTGCAACCAGCTGAGCGGAACTATCCAGTGCATGACAAGGAACTCCTTGCCATGAAGTATGCACTCGCGAAGTTCAGAGTCTATCTATTAGGAGATAGACCCTTCGTTGTTTACACTGACCATGCGTCATTACGCACGGCAGTGAACAGCCCGCACCTTTCACAACGAATGGCGCGGTGGTTGTCATTCTTTGCAGAATACAACGTTACGGTCGAGTACAAACCAGGACGACTTAATGTCGTCGCTGATGCACTCTCACGTCGTCCCGACTTTGAAACAGTCGCGAAACCCAACAGTGAGACAGTCACTGTTGCGGTTATGACGTCCTCAGTCCCATCTACAACGTTGTATGATGATGTGAGGCGGGCATACGCCCAAGATGGTGAGATAGTGAAGTTGTTGACACATCTCTCCCAACCATCTTGAGAATCGTTGAAACGATTGTCGTCTGCGTATCGATCTGCATCAGATCGATACACTGCTCGTAACGGTTTACTGTATTATACAGCCGTTTATGGTGACACACCACGTGTTGTCATTCCAGATGATACTGATCTGCGTTTGCGGATCATGTTCGAGTATCACGATGCTCCTATAGGAGGACATCGTGGCCGAGAGAAAACATATCTCACGGTAAGTCGAGACTTTTACTGGCCCTGCCAGTATCAGTTTGTGCGAAAGTATGTTCGCGCATGCGAAGTCTGCCAACGAGTGAAGTCAAGTCCTTCACTGCGTGCACCTTTACAGCCTCTACCGGTTCCGGCTGAGTGCTGGGAATCCATCTCAATGGATTTCGTCTTCGGGTTACCCAAAGACGCACGCGGGAATACGGGTATTATCGTATTTGTTGACAGATTCAGCAATATGGTACACCTTGTGGCTGTACCAGAGACAATCACGGCAAGTGGCTGTGCTTGTGTCTTTATTGACACCATCTTCCGACTTCATGGGTTGCCCCGTGAACTCGTATGAGACAGAGATCCACGATTCACTGCTGATTTCTGCCGCTCCGTGTTCAAATCACTCGGAACGCGCTTGAAGATGTCGACATCTGATCATCCAGAGTCAGATGGTCAGACGGAACGTGCCAATCGTGACCTTGAAGAGATACTTCGAGGATACGTACACTCCTTTAAGAGTTGGAGTGAGTTTTTGCCAGAGTTTGCCATTAACAACTCGGTGCACGCGTCCACGACACATACACCGTTTTACGTGAATGGCTTGCGCCATCCGCGTGTACCCACCTTACTAGAGTGCAACTCTGGTTTAAGGGGGGAGGGACTCGCGCGAGCAAAAACCGATTTGGTTCACGCTCATCACGCTCTGACGAAGAAGTCATTGCGTTTGATGCCGATATCGATAACATCGATATCGAAGAAGATGATGCCAGTGAGAGTGCGGAAGCCCTCACTGAAGAAGATGATCCCAGTGAGAGTGCGGAAGCCCTCACTGAAGAAAAGGTTGATGTTGCTGCAGTGCGCTCACAGCACACTGAAGCTAACGAGTCATCAGATGAGTTCATACTGGCTCGTGAAACGGTAGTCCGTTTTGTGCAAGACTCCATCGCCGAAGCGGTGGATAAGCAAAAGCAAAACGCTGACAAGAATGGAAGGGCAAACACTCTTTTATTTAATAAAGGTGACTTAGTCCTACTGTCTACGGTTAATCTACCAAAGCATGTAGTGACTAACTTGGGTAGCAGTAAACTACTACCCAAGTACATTGGCCCATTTCGTGTATTGCACCGCCTAGGCAATGCATACACGATCGAGTTACCACGTAAGATGCGAACGCATCCCACGTTTTACGTTGGTCGGCTTAAGCCGTACCATCAGTACGCTGCTTCTTCCGATGAAGAACGCCCTTGCGCTCAAGCATCTCGCAGAGAGCCTTGTGCTCCCGATGGTGGGCATCAACAAGGGTCTGAAGAGCAGTTATCTCAGCCCGAGACCGATCAACAATCCCACGAGCTACCCTTAGCTCGTCACGAAGAGATGTCAGAGATCTCTCGTTCTCGAGCTGAGCAAAGGCAAACTCAGCTCGATGCTTCGAGGCAGTGTCCGCCATTTGGAGACGCCTATTCCGCTCATGCTCGAGAACGTCGCGTAACCCTTGCGTTACGCGATCAAAGAAGCTTTCGGGAACACACCGATCCACATGATCGTGTGGAGAGCGTCTTTCCTCCTCCTCCACCTCCATTAGAGGACTCTCGCGGTGGCCAGCGCTATCTAGTTGAGCAGCTGTTGAACCACCGCGACGTGAACGGACGTCGGACGAGTTATCTCGTCCGGTGGCGCGGCTATCCCCCGTCCTGGGATTCTTGGGAGCCCCGCTCCCAACTGATGATCGACGTACTGGGTCTGGTTGAGCAGTACGACGCGGCACATCCTGTGCCGCAGAAGGACCGCCGGAGAAAGTCTTCCCGGCACGGTCGTAAAGGGATTTCAGGTTGTCAATCCCTTCGTACATCTCAGTAGAGACACGTACGCGCCACCACGGGCTGGTAAGGAGGTAAGCCTCCTTAGGTGCTCGTGCAGAGTTGTTCACACAACATGGGCACGAGTCTCCCCAAGAGAGGCAGGGTAATCCTTTCTCCCTTGACAGACGATGCAGCTTGTAGCGTGCACCTGTCGGGGTTCGCTTTTCAAACTTATCACGAGCTTTGATAAGTTTGTCGTTCCAAGCGTCACGACCTACATCCTCGAGGTTATGGATGTAGGCGTTCCACGCCTGAAGTAGTGAGGGAACATCACGTTTGTGATTCCCACTGTACCATCGATGTCTAAAGAAAGCATCGATGAAGAATTCATGTTCAGCGCGATAGTTTTTCGCGCTGGGGTCAAGGTGATGGATCCTTGACGAATCGAACAATCGTGTTCGATAACGATCACTCGTCGTCGCCGACAAGTGATCCATGATGGATTTGGGAGGCATCCATGCCTTCTTCTCTTTAGTGAGACGCAACACACTGCGGTCCCGCTCTTCCTGCGACGTGCCGACAGAAGGAATGGCACCTCGTTGCGAAGTGGTGTCAATAGGAGAACCGACACCACTGTTAGCGCCCGAGTCTTGCGATCTCGAGCGCCTTCGCTTTTGCGATGGTTCATCTGATTCATCAGATGAACCAAAGATGCTGCGACGCAAAGCATCGTCCATGCCACGCTTGGCAGGCGGCTTAGATTCAATCGCCATCGATACGGATCCGTCATCCGTATCAGGAGAGTACGAGACACCGAGCTCGTACTCTGTGAAGACACGAGTGTCTTCATGACCAGCGCCTGCATCACCAAGTGACACAGGCTGGGTCGCTTCAGCAACCGATGAGACATCAGTTGCTGTTGTTTCTGCTTCGGCGTACGCACAGAGACGTGCAGACGCGCTCTCGGCGGCCTTGCTCGCGCATCGCATGGGCTTGTTTACCATGCGATGAAATGTTGGAAAGTGGACGCGGACCAACAAGTGCAAACCCTGTCCCAAATGATTTGGGACGAGTATCCATTTAGTCAATCAGTCACTAAAGTGACTGATGGTTAAGGGGGGTGATGTAACGGGGTGAATCGTTACATAACAATTTATAAGAAATTGTTAATAGAATATAACTATAAGAGTTATATTCTCAGAATATTGTCATAAGGACAATATTCTGTAGCACTTACGAGTAGTTCCTAATTGGTTGATATAGGCCATTATATCAACCAACGAAGACGCGCCACGACAGACGCACGCAATGAGTGGTGAGCAGATAACTGATTTACACATTTGTATTTAGACATAGTTAGATGAAGATAAATAGTGATTTATTGCAGGCATTAACTATTATAAATACAGTTCTACTTTTTACTTTAACCAAGTACTCGCTTCTTCTTACCGTCTTCCTCTGCACGTACGAGTGTACGTGAAGTTACGAGGCACCGCCTTATTCTGTCATCAGAATAAGTAGCTTGTACTGTCACCAGTACAAGCTTCAGGGTGCCCCGTTACAAGGAGTCCTGATAGATACCGTCTATTCGTAATCGATAAGGTACGGAGTTACCGCGAGCCTATGTAATACAACGACACGCCTATCAGGTTCACTGATCTCTTTGTGTGTGTGTGTCAGACCAGCGTATCTGGCTATGACAGAGGTTTGTGTAACCCCGGAATATGATGTCTTAGCCGATGTCTCCCGGCATCATTCAGACCCTCTTCCAAAGCGCAACCTTGTTGTAATTACATCTTTTACCTGGTAAACATAAATGAGCACTGTTGGTAGGTCGTCGTGGTCCAGTCACGGAATGGGTTACTAATCCGACCTAGAAATGTTACACGTGATAAATCGCGGCTCGATATGATCTCCAAGAGAGGTCTATAAACTACTTGATAAAACTTTTATTAAACTCCTGGCACGATATGCCAATCTTGCACAGAGTGTATCTGCACCTCAAATAAAACCGCCACGGCGGTTTTTTAGTCTTGTACATGGTGTAACAGCCTCTCAATTAAAATCGCTGCGGTTGTTTAGGCTTCGGGTGAAATTGACATTGATGAATACACAAAATTCACAAGATGAATCCAGTGAGTGCAAAACTAGCACGCAATTACTGCTAATCGAGCATCGTAGATTTGATGGTCGTTCACCTAGCTTAATCTTCGTTAAGACGTGCAAAGTTGAACAACAGAATTCAAATAGCGTTCAGTGTATTACTTACGAGTTATGAACCTACACACGATCTGCGGTACGTATTGTCTCGACTGCTGCTATATACCTATATCCTTGCCATTCTATGACAGCAGAACTGTCTAAGCTCACACCTACTGGTACGAGGTATCGTGGAACAAAATCTGGCCCTATAAGCGGGTATAAATAACGGTGTATAGCAAGTCTTTACAAATGGGGCCTTAAAGTTTGCAAGATATCGACTCAGCCTAGTCTTTTCAGTTTGCCGATACTTCTTACTTGGGTAGAATAAGAAGATGCTTGATAAGCTACATCACGTGAAAACAGAAGGGTCCATTTTTCATCGAGGCCGGCGTATCGGCAATGAATTATGATGGTCTTTCATGTGGGATGCAAAGACTGCAAATTAAGCTCAATGAGCTCAAAGCGCTTTGGCACATTTGCAGACTGTAGTGGATCGTACACAATAGCACATCAAGCGGAATGGTTTACCCGAACTAACATAGACTCGTTTATATATCCTAGAGCAGAGTCAGCCTCGTCTGAGCGTTCATCTCACAATGCTGATGATTGCACAGATAGCGTGGCATATGCCTTAATCGGCGCATAAGCATCCATGCGGAACGAATCACGATGCGGTATGAGTGAGCCGTTACGAGAATGGGATGTCTGCACAGAAGGCGAGGAAAAATAAGTGTGTACATGAGATTTTTACCGATGCTAAAGACTGTAAAAGCCGTGTCGGTATGAGACTCTATGCGTTTAACAGAACATGACCAACGAGCATATAAATTTTACATCACATGGAGTTGGCGAGCAGTTGATTTCTTATCATGGCTCTAGGCTATTGCATCGCGAGAATGACGAGCTATTTTTTAGGTGCATTATTTTTTTCCGCTAATACGGATGCATCACGACTATTTTATACTGAGGCAAGGATAGGATTCAGCAAAAACTGGGGGATCTCCCCATCAAGTCTAAATTACGAATTTTAGCGCGAGTGGGACGCATGAGTACGAACGGACTCTATATTTGGGTGAATGCTAGCCTTATAGCATAAATAACATTTGGAAAATGCAAAGTCAATACGAGGAAGCATGGAGATCCAACAAAGGTCACTGTGTCGGCGCTAACGCTACAAAGTTTATCTTCAACAATTTAATTATCGTACTCAGTGTTACTACTGGTATACGTATTATAGACAATGGGTGTATCGAAATGAGATGCTAGCACCAGCAATGGACTTGGAACGTCCTGGTGACACGGGGTCGCTAGGTGAGATAAAGTCGCATAGAAAATCCGTCTTAACGACACAAGCGACCGATTATCAACCGAGCGGTACCTACATAATCGATAAGTCCGGCAAAGTCGTGAGATTGTCCACTTTGGTTAAGTGATTGGCAGACACCGCAATACTCGTGTCGACGTTGATGATTAAGTAGGCCGAGCAAAACGTTCAAACCGATGGACTCTTATCCGGAGATTCAGTATGTAATTTGTATATAACTGGTTGACACGTCTTACACGTGCGCACATATTTTCGGCTCAATTGTGAAGTTCTGACCACCAATAAGGTTATAATGCTACAACTTCGATCTTCTTCGACGTAAATGATCACCCATGGAAGTTTCTTAAGTCTCGGAAAGGATCTAAATATTCGGTTTGTTATCTTTTAGGCAACATGAGGTGCTATGTTTTTGCCGCATCGTGCTTAAGCACAACTGAACACTGAGCTATGTAATCTACGTGCATTTTTCAACACGCACGAGTGCCGACAAGATAGTGTCCGATCGTTAAACTCCTCCCCCAAGAACAAATAAAGAGGATACATATGGGTCATCATATACGAATGCAGCGTAGACGAGGTCATACATTGAACACAATGGTATACTTACACGAGCAAGCTCATGTTTGATCATGTGGGACAACACAATCTTAAGAAATTTTTGGATGTAGGGCTTATGATTCACGTCGAAATTAAATTAGGTGATGAATGAAATTGAAGAGCCACTTGCTGCAAAAGGGTAGTCGACCGGTCGCAATTAATAAAATTGTATGATCTGTACATTAAAAAGCCTTAGACAAGCAGATAAACGTTTTTCAAAAGAAAATTCAAAAAAGCTCAATCGAATCACAAAAATAAAAATGCCCCCATTAATTGAAAATTTAAACCTGAGATTCATGGGTATTCGCCCACCCTTTGATGCGTAAACACCAGGACTGGCACCAAGTGCTTTTTATAACTGGGTTTTGTACGGTTTCTTGATAAAACCCGACAGCTTCTGTTCTTCCGAGATCAGGTAAATTAGGTTGATTTTCTGATGTCACATCACGATACGGCGGCCGTCAATACGCGTGACTGAAAGGAAGCCTACCGACATAATGTTTGGTCATGATGTTAGCAATATGAGCACCCACTAGTCTTACTTACCATTATGTCGCCTTGGTCGGTGCCTTCAAGTCAGTTTGGCGAGAATGCCGATAACTTCAACGACGACGTTCTCGACCTTCAGCAGCCAGACGTGGAGATCGCCAAGTCTAATTACATAAAAACTTGTCGTTAATGATGATAGTATAATAAAACCGCGCAGCTCGCAGCTTGAATGATAGCGCGGTCATTCTGCTAGTGAGATCTGGAACCGGTCACCCGATGACGTAATCTGCAAAAGTGGTTGGGCTGTATTCTAGCACCATTTGCCCTTAATCAACGTTTCCACGAGTACAATGTAGGCAAAAGTCGTTTCTTGGCGTGCTTGTGATATATAGGATTCTTGGCTAATGCAATCGATTTTCGGTCGTCCTCATAGTACTTGACAGTTTTTACTTTTTTTATTTACCAAGATTGCACATGAACACTTTCAACCAAATACTTGTTTGCGTAGGTTTTGATACCACCATTTATTTTGCTTACGTTAATGATAGTATTACTGTCTGTTGATTCTTGCTTCTCAAGGTGATGCAGCCCTTGTTCACCATGGACGCATGTAAATATGTTATGAACCTTGCCTTGTGCTGATACCTTAATTTGCATTCGATTATTCCGACGGGCTGTCGTTATAACTTGCTTGGGATTTAATTCCATGTGACCTAGTGCCATTTATGTACCTAAAGCCATTCTTGAGTGCTTTCTAGCGCGTTCGTAACGGGTCAGAGGCAAACAGGCTGACCACTCCCACTACAACTGCATTGCCGGATGGATGACGACCATAAATTGCATATGGTATCCTACGTCGTTCCGGTAGGGCAAGTTTGTCATCGTTTCTCATAGTTGCAACCTCCTTTAAAAGTGGCCTTGTCTTACTTTAGTCCAGGGTCTTGTGCCCACCTGACTGAATTGCTTATTAGCATATTAACTTTCTCCAGAATTTCACTTTGCAAACTTGCTTTGCCTTGATGACATCATTCCACCTGGTCCGTCCCGTCAATCTCGATCCCAAGAAAACCCCCAGCGAACCCGTTTCTGTCATCTCAAACCGCTTACTTAGTGCACATTTGGCTTAACGGAGAATCTTGTTTCAGCTGCTTCTGGAAATCATTAAATCATCGAGTTAGAGCGCCACAACGATCACTTGCAGTTTATCGGTCTTGATCTAAATGCAGTGATCGGACTCGCAATTGTCACATTCGATCTTGAGCATATACTCGTCGATTTCACATCCGCGGATTTTTGGTCCGTTCAGCGGCCGTTGCAGTTTGCGAACATCATGATCTTAGTAACTTCGTTGATTTAGCCGTCAAGTTATACCATTTCGGTACCTTTATCCATCTTGACAATTAGGACCGTGACCTTGACATTCATCTGGTGCACATCAATGTTATGCTTAGCAGCTAGACTGAGAACACTCTGGTGGACGTGATTATGGTGACTAGTGCACATGTTTTCTCGCGGCTAATTTTGTACTTTTGTGCGAACCTCTCCTTAACATGGCGCGCTATACAACGCTCTATCTCACATTCTTTATTCTGATTGACGAAAAATATCCATTTGCAGCCGTTACATTTTCGACAATTGATTCATTGCACCAACTGCCATTGTTCCTGCAGAAGAAACCGATTTCGAGTCGCACGCTTCGTTTCACTTACCGCGTTGCTGTACTCCAACTCCAACTTGAACGTTGTCATCTTTATCTCATTACATCCACAATGTAGACTGTTTCAGGACTGACATTGACTTATGCCACCGCTTTTAAAAGAATTCGCCGACTTTGTCACCTTGCAACCGTAATCTCCCCCGCTTCTTATATCAAGCGGGTTCTTGAACGCCGCTTACTGCCGGTATCTTTATCTTGGTCTTGTGTAGCGTCTTCTTCTTTAGACTTGATTGGTACGGGCTGAATGTCATCATGACCTGTACTCTCATCATCCTTTAAAATGTTCGCGACATCTTCTACTCCTCATTGTGTACGTTTCTCCGTCCAAGACATTTTTTGTATATTCCGTTTCGTGACTCACTAGCACACGACTTCTCTTGATTTTTTAAGCGATACGCTTTCTTATGCTCTAAATCCCCTATAATACGATTATACACTGACTATGCATCAAAATTTGTGCGCTATTGCTTCGGGATCGTCACGTATGCGTTACAAACGAACAATTTTAGATTTTTAACCAGTGGGTTTTCTTGCAAGTTCATACCTGATATGGCAACTTTTCTTGCCTCGTGACACGTGCCGGGCATGGCAGCGCAGAAATGTAGCACATGCAATTGATCCAATACTCCTTGGAAAAAACGGCACGATCCAACATGCAATGGCGCATCCCACCGACTTCTTGTTCATCCTTTCTGCTTCAACGTTGATTTAGATGTGTAGGGAGGCGAAACGTTGGTATAAAGCCATTAACGCTACATAGCTTGGTATAATGCCTCTACCGCTGCATATCCTGGTCATCTCGCGTGACTTTCAGTCTCTACTTTGTTGCTGCAACGTAGCTTGACGCGGTTGCCTGTTTGGGTCTTTGCAAATGCAGTAAATTCGGCACACTTGCCAACCACTTTAGACTTGTATTTAAGCAAGGACGCCACACAGAAGTGCGAAAACCTTTAAACGAAGCTGACAAAGTATCTATCTGCTGCTGCACGATTTTTAGATGGCTGCATAGGACCACAGACATCGCTATGAATAAATGCTAGCATCTTCTTTGTACGTTATGAAGACCTTGGCATAGAGCTCGCTCGCATTTATTCGCAAAAAAACCACCTTCTACACGTCTTTCAGTGCTGTACACACGTGATTTTGTTGTTAATGCCGATGCAAATTCCTTAGCCCTTTTGAAAATGGAGTCCGGACTGCCACGGCAAATATGGCCAAGTCGAAGATGTAAAAGGTAAGATTTAATAATCCCATCGCAACCAATTGAGCTTAAAACATTGCCTCGTCGGGCATGAGCGAATTTATTCACATCTTGAATAAGACCTTTTTGTGCGCACCCAGCTGCTACGTTACACTCTTTTCCTACGCAAAGTATCGTCGCCATCAAATGTGAAGGGGACAAATTTCATCGTATAGCGCCCCACATAATACTGATTGCGCATCTATGGATATGCCCTACGCTACTAATAAAGCTTTTCCTGACTCCAGGTCGGATCCTCATTGAAATGACGATGTCACCCTTCGTTACTGCTGGTACCGCTCCACCGCCTGCCAAATGCATGTCCACTGACGATATTTTCTACATTTACTTCATGTAATTATTCGAGTACTTCATATGTTGAGTCGCACCCGATTCTAACCATTACTATTCACTCAGACTGGTATCACCTCCGCCAACTGAAACCAGGAATTGGCCATATTATTCTTTTACCTGTGCAACTTTTGCACTATACGGCCTTTACCGCTCTGCTTTCTCGTGAACCTCGAAACACACTTAGAAAAGCAATGCATTAGTTCCACAAGGTAGTGACACGCACTGGTCTTCTGCATAGTCTGTCATCCTCTTCACTCGATGCGATCGCTTGCCATGCACGCTTGACCTTAGCTGTGTGCAGCTCCGTCAACTCCGCCACCCTTCTCCGTGCGCTTTATATCTTAATGTGCCAGAAGAGACGTCGTGAGCCCCACGACAGAGATTCAGCACATGACTCAAACACTGTGATCCAAAACTGATACAACTCGCATAGGCTACCAAGAAGCGTGTTCAATATTCCTTTTTGCTGAACGGAGCGCCAGCCTCATCAAGATTCTTATTCAGATTTATGACATGGTTGATGTGTTCCAGCACAGCTTCACATTCATGGAACATCGTCGCGAAGAAGAGTCGACAAAGAGAGACTCTGTTTCTCGTTGTATCCTTCCATTCCTGAACATTCACCGTACGCGCCAATCTATTAAAGGAACGGAGACGACTTCGAGCATTCCATAGCCAGAAACATGATTGAAAGATCCTTGCACAACTTCCTCTTGATCGTCTATTAGTTCATCGCATCGGTCCAGTGCTCCAGCTTGAAATCTAAGCTGAGAACAATCCACATTTTGCGCTCTCTATTCACCACCTTCATCTTTCTCCTTACATTTAGAAGTGAGTGACTTAAAACTTGCTGATGGGGGGTAGGGGCGAGGCGGTGTTGGTGGAGAAGACGCAATCGGAGTCTTCGTTTGAGGAACGGGGATTGGTCTCATAATTAAATGGTTTGGGTAGTTAAGCACTTGATAGAGAAACGCAAAGTGAACGTATTTGTAACCTTAATTTACAAACGTTTTTGCTAATCTAATCCTTCTGAATTCTTAAATACACGTTAGAAATCGTACATTCTCGTTACATTAATCGCACTTCGTGCATTACTAATCGTCTAAACGTACCGTGCCGTTATCACGTTTCGTCCGAGGTGCTTATTCGACAACAATAACATCAAGGACACTAACAATAGAGACAATAACATTTGTGGCAACAACATCTATTCCAATAACACACCAAAAGCAATAGCAGAAACAACAACAACGGTATCATCAGTGACAAAACTATTGAAAACTACGACAAAAGCAGCAGTAGTTTAAAAAGCACCAAAATTAACATAAATAACTCACAACAACATTCGCTGCAGCAATTGTGCAAGTATCAACAACGACACCAGCAGGAACGACAATATCAAGAAAGCAGCAGCAACGAAAACAATATAAAATATCCTTAATCATAGCTGTCAAAACAACAAGAATCAAACAACACCATCAATTACGACAATATCAGGATCGGTTGCCCATATTTACGTACACGACCCTAGAAATTAAGATTCGCATACGTCTACCCGTTGCCATTTGATCCCGCAAATGGTGGCTTCGAGGGAATCAAGCCCACGGAAAACTATATCCGCGGTTTCCCTACAAAGCGGGGGTTGAGCGCGGCCATGCATGGGAATGGGAAGTGACTACAGACATAAATTGATAGGTGCTCCAAATTTTCTTTTTCGAGTATACTTGGACGTGGGACATGTTTTTTCATTATCTTCAGCATTTTAAAGGTTTTTATGTAAACAAACTGTTCATTATTAATAGTAAAAGCTTTGTCATATACTGGATTTATCTTTTCTGCAGCTTCATAAAATTAAAAGTAGTATACGACCATGCCCGTCGATGTTGGGTTGCAGTAACCAAATTCGAAGGAAATTCGACACGTCACAGACGACTAATAAAAACGCTCAGGACGCGATATCAATTGAGCATGAAGGATATTTACATGTTTTTTGTGGAAACGTACCTTAATGCATGGTGTGACAGTATCATATCACTTTGGTAATAAAGGGTCAGTAGATGAGCTATATCAGAGTTATACTCGTGCAAGTAGTTGGCTAAACCAAGAATCTAATTCCAAAATCTTTCAGGTCCTCAAAAACATTGATCGAAAATGCATTTGACCTTACTTAATCCTCTCTGAGGCCTCGTTCCCGTCCAATAATGTTACAAAAATAATAGTTTACAGCACTATATTAAATTTGGATACATTGCGATACCTTTCTAGCTCGCATGCACTTGATTAACGCTCGCACATGATTGATGATAGCTTACACGTCTAAATTTTCGTGCTTGCACTACTAAGGAGTGAAATTATCGGCAAAATATGTATTTCCCTTTTTACGAGGACAAGACCGTGTTCACCAGGAATCGATTGTACCCGGGGCGGTGGCTAAATCTTAGCGCACAATGATTCAACCCTATCGCATATCTTTCTATATGATAACCACTTTACTGCAATCCACCACCTAACCGATTGAAAAATTGGTAATATCCATCATCTGTGTCTATATTACTACTTATCCGGCCATAAATTCGATTGAAGGTACTTCTTCGGATTCGGCGTCTGTGCGAACATTATGGGTGTTGAAAGCTTACTTTATGTTTTTGAGTAGTTATCAAGCTGTAGAAGTGACGCAAATCCATTTGCGGGTGGTTCATTTACTATTTGGTACTATGTTAAGAAGGATAAATGCTCAAGTTTACCCTAGTATAGCGGCGTCATCCGTCGTACGAGTGAGGATAAACCCTTTATATAAAGTCCTAACTCAAACAGATGCAACAACGTTTGAAATTACAATAAGCGAATATACCTTACAAATTCTGGTGGTTGGATATCGGAAAGATACAAAAGCAGTAAATAAGAAATATAGAGGCGTCGGCATGCTTTCCATGAAACTTCGAGAGTGACTATCTAACGAAACGTAATGCTGCGCGGTGGTCTCGTATTTAAAGTATGATGTATTACCTCCCATTTTCGTGGAAAAAACAGGCAACGTGCATGTAAAAATGTCTGATTATAGACAAAAATACTGGATATGACCGGCGGCTCCAATTATTCTGCGACCTTTGATTTAAATAATCAGACAGATAGGCAAAAGCCATGGCATTTAATACATAGATTTAAGAGTACTAATACTTGAGCCTTTACATTTAGAATTTACCAAATCCTGACACAACGCATGTAGTACGCCTTTCTAGCATCACCATATCGTAGTCAGCTTGCTTTACGTGCTACAAGATCGTAAGCCGTGTAAGGAAAGAAGTACAATCGTACTAAGCATAACTTTCATTTTCAAGTAAATTCAAACAATTTGTTTGGGTGCTCATTCGATTTAAAATGAATAAAGAGTGGATCTTATTCGCAATTTTTGTAAGAAATCAATTTGGACCTTTACCACAAACAGTAGCATAAGCCGTATATACCATATAAAGAGCATATTACCGACCACACAACGATGTTTTGCGAATTTTTCAGTGAATGATGGAGTGGAAGACATTTTCGTCTGGCACGAACGCCTCGGCCGCATGTGACCTGCATACGTTCGTTTGGTATTGGAAAGAGACACGGTGAAGGGCAGTATGATGAAACAACAGGGCAAGGTCGACGGCAAAAAAATTCTAAATTGGCAAGCAACAGAGGTAACATTCGAACACCCAAGTGTTTGACCTACCTGTTTCAAAGGGTCAACTACATGATGCTTGCCGACTGCTGATCTCAGGATCAAGCAACGAGTTGCAACACACAGCTGTTTTTGTCGCCATGGACAGTTTTTACAATATGCTAAGGCATAAATTAAAAGCCGTAAGAAGACAGTGCAGTGAGTACGTAAATAAAGTACATATTTCACAGTTGGAGCGGCAAAACGGAAGCACTGTTGAAAATTTTCTCAGTCATCTCCAGCCAGCACTTGGTTAAAGATAACTAAGAAAAAGAAGTTTGTAGTAATACTTTTGAACTGTGGCTGTATAGGAGTGAGGAATAGTTCACGCAAAATTTGGTCCCGGTGCGTCGTTGTTTAATCTTGTGGAACGCATGCATCAAACAGTTGCTGGTACGGCGAAGACAATAATTTACATGTCAGGTACATTATACCAGATCATTCTGATTGTAACAAATGGAGAATGTAGAATAAATCAAGAATCTTGTGCTTCAAAAAGGTTCCGGCAGAACACCCAACGAGATAATATAATAGAACAAAGTTTTTTAACATCATGTTCGAGCTTTTAGGTCGATAGGACATTGTCATGTTCCACAATACAAGTGTAATAAATCCAGTGTAAACAGCCTAAATACGCTTCAGTGCCAGAATATCAAGAAGATCTAGTTGGTTGCAATGTACGCTTTCCTAAGGTCAACGTACGTTGACACAAGTGCAAGCGCGTCATTTAGTTTGTACACGCACAAGCAAAGTTCTGTGTCATTGCCTATGAATCCTTAATTTTCTACTTTTTGTAGAATCAAAAATTCTATTTTTGGCCCAGCTGCTACAGGCCGTAACGTGCCTTATTTACCAGGTTTACATGTCCTTCCTGTTCACACGTATAACTTTCGATTCAATCCAAGTACTTCTCGATAACTAATAAGCATTCAAGTACGCAGTGTCTACGTTTCCAAGATTGACTTTCAATTTAAGACACGTTCAAATTGCAGCCACATTTTTTAATTTAGACATAATCGCCACAGGGGAGAAGTTATCTTAATAATAATTGACGTGACGCTGCTTAACCCCACGTGCATCAATTCTCGCTCGAAAGCGTTTAGCCTTGCCGACATGATATATTTCAGATTGGGCAACCACTTTGTTTATACATTGTGTTGACCAGAAGTTGTAAATATCCCTTACTATCAGATTCAGGACTTACTTGTTTTGAATCGCTGTAATATTTGTTCATGTCGTCAGGTAAAATTTCGAGTACCTTGATCCCATCGCTTCTTTTATCCTATATGGTTTCACATCAAACGTGCACTTCTATTTATACCATTTTTGTCGATTTGCACTTAATGCCTTGAGTGATGAGTAGACCTTTTAGTAGTCATTATAGATTGGTGATCGTATTATATGTGATCCAGGAGTCCTTGTCTGCGCTGAATCGTTACGGATTTTGCTCACACCAAATGTTGACCGTTTGTACTCCTGGGTACACCAAATTCAGATGTCGCAGGGTCCTTGATTGCCAATATCTGTCTTTAAGGTATCGCCAGTTCCTGGTATAGAGACAATGCTAACTGCTTTTTTTACCACCAGTTTATTCTTAGACAATGAGGGATTTACGCTCATTGCCTGGATGATCGTATATATGTTCTTATCACCAGCACCGTTTGCCGCTTCGTCATTAACGTGTGTTCCGTCCGATGCCTACACGATACATCCTGAGTGGTAATTTCACACGGTTTTTCATAGGCCATGTCAGAGCGTATTACTTCTTCCTTTAAATCGTCTTCAGATTATAGGTGTTCCTCCTCACAAGTATCTTCAGAGCCTAAACTTAACCGCAATAGTACGTCATTCATTTTTGACCACAAATACAGTTTCACGCTCCGGATATTGTTGTCTACATTCTAATTTCCTTTTCTTTGTCCTGGCTCGTTTTGTCCTGATTTCTTGCTGCGTTCCGATCGTCGATTACGTTGCTGCTTTCTACACCCAGAGTCTTGATATTGCCGTCGAGACCTGACACAATTTCCTTGACAAATTATCATCAAGGACTTTCGATCAGGCTCGGTACAACGTGCAGCCATGTGTGAATCGTCAGCACGAGTGTTGTTTAACGGTATGGATTTTCCTATTGTCGTCCTACAACACATCATTATACTTTTGTAGCAATACGTGTATCTTGAATATAAATTCAATAGTTATAGATAAACCATTCGAGAAATTTAGGCTCACGCGACTTGAATAAAGCCACATTCTCAAGGTAAAACTTTCTAAGAAAAAGTTTGGGTATTAAAGTCAAGCTAAACATATTTCGGTGAAGATTCTCTGAACGCAAAACTGCGTTGCAATTAATTCCATTTTTCAAAGCTCGTACAATCATAATTTCTACGAAAACAAAATTTATTGCAAACTTTGCATGTTGAAGACGACTATCGCTAGTAGAAATTAGTAATTTGCGAAGTCGTGAAACTATTATTCATGTATTGGCTCCATTAGGCATCTCAGTTGTCTAACAGCGTTAACAATGTCAGGCACTTGCAGCATACCTGACATTGTTAACGCTGTTAGAAAACTGAGCTGCTTTCTACAAGCTCCTACTCAGCAGCACACTAATGCAGCAAAATGATTGCTGCGCTAGTTCATTACAACAAAAGTAAGGGTATTGTGTACTTCACCAGCGCAAATGAGGCATAAAAAAAGTTGCATCTTGGTAGTTACTGTGATCGGATAGGGATAATTATCCTGATTGTAGAAATAGTATTTCCGTCTACGTCATAGATATAGCAGCAGGTGCAGCTGTGTGGACTTCAAGGCCTGGCGAAAAATAATAATTGCTCAGCCTGATGCCGAGGCTGGGTATGGTACTGCTCGTGAAGCCTGTATCGAACGAACAAGTTTGAAGAACGTGCTGAGTTCTCTTAAACTGAGCGTGTATCAACACGCAGAATGGACAAGTAAGCAGCCTCTGTAATGGTAACTAACCCTTCTTACAGTCGATTTACTCGACACATCGATATCTGTTGGCATGACGTTAGCGACTAGGTGGCCAAAAAGACCGTGGAGCTGTGGAAAATCAATACAGATAACAATTCGTCGGACATATGCACCATTTACTCGCGCATATTGTGTCGTGAAAATCATCGAGTGCTGTTGGGACAAACCACGGATCCTTTACCGAAGTTGTGATTTCAAAGAGGGCGTGTTGAAAAGCAATAAACACTTCATCTGAGTTGGTTCATGTCGTTGATATGAAGTGGACGTGATAAAGTAGTGTTTTTCCATAAACCTAGCGCTGCATCCGAGCGCAACGTCTCACCCAAGAATCTAGCGTTTTATTTGCTTGTGACAGCACATTGTATGTCAGTCCAAGCTTTACACTATCTCGAAAACGCTGACGTCTTTCTTTTGATGTTTCTCTAGAATACCGAGGTTACGTCTGCAAATAAAACGTGCTTAAATTGATTGATTAAAGCATCTCGACATTCTTGTTTTCGAATGAATGTCGATTACTTTAGAATTTAAAGGAATAAATTTTAGCTTCTGACAAAAATGTGGAGCACTGATTTTTACAGGCAACCACTGAAGATCATAAATTGACATTTGGTCGTTTTCAATTCAGACTTACTTATCGCAACCACCTACTTGTGTGACACGAAGTTTTAGTAAACAAATTTATTTCTTCGAAATGTTCCTAATGAATCAAGAGAAAATTGAAATAGACTTATCAGACAAATTACGATCCACAGCATTTTGGTCACTCCACGTATCAAAGGTCATGTTTGGTAAACTATCATGATCTAGCCTGCAAGAACTTCCCGCATTACCAAAAAGAATCAGTGTACTCATCTAAGCAATAATACAGTAGTCTTGTTAAACTATAAACATCATTTTAAGAACCTGATTTCCCAGAACTAAATTAACATGTAATTTCTTCAAAGCACATACGAAACGGCTGGGTTCACTATTTATCCGGCTAGGTCATAAGGATTCTTGATCAAAAGTATCTCAAAAATATGCCCAATTTCGTCAGGAGTGGATCCCGAATACTCAATTCTTGATTACTGTTCACTCACTTTCCCGTGCAAAGTATCACAATGCACACGAATTGATACAGCGCCAAATTCTTGACTCATACCTACGTCGTTCACATCGACCACATTATGTCACTTAATAAGGGTGTAATCAGGGTCTGATTGCGCTATTCGCGACACCAGTTTTTTTAGCATACACCTCTCTCGAATCCATCTTCATCTACGGAGCTGTCACTCGCGTGCACTAATCTACGACGCGTCAAGTAAGCGGCCTTGATAATAACCAGTTTGTAAATGACGCCGTCCTTTACCGGCAATCGTTCTCCCAGCATCATTTTCTTTCAACGTATGTTAGATCACCTCTCCTTCGATTCCATCAATTTACCAAATCCGCGCTCAATATTTCGATTTATTGAGTATTTCTTAAGCGGATGGTACGTCTAAATCCGTGGCGTCTGCACAGGTATCGCACTCAGCACTCCATCACCTGGCCATTCGGTTCTTCTAACGTCGTAAGCGCCACAGCAGCTATGTCATGAAAGTACCCTGTTATCTGACTATTAAATGAGCTTAAATGTACGTGCGCACCGGCTTGACTTAGTACTCCATCAATTTAGCTGTACTTGCTTACCAAATATATTTGGTGCAGGCGTCAAGACCTCAATTGGCCTTGATGTTAAAATAGCTCTTCCACAGGATAACATCCATCACTTTTCGCTTGGTAGCATTTCCCCTTTAATATATAGACAAAACACAAATGCCACGTTGCTTTGGATTGGATACATACATACACCGCACTTCTTCTACTGTCTGGTGGCCGCTATTCAGTCCCCACTTACCAGACTTTTTTAGGTACATTCGTTTATCCAGTCCTGAAAGCTGATCCTCCCGATCAATCACAAAAACGACTAAGAGTATGTACGAAACCCATTATACGGTTTCAAATCACCATTTCCCTAAGTACGCTGACAGCCCTTCGTGCTTCATTTCAATGCCCCTATGTCTTGTATGAATTACAGCGAATAGCCCCATGCCACTACCTCAGCTCACAAGCTCTTTTTGAACACAGTCGAAATCAGCATTTGGTGACCATGCACAGCAATAGGCCTGTGTTGATGCAGCGCACATGTATGTGTAGTAATAAGGAATATGGAGCTAGTGCTTTTTTCGGGCTGTTCCCGATTGAACCCCTTATCAAATGTTATGGAGCTCGCGAGCATGTCGTATCTAGCCGCAACAAGGAGTACTTTTCAATCCCAGCTTCAATGCAACAGAAGAGCACCACGCCACCAAAGGGATTCAGCTCACTCTAGGTCATTTGTATCGAAAACTTGTATGCTCGAAAACATGCACGCCCCCAGCATGTGTTTACACGTCATCCTGGTCTGCTAACTTCGTACGTGCTTCGGTTCCTTGTGGCAAGCTGTTTACCATGTCAATGCTGAAGAACCAGAGGAAGACACAACAAAGAAAACACACTTGCACTTTCAGTCGAGCAGGTAACTTCGCTTTGCTTTCAGTCGTTTTGTACGCCTTTCGTTCAGGATATTTCTGCATCTCTTGCCTCGACGGCAATACCTTGACATCAGCACATGCGTGTCGAGCCGTCGTCAAGCAATTCGATCAAACCAAAAGGATTGGGTGCTAAATATCTTGATGATAGCCATTCACCCATACTCAAGGCGGAATCCCTGCTGCTGTATATACTACCAACTGCCTCCCCCCACGACGTACGTATCGCATCGTTACATGACACAATATCATGCCCCCTTACAAAATCCATCAGAGCCTTACCACTGCACCATCGAGATCGCTGAAAGATGGCTGTGGCATCCAAAGCGCGCGCTTATTGCCAAGAATCTACATGCGAGATTCGACTTTTATTACCCGACATGCAAATATCATTGCTGCGCTCGAGGTTTTGAGATGCATTTCAGGGTTGTCAAAAAAGGCCAGATGAACGTTTTTCGAAAATACCTGAGCATATGAACCGCAACAATACACAATAAAAAAACTGCCAGATTAGAACCCAAAAAGACTTCCCAACAAGTCTAGATACGAACTAATATACCGCAAGGTTGAAACAGAACATAGTGTACAAGGCATGAGCACTATATATACATACACGTACGATTGTACACGTGGGCAAGACGCAGAAACATGGATTTTGTCGATGGTATGCATGTAACATCGTCGTAACAATTTAGATTAACATTTAACACTACGCGGATGATTCTTTATTGTGCAGTTATATCGCATCGTTAGTGTTGCACGTAGAGAGTATTACTTGTGCGTACAGTTCGTCTCTTTGTATATTTTCGTATCATTGAATTTGTTGGTGGGGATGAATTTGAGGTATTTGGTACACTTTCTATTCCCCACTCTTTTTGGTATCTTTTTGTGAAGTATGAGTGTATATTATTTACACTCATTCGATTTAATTCTCATTGTGAGATTTCGTGACCAATCAGAAGGCCGCTTTTAAAACGGGCCACGTTTGCGTGAATGGGTCACGATGGTGAATCCAAAGGGGGGTAGCTATGTAAGATATTCCATACATTTTACGAACGTGTCACTTGTACTGCTCAAGTCACACGAAGTTTGACTTTGACCGGGCCTAAGAAGTAAGCCGACTTCGCTGCTTCACCACCTTTTTCACCGTGCAACCGATTGCAATGCAGGGCCAAGCCAAGGAAGGTCGAGCTATTTTGTCCTAATTAGAGTATTGGCCCATATCCAGCACAGAAAGTCGACTTCTCGAAGACGCCTTTCCAAGAAGTGCTTCAATTGAAATATGAACATGCGACCATGAACAACGGCGGGCCGGTAACAAATCGAGAGGTTACGCGATCAGGTCGTCGTATGGGGAGAAAGAGGACTGATACCTGGTACCTTGTAGTCTGTCAATTTCCACAGGGTGCTGAGTAGTCGTTCTGCTTCGAACATCAATAATGGGAGCTCAATAATCGGAACAGGATTGATATCATGGGGCGCGAATCTTGTAATCCACAAGGTAATATATCTTACGTCGGAGCATTCGTCGGTCACCACCACGTATTAGCACGATGTATAGGGATCTTTTGTGTGTAAATGCATCGACGGGCGATAAAAAGGCAAGCGTTTGCTGTCAATTGAGGGTGGTCAAACTGAGTTTGATGTGTTGTCATCTGGTGCAGCATTCGTACATACGAAAATCCTTTTCGCATCAAACATGTTCGTTCATCAGTCGCACTATGTAGGGTACGACGGTACACAGATTTGGAAGCCGTCACATGTAAATGCCGTTATATCATCGTCACGGTTTGTTCGACAGCACGGGACGATTAGCACCGTCAGCGGTATCAATTCTTAGCACCGTCAGCGGTATCAATTCTTAGAAGGTACAGTGCTAATCGTCCCGTGCTGTCGAACAAACCGTGACGATGATATAACGGCATTTACATGTGACGGCTTCCAAATCTGTGTACCGTCGTACCCTACATAGTGCGACTGATGAACGAACATGTTTGATGCGAAAAGGATTTTCGGCTGAAAGCGTAATACATTACAAAATAGAGTGAGTGGCTAACTAAGTGTGTATTTAACATGCGCCCGTTTCTTAGAGTACTTATCACCAAGCTCTTTGTTGCCAGGATATTTGCCTCGCACGTATTCGGGGTCGCTGCCCAGTATCAGATTCCAATTAATCACCGCGGAAGTCTTTAGCTTGCTGACAACCTTTCGTATCCACGCCGATACCGCTTTGGTGTTAGCCCTCTCCTGCTCGTCCTCAGCATGCACGTCGCTCACCCGCAAAAAGCGATGGCGGGTGACATCGTTATCCCCGGTTGAATGAATGTGTCCAGATAGCTGGGTGTCGTCATCCATAGTCTCCGTCCGCACCAATGCTTCGGTAGTGTGGATGTCCACGAATAGAGCCGCAACAGCAAACAGGACACGAACGTGGATGCGCATCAGGGTGTCTTCGTCGATCGTCGAATCGTATGGAAGTCTTGCGGAATGGGGACTGGTGGTGGCAAAATGGAAAGTGAGAAGCTCGACCCGCACACACCTAAACGACATCACTGAAACTCCATGTAGGGGTGAATGCAATGATATGCATCTTCTGATGCACTCGTATCCAGTTTTCTACGCAGACTGCAAACGTCGATATGGACGATGGATTGGACAACTGCCGACGACATCACCCTACATTCAACTTGAAAACTAGAAACTGTGCTATTTGAATCAAGGATTGAAGATCCAGCCGCAACTGTTGGCGGTCTGAAGATTCAACGCGACATGGATGTTGAGGTTCCGTCACTGGGGATCTGGAGCGGCTTATGCAACGGGGCGACGTGAGCCAAATATCCGAATCCGTTGACTAAGGAGTGCGATTATTGTTTTGGCGCACGTCGGATGAGTCCATGATGCAATTGTGGTTCCATGCAGCTGTATCTGTGCCGCTTCGCACTACTAGTAAGCCCGGCTGGGCAGCAGTTTCTTTCGTGCCAATGTTCAGCGTCAATTTCAGCCTGTAGCGAAAGCCGCAGAGATGGTGAGTAGACTTTTGCGGCGGGAATAGATACTTGCAGCTGCAGCTAGAGAACGACACGGTCCAGCGGGAAGCAGACGAACATCAATCGGACAAGCAGACAGACGGATGTGGTCGGACTGCCATTCGTCCGGTTTCCGCCCGTACTATCCCATTCAACTTGTTCGAAGCTGCTGCCGACAGTTGATACCCTGTAGAGGGCAATGTAGGTGCTGGAAAGAGAAGGAGTGGATCCCGGACTTTGGCTTCAGATACAAGCCAATGAGTGACTTGAAGTAGCGCACATCCTTCATGCCCCCAACTTCATGATCCCTACACCGTTTACGGACTTTCTACGATCAACACATCGCCAGTGCACGGTATCGATGTCAGGAGGAGATTCATGACCGTGTATCTACCAGGAGTTGTGGGCAAACAAACGTCTTACAGGTCCTGCCTGAGCCACCGGTTGAAGCAGCTCACCGTGCCTGGCGCCCGTGTAAGCCGAGCCGAGATGGCCCTATGATCTTGAATGAATAAGTCGTGACGGATGTGAAGCCAAACGCCACGTACTGCCGTCGTTGGAGTTCTGTGTTCGCGTATGGGGTGGCAATCGGCTGACGAAGAGCGACGCCGCAGTATTTTAGTGATGGTGGAAGCTGTAGAACTTGGCTCTCTTTGGGGCTCCGCCGCACTTGCTCGGATCTTTTTCACAGATGCACTTGATATATCAAGCTTAATATGAACCCTTATGCGCTTGAAATTGGTCCTTGTAGCATTCATGTCGTCTGAAAAACGGTTTGCCAAGCGCATTAGTAGTCGTTGGAGCATTCGTTCTTACGTTTGTATGTTGATGCATTTCCAGATATTGCTTGCTATGCTCTCTTTGCACTCCTTGCAGACGAGTAGTTTTCTGTAGCTTTTGTCGACCGAGCGGTCGGTATAATCCAGTTTCAGCTGCTTGGTCGTTACGCGATAGTATGTCCGGACTTGATACTGAGTGAGCCCGTTGGCGTGCTTTCAGCCTTGGGAAAGACGTTGATACGCTGCTGTAAATTGTCATCGATCAGGGCCCACCTGCACATCACAGCGCGTAAGCCAAGAGTGTCAAGCTTGATGCATCAGGCATTTGTATGGTCTGCGAGTGCTTGCTCGTGATTGCCCCCCCCCCAAACCCTGGCGTTGTCATCTGGCTCCAGCCCATTCCAATGAAACCGATGAAGTTAAGGATGGGCATGAACACCCAACCCGTGTCGGATGTTGTTCCGAGAGTAGGTGCACTGGCCGCAAACAAGCTCGTTATCGTTAGCATCTCGCCCCAAAGATGCCAATGGATTCCACTAGTTGCTCGTCGAAGCCAATTGGGGATGCTATGGAAAGACCAAGGTTACGATACGTCCCGATACTTCAATTCACGTGGATCCACGTCCGCTCGTAGGATGCCGAAAGAGTGGCGGGTGACACAACGCCAGTTTCATCACAGCTATCGATTCAAGTGCAAGATACTACGTGAGAGAAGCAGACATGTGCAGCTCTTCGGTGCCACATTGACCATTCGATCTCTGTTACAGCAAATGCACATGTTGTAACGGGGTGAACCGTTACATAACAATTTACAAGAAATTGTTAATAGAACATAACTATAAGAGTTATATTCTCAGAATATTGTCATAAGGACAATATTCTGCAGCACTTACGAGTGGTTCCTAATTGGTTGATAAAGGCCATTATATCAACCAACGAAGACGCGCCACGACAGACGCACGCAATGAGTGGTGAGCAGATAGTTGATATGCACATTTGTATTTAGACATAGTTAGATGAGGACAAACAGTGGTTTATTAACAGACATTAACTATGATAAATATAGTTCTACTTTTTACTTTAACCAAGTACTCGCTTCTCCTTACCGTCTTCCTCTGCACGTACCAGTGTACGTGAGGTTACGCGGCACCGCCTCATTCTGTCATCAAAAAAGGTAGCTTGTACTGTCATCAGTACAAGCTTCAGGGTGCCCCGTTACACCTGGTAGCACTTCGTAGTCCGTCCAAGGACCACGTTCACATCTTACATGAATATGTTGGATGATGAAGATGACCAAAGCTTTCACGCTACGCGTGACGGCTACTCCCATTTGAGCGATGTCGAATGGGTTGCGGTTGAACGGATGGATTCAACCATGGGCATCCGTGCTGTTAGCGTCGTGCTAGAGGCTCTCAAAAGAGATGCCCAACATGCTACTATCGCCAAGTTCATTCAAAATGAACTTGACGCTGAACGAGAGAAAGTAGCCTTGCTTCACCAACAAGATTCTCAACAAGCAGAGTTGTTGAGAGAACAGGGTGCTCAACAGTTTGAACTGTTAAGACAGCAGCAGGCTGCTGCTGGCGGGTCGATGCACTCGCGTCGACCCGAAACCTTGAAGATTGACATCTCCAAGTATAGGGGCGTCGAAGAAGACTCCCTCTTGAGATGGTTCGTCGAATTGGATGACGCCATAAGGGCGCGTCGAATTGACGACGGGGAAAAGCAAGTTGCATTTGCCCAGTCAAATCTGGCAGGACGTGCCAAGACTTGGGCACTGGGGCTCAAGTTGCACGACTTATATGCGTTTGGGTAATTAGAAGTCTTCAAGTCGCGGCTCAGACAAACGTTTGAACCACCTAGAGCTGAGTTCAGAGCTCGAACTGAGCTCTTGAAGCTCAAACAGGGTAAGCGTGATTTGCACGCTTACGCTCAACATATACGACATCTCACGAGTTGTATAAGTTCCAATCCGGTAGATGAACACACGTTGGTTTCGGTGTTCATGAAGGGTATTGCGGATGGTCCCGTCAAGACTCACCTGTTCCGACTTGAACTGGATTCACTAGAACAAGCCATTTCCATTGCGGAACAGGAAGACTTCAGTCTGAGACAGGCTCGCGGCAGCTCGACATCATATCGTACACCAAGACGATATGACAAAGAAGGTCCAATGCCGGTGGAACTCTGTTATGTAGAGAGCGAGAAGGCTCGCTCTACAGACTACAAGAAGTTGCAGAAATGCAGCAGATGTCAAAAGACAGGACACTACGCTTACGAGTGTAGTGCCCCTCGTCCAGTGTCTCTCAACGCTGGGCGTAATGACCGTCCACCCATGAGAAAGGGGCAGAGACGCGGGTCCGCTGTTGGTGCAAAAGACGCAACAACGGGATGGACCGTCAAAAAACGGACAGGATCAGTAGGTGCGGAGCACCCTACTGGTCTAGCAACGTCAAGAGAATTTGCAGGCCTCTTGACGAAGGTTGCTCCCAACACACAATCATTGTGCGTTGCTGCGCTAGGTAATGAGATCTCACTCATTACCTTGAAACTCAAAGTGACGAATAAGTTGTCCCTTCGAGCTCTAGTCGATTGTGGGGCGTCCAACAATTTTGTGCAACGCCAATCGCTAGAAGATGGTCACTCTAAGCTTGTTATGTGTGACACACCTCCTACGAGGATGAAGGTACGTCTTGCGACAGGCGCATCCGTAACCGTCATGAAGCGTATAGTGAAGATCCACTATACGCTAGAAGATACCCAATATGACGATGACTTTATCGTATTGGATTTGGATGACAAATTTGATGTCATCCTTGGAATACCGTGGCTCAGAAGGTACGAACCACGAGTAAACTGGCAACATCGGACAGTAACGATGCCTGCCGCTTGTTCATCAGATGGCCATCTGATGAACGTTTTGGAGCGTCCACAAGCGTGTGGATGTACTACGAGTGAGTGCGATGGCCTCACTTGTGGTACGGTCGTTATTATGACTGCACAAAACCTTAGTGTACCAAACGGTTACATTTCGGAGCAAAGTTCCGGCGGCTGTGAGGAAACACAGGCTGCGCTGAAGGTCTACCACTCGAATAAGTCGGGTGGACTGGGACAAAGATGTATCCCTAGCGGGGAACATCTAGAAGAGAAACAATCGATCGCTCAGGTTAAGCGAAACGATAATCCTAGATCGACTGGAGAGTCTTTCGTAGAGGATCTCGCTGTGGTTGCGCAACCCCAGCTAGAGGAAGTAAAGGGAATAAGTCCCAAGATTACAAATACGGCGGAAATAAGTTCCCCGAAACCCGAGGGAATAAGTCCCCGGGAAGCCGAAGGAATCAGTTCTTCGAGGCCTGAGGGAGTAAGTCCCCAGGAAATGACAGAGACATTGAATGTCCTGGTCAATGATGGATCAAGTGTAGGCGCTTATACACTTGATCTGCTTGCGCCTCCGAAGTTGACTTCAGAGATCACTCAGTTGCCAACGCTCGAACATAAAAGGTTCTTGCGTGATCTGCGTAGTGGCAAAGTCAAGCAGATCTGCGTACTCGTCGCCGACGACGAGTGTGTAGCCGACATAAGGTCAGCAACAGTGTTTACTGAGAACGAGAGAGTTCTCAGTAGTTCATCTATGGACGAGATTGTCCTAGATGAAAGACACGAATTGAGCGATATGACTCCCAATCGTGGTAATCGCTCAAGACAAATCCTCTCTATGAAGATTTGGTTGAATTCAAGGATGTATTCCCTGAAACTGTTCCGTGCGAATTACCGAAGGATAAAGGTATTCGACACGAGGTCGAGCTTAAACCAGGCTCGAAGTACTGTGTCATGAAGCAGTGGCCACTGCCTCGTGAACAAGTACTTGCGATCGACAAGTTCTTTGCCGATCGTTTAGCTGCGGGCCATGTGAGGGAATCAACTTCCCCACATAGCTCTCCGACCTTCTGTGTGCGAAAAGCAACAGGAGGGTGGCGGATAGTGCACGCGTTCAACAAATTGAACGCTGCAACGGTACCGGCTCAGACGCCGATACCGAGGAAGGACGTAATCATTGATGGTATGTCAAAGAGTACCATCTTTTCGTCCATGGATTTGATGGATGGCTTCTATCAAATCCTTATGCGGGAACGGAATATACCCTATACCGCAGTTAGCACGCCTAGCGGCATGCTCTGGGAATGGCTAGTAATGCCACAAGGGCTCAGTAATGCCCCTGCCACGTTCAACAGATGTGTATCACATCTGTTGAGACCAGTACGAGAATTCGCGCCGAGTTATTTCGATGACGTATTCATCCATAGTCGAGCTATGGATGGAAAGTCGGACGTTGAGGTTCACAGGTACCACGTCCGACAAGTTCTTACAATCATGCGAAAGCATCAATTGTATGCTAACCTCAAGAAGTGTATATTTGCAGCAAACGAAATACCACTTCTTGGGTGCATCGTTGGTAAGAACGGTGTACGTCCTGATCCCGAAAAGATCAAGGCGATCACCGACTGGCCTGTGCCGGTCGATGTCAAAGGTCTTCGAAAATTCCTTGGGCTAGCGGCGTATTTGCATAAGTATTCACGCAATTACGCCGAGATGACTGTGCACCTCTCTCGTTTGTTGAAAAAGAACGAGAGGTGGTTATGGAACGCTGAATGTCAACGCTCCTTTGAGGGTATCAAGCAGAGCTTG
This sequence comes from Peronospora matthiolae, assembly GCA_921007115.2. Lineage (NCBI taxonomy): Eukaryota > Oomycota > Peronosporomycetes > Peronosporales > Peronosporaceae > Peronospora > Peronospora matthiolae. The sequence continues at coordinate 606,656 of CAKLBY020000069.1, read as the reverse complement.
ATACAATCCCCAGTCCTAGCAATTGCCGATCAGGACAGGCCATTTCATGTGGTCTGTGATGCCAGCGATTTCGCAATCGGCTGTGCATTAATGCAGTACGATCTTGAAGGCGTTGAACGCATCGTCTGCTATCAGTCGCGTCAGCTGCAACCAGCTGAGCGGAACTATCCAGTGCATGACAAGGAACTCCTTTCCATGAAGTATGCACTCGTGAAGTTCAGAGTCTATCTATTAGGAGATAGACCCTTCGTTGTTTACACTGACCATGCGTCATTACGCACGGCAGTGAACAGCCCGCACCTTTCACAACGAATGGCGCGGTGGTTGTCATTCTTTGCAGAATACAACTTTACGGTCGAGTACAAACCAGGACGACTTAATGTCGTCGCTGATGCACTCTCACGTCGTCCCGACTTTGAAACAGTCGCGAAACCCAACAGTGAGACAGTCACTGTTGCGGTTATGACGTCCTCAGTCCCATCTACGACGTTGTATGATGATGTGAGGTGGGAATACGCCCAAGATGGTGAGATTGTGAAGTTGTTGACACATCTCTCACAGCCATCTCGAGAATCGTTGAAACGATTGTCGTCTGCGTATCGATCTGCATAATATAGATGCACTTCTTGCAACGGTTTACTGTACTATACAGCCGTTTCTGGTGACACACCACGTGTTGTCATTCCAGATGATACTGATCTGCGTTTGCGGATCACGTTCGAATATCACGATGCTCCTATAGGAGGACATCGTGGCCGTGAGAATACATATCTCATGGTGAGTCAAGACTTTTACTGGCCCCGCCAGTATCAGTTTGTGCGAAAGTATGTTCGCGCATACGAAGTCTGTCAACGAGTGAAGTCAAGTCCTTCACTGCGTGCAACTTTACAGCCTCTTCCAGTACCGGCAGAGTGCTGGGAATTCATCTCAATGGATTTCGTCTTCGGGTTACCCAAAGACGCACGCGGGAATACGGGTATTCTCGTATTTGTTGACAGATTCAGCAGAATGGTACACCTTGTGGCTGTACCAGAGACAATCACGGCAAGTGGCTGTGCTTGTGTCTTTATTGACACCATCTTCCGACTTCATGGGTTGCCCCGTGAACTCGTATGAGACAGAGATCCACGATTCACTGCTGATTTCTGCCGCTCCGTGTTCAAATCACTCGGAACGCGCTTGAAGATGTCTACATCTGATCATCCAGAGTCAGACGTTCGGACGGAACGGGCCAATCGTGTCCTTGAAGAGATACTTCGAGTATACGTACACTTCGTTAAGAGTTGGAGTGAGTTTTTGCCCATGGCAGAGTTTGCCATTAACAACTCGGTGCATGCGTCCACGACACATACACCGTTTTACGTGAATGGCTTGCGCCATCCGCGTGTACCCACCTTACTAGAGTGCAACTCTGGTTTAAGGGGGGAGGGACTCGCGCGAGCAAAATCCGATTTGGTTCACGCTCATCACGCTCTGACGAAGAGGTCATTGCGTTTGATGCCGATATCGAAAACATCGATATCGAAGAAGATGATGCCAGTGAGAGTGCGGAAGCCCTCACTGAAGAAAAGGTTGATGTTGCTACAGTGCACTCACAGCGCACTGAAGCTAACGAGTCATCAGATGAGTTCATACTGGCTCGTGAAACGGTAGTCCGTTTTGTGCAAGACTCCATCGCCGAAGCGGTGGATAAGCAAAAGCAAAACGCTGACAAGAATGGAAGGGCAAACACTCTTTTATTTAATAAAGGTGACTTAGTCCTTTTGTCTACGGTTAATCTACCAAAGCATGTAGTGACTAACTTGGGTAGCAGTAAACTACTACCCAAGTACATCAGCCCATTTCGTGTATTGCATCGCCTAGGCAATGCATACACGATCGAACTGCCACATAAGATGTGAACGCATCCCACGTTTTACGTTTGTCGGCTTAAGCCGTACCATCAGTTCGTTGTTTCTTCCGAAGGAGAAAGCCCTTGCGCTCAAGCATCTCACAGAGGGACTTGTGCTCCCGATGGTGGGTATCAACAAGGGTCTGAAGAGCAGTTATCTCAGCCCGAGACCGGTCAATAACCACACGAGCTACCCTTAGCTCGTCACGCAGAGACGTCAAAGCTCTCTCGTTCTTAAGCTGAGCAAAGGCAAACTCAGCTAGATGCTTCGAGACAGTGTCCGCCAGTTGCAGACGCCTGTCCCGCTCATGCTCGAGGTCGCCGCATAACGCGAGAGTTGCGCGATCAAAGAGGCTCTCGGAGACACACGCCCCCCCATGATAGCTTGGAGAGCTTCTTTCCTCCTCCTCTTCCTCCTCTAGAGGACTCTCGCGGTGGCCAGCGCTATCTAGTTGAGCAGCTGTTGAACCACCGCGATGTGAACGGACGTCGGACGAGTTACCTCGTCCGGTGGCGCGGTTGTCCCCCGTCCTGGGATACTTGGGAGCCCCGCTCCCAACTGATGATTGACTTACTGGGTCTGGTCGAGCAGTACTTACTGTGCCACAGAAGGACCGCCGGAGAAAGTCTTCCCGGCACGGTCGTAAAGGGATTTCTGGTTGTCAATCCCTTCGTACATTTCATTAGAGATACGTACGCGCCACCACGGGCTAGTAAGGAGGTAGGCCTCCTTAGGTGCGCGCGCAGAGTTGTTTACACAACAAGGGCACGGGTCTCCCCAGGAAAGACAGGGTAACCCACCCTCCTTAGACAGACGATGCAGCTTATAGCGTGCACCTGTCGGGGTTCTCTTCTCAAGCTTATCACGATCTTTGATAAGTTTGTCGTTCCAAGCGTCACGACCTACATCCTCAAGGTTATGGATGTAGGCGTTCCACGCTTGAAGCAGTGAGGGACCATCACGTTTGTGATTACCACTGTACCATCGATGCTTAAAGAAAGCATCGATGAAGAACTCAAGTTCAGTGCGATAGTTTTTCGTACTGGGGTCAAGGTGATGGATTCTTGACGAATCGAATAATCGTGTTCAATAGCGATCACTCGTCGTCGCCGACAAGTGATCCACGACGGATTTTCGAGGCATCCGTGCCTTCTTTTCAGGAGCGAGACGCAACACGTTGCGGTCCCGCTCTTCTTGCGACGTGCCGAAAGAAGTACTGGTACCGCGCTGTGAAGTGGTGTCAATAGGAGAACCGACACCACTGTGAGCGCCCGAGTCTTGCGATCTCGAGCGCCTTCGCTTTTGCGATGGTTCATCTTTACTTCAGATGCACCAAAGATGCTACGACGCGTAGCATCATCCATACCAAGCTCGGCAGGCGGCTTGGTTTCGATCGCCGTCGATACAGATCCCTCATCCGTATCAGGAGAGTATGAGACACCGAGCTCATACTCTGTAAAGACATGAGTGTCTTCATGACGAGCGCCTGCATCACCAGGTGATACAGGCTGAGACTCTTAAGCAACCGATGACACATCTGTTGCAGCAGTTTCTGTTTCGGCATCTGCACAGAGACGTGCAGACGCGCTCTCAGCGGCATTGTTCGCGCACCGCACGGACTTGTTAATCAAAGCGATGAAACCGTTGCAATGTGGACTCGACCAACAAGTGCGAACCCTGTCCCAAGTGATTTTAGACGAGTATCCATTTAGTCAATCAGTCACTAACGTGACTGATGATTAATGGGGGGATGTAAAGGGGTGAACCGTTGCATAACAATTTACAAGAAATTTTTAACAGAACATAACTATAAGAGTTATATTCTCAGAATATTGTCATAAGGACAATATTCTGCAGCACTCACGAGTAGTTCCTAATTGGTTGATTTACGCCATTAGATCAACCAACGAAGACGCGCCACGACAGACGCACGCAATGAGTGGTGAGCAGATAGTTGATATGCACATTTGTATTTAGACATAGTTAGATGAGGACAAACAGTGGTTTTATACAGACATTAACTATGATAAATATAGTTCTACTTTTTACTTTAACCAAGTACTCGCTTCTCCTTACCGTCTTCCTCTGCACGTACCAGTGTACGTGAGGATACGCGGCACCGCCTCATTCTGTCATCAAAAAAGGTAGCTTGTACTGTCATCAGTACAAGCTTCAGGGTGCCCCGTTACACATGCTCATTATCTATCGGTGGTAGTTTGCTCCATAGGATATCTGGCGTGTAGACGGCTCTGAACAAAGCGGAGGGAAAAGTATGAGATGCTACAGCATCCAAACATCAAACGAATGCCAATCTGACCACATAAGTCTGCTCGTCCGATTGATATCCATCTGCTTTTACGCTGATCGGTGCCATTTGTATCGGGTGTTGTTAAATGCACCCCACTTTTTACAAAATATACCCCATACGCCACACCCATACCAAACCACAAAATGGTTTGTGCGACAAACATCGCACCACCATATCTCTGTACACCCACTGTCGCACAACATTGTGCATCTACCGTACAAATGCTAAGTGTTTTACCAAGCAACACTTCTGTAGCACACAATTGACCACTACAGATCTTTCCTTTGTAGACGACTTTACCGGCGACCCTGAAGCACTCGTCATGATCCCCACGTAAATAATTAGATACACCCCATATACCAATCCCATACCAAACTATGATAGGGTTTGTACGACAAATGTCGCGCAACCATACCTCTCTACTGATTCCCTCAAATCACACTCCCGGGATTACCACTATAGAGGTGACAACGACACATTAATTCTTAGAGAAGAGAATTCATGACCGTCTATTAATACATAATTATGCACAAGACGTCTAAAAACTTTTAAGCTAGGACAAAAGCTCAAACGCATCGGTGAAGAATTCTTCCTCAGCACGGATAGATTCCGTGCTTGAATTAGGTGGGCAAATATTCCTGCAATCGAACAACGGGACTCGATCCCGTTCGGTAGTCATGCCTGCCAACCTTTCCAACTCTCTGGAACTGGTAGCATGTCGTGGCTGTCTTCTGAAAATATCGACCTGTCTCGAGGTTCGAGAGTAGAAAAGTCGATACAGATATGCATGACAGCCCCGGCAACAGCTGTGTCGGGACCGCGGTGTTCGCGTTTCGCTAACGCTGTAAAATGTCGAATTTCAAGCGCCTAAAAACGCGCGGCGCTGTGAAGAGCCGTCGACTGAATCCTCGAAAAACCGTGTCGTTCCGCTCACTTCAGAAGTAAGTCAGACAAACGCTGCTCATAATATACCAACGACGCTTCCAGACCGCGTCACCCGCCCCCCCAGTCCTCCGGAAGCAAACGATATATCCGAATACGCTGCCTGACTGGTAACACCGGCGCTTGATAATTCACACTCCCGAGGAATGTAACGGGGCACCCTTTGTCTGGTTGCCACGAAACTTCACTTACACTAGTGCGTGCAGAGGGAGCTAATCTACTTGAACGACTCGTTCAAGAAAAGGTAAAAAAGAGAGCTCTATTCAATATAGTTAAGCTAACAATATAACTCTAATCTTTATCTAACTACACCAACCTACATTGTCGTATGACGACAACATGCTCACCACTCATTGCACGCATCTAGCAGCGATTGGTGGTAATCTTGGCTGATACGTCTTTGCCAACCAATCTTCGAGCAGCAAATGAATATTGTCCTACAAGGGAACAATCTTCCTTTAGCATTTCCCGTCTCGGATAATAATGGCGGGGAATTGCTACGCTAGACAATCTCCCTATTGACACCGTTTGGTGTCAAAACATTAACGGGCTACCCCGTTATATCACCCCCCCCCTTAACCACCAATAACCCCGTTGATTGAATTTTAAGTGACTGGGACAGGGGGACCACCGGTGGATCACTCTGGGAAGGGGGGCACTTGTTGGTTGAATTTCAACTCACTTGCCAGTTCGTCGCATGGTGTCAAAGTCCACGGGGTGTGCTGCCAAAGCAGCCAAAGGCGATTGCACGCATGCGTTCAGCCGAAGAGATTACTTCTGTTGCTTCAGCGGCAGGTTACCTTTGCCTGCTGTTGTGATTTAGCAACAGGCGGTGCCTGTTGTGAATAGTTCACGTGGTGAGTCAACACGTGCGACAGGTACAGCCGCTGCGTCTGCACCGGGTACCGCGAATAGTAATCCATATGAGTCTGAATAGAGCTCATCTATTCTGGCAAGTCGGATGATGCATCCGACTCGAAGGCGACTCCTCACGCCTCCGAATCAACCGGGGCGGACACTGCAAGAGCCAGGTTTACTGGCTCCGGTCAACGCGGCGGTATCATGACCGAGATATTCGGATCGAGTGATTGTTCCGACGAATCTCCGCCTCACGCAAGTCCATTCAACGATAGGACGCGTGGGGATGATGGTGATGCACCTATACATCACCACGAGCGAAGTAACTCGAGGGATCGGGGTAACACTGGTGCCAGTGCTCATGCTGGCACCAATCAAGAGGCCAGGGACCGCAATGTCCTGCGCCACGCTCCTCAAGTGAAGTCACCTCGGATGCTGTCATCCGAAGGGCTCGATCGATGGGCTATTATGATCACCGAACGGTATCGCATCCCGTTGTTCGAATGTAGGAAGATTCGCCCACCTAATTCCAGCACGGAAACTATACGTGCTGAGGAAGAGTTCTTCACCGATGCGTTCTTAAAACATCGGTGGTACAATGGTAGCCGTGTTCGAGACGGCAAAGCCTTGGTGCAAGGATGGAATGACCTCATCCA